>OX411545.1:4398069-4723069 GCA_948146395.1 Fragum whitleyi | reverse complement strand
AGATTTCTTTCCTCGGATTGATTTGTTAGCATGAACTGTCTAGATAATGTTATTTTTTATTCCACATTTTAGTTTGACAGTGATCTAAAGGGCGTGTGTACTCAACTATCAATCGACCTACCTGGAGTATCTGAACGTAAGTATATAGAAGATATTGAATGAGTGGTCATGGAATACCGAATTTATTAAACGAGTCATCTATAAACAGATATAAACGAGGCTGCGCCGAGTTTTTATCTGTTTATAGATGACTCGTTTAATAAATTAGGAATTTTATGTGCACAAATTTTATATTCTATTTATAATATGACCTTCATTTTTGCGAAAAATCGTCAAAAATCTTGAAATTCAAAATTTCAATTTTCCTCGATTTTTATTACGCCGTTTCAAAGTGACGTCACAATGTATGCATTATGACGTCATTTCGCGGTAACAAAATAGCGTTGCTATTCGCCCTGAGCCCATTTGCATAGTTATTCCACTAGTGTAATAACACTCGTGTAATATCAAAAATATTCAACGGGTTTATTTCACTACCGCGACGTAGGTCATATTATAATGATTTTAACATAATTATGCACTGGCCGATTCAGAGGTGTTCGGTGGGTTCGGACCCCCCCCCCCCCCCCCCACACACACACACACACACACACCCATCCCTCCTCTACCCCACTTTTTTTTTTTTTTTTTTTAATTTTAGGTTCGTTTTTGTTGAAAACAACAACAGCAGAAAATTACCAAATATAGGAAAATAATAACCGTGATCACCATATTTCCCCGAGAAAAAGTTAATTAACACTTTCCTGTTTTACAAAATTTTGGACCTGTCCAAATTCAAAGGTTTTGCAGATGAAAATTTAAAGTGAATTTAATTTGAAAAATAACTATTCAGTAGGGTAGAAATTAGTGTGGAAAAAGAAGAAATTGCTTGTCAGAAGCAATTTCTTCTTTTTTCACAATGTTTTCTCAATCATAAAATCACAGACACGTAAAAAGCAGGAATTAAACAGCAAAGGGTTAAACATTACAGACCACACATCTTATGTCACAATAACCATGAGTGTAACTTACATGTACTAATGATTAAGAGGGGGGTTCAGAACCCGACTTGGGCGTCTTGGAAAATTTCGATCTCTCTCTTTTTTCAACGGGAACTATTATTCTATCATTGATAGATGTCTAGTTAGTGGGTTCGTCTGACCTGAGTAAGCAGCGATCCATCAAAACTTTCAGCGACTGTAGCGTATGAGATATACAGTGCAAGCAAAAGATTTTAGCTGAGGCCACTCATGGAGCTCTCCAAAGTAAACATATTTTGGGCTTGGAATTATTTAAATTTCTGTAACAAGAGACTTTGGTTGTTTGACCGAAAGCTGTAGCCTGATAATGTTTATTAAAGGGGTGTTTAAAATGCTTTGCGGTACAAGTTAACTTTAACAAAGACACGGTAGTACCTCGCTTACGAAAACATGTTCTGAATTCGGAACACTACTCGGCCAATCTCGCGATCAACCTTGGATGAACATAGACGGACTATTTCTAAAAATCACGGGAAAACCTTGGAAAAACTCGATGACGTCAGTTAAAATGGCGTTAACCCTCATAACTTTGAGTGAAAACATTCGACGTCGCCAACGCTACTGGTTTAAGTCACTGACGTGAATCCATCGTATCATAGTGTAAATATCTTTAGATTCTTAAATAATGGCTGACAAAATCTCAATTTTTGAGAATGATTCGTCATTCTAAAAAATTAAGATTTTTCAGCCATTATTTACTGTAAAAGATATAAATCTAGAGATAGCGCTCGTTGTTTCCGCGTTAGTTTTTCTTACACTGTTTCCGCTTCACAGAATGCACAATTTTGTTACATACCTATCCGCCTTACATACATCCGAGGCCTGTTGCAGTCTACGGAAATGGCCGAGTGATGTTCCGAATGAGATGCTCTGGTTCAATCTTGACAGTGTATTTGTTTGATGGATTATATTTGGCTTAAAATGTAATATATCTTTCGATGATCATGCGCTTAATCCTTCTTGTGTAAAATTACACTTCAAATTGAAAACATATGTCGATCTGTTTGCATTTACTTGTAAATAAATTGACATGGTACTTATTTCACTAAACAAAGCTTCTATTGTTTGATAGCAGCATTTTGAAAGCTTGTTTAACTATTTGTGATGAGATACTTGGTATTGTGTCCAATTCTCCTAAAAGCACTGTAGAATAATCCATTGCCAGCCCGATTAGCTCAGTTGGCAGAGCACCAGACATCAAAACCATTGAAGTTCGACGGTGTTGGTTCAAATCCGGGCTGGCACACTAACAAACTAATTGTCATTCGGATGAGACGTTAAACCAATGCCCCGTGAGACGGTGTTTTACACGTTAAAGAACCATGACGGATCTCAGCAGTAGTTTCGTCATGTATCCTTGCACTGTCCCCCGTAACAACTAACTGTCTTCTGGGGCGTCGCTCATATGGGCATGTTTTACGGTAGCGACGATAAATGAACGAAAAAAAACAGCAACGAGTTTTCAAGACTTGAAGAAAGACATTTAAGATTTGAGAGTGAAAATTGAGTCTGCCCTGCCACGCCTCTATTTATCGCCAATCAAAAATTAAGTGGAAAATTAACATAAATGTTACCAAAGGAATAATGAATATAAAATTCATTGTATAAAATTGGCACATTGACTTGCGAAGAGAAGATATTTAGAAGGAAATTTTACCCAGTTCTGCCACGCACACAGTTTGGCGGTCAATTAAATTTCCTGAACAATATTTCGAGATGGTCACCCAAGGAACATTCATTTAAGATTTATTGAAATCAGCACAATGGCTTGGCAGAACGCAATTTATAAAGATTTTAAAGAGAAATTAAGCGCCGCCCTATCACGCCCATATTTGGAGATCAATTAAAATTTCCTCAGCAACTTAAAAAGACTTTTAAACAGATTTAAGAGACATGTCTGCCAAATTTTGTTCAAATCCGCTCATTGGTTTCGGATGAAAATATGATTAATTAAAGGAACGGACGACTAATACACCGCAACGTGGAGTTACATATCAATTCTAAAGCAATAAGTAGTGAGCTTTTGGGATGTGATAGCTATACCTGTCTGTTCATGAAGATGTTGACATAGTTCGGCCCTCCCCCCAAATGAGGAAATCCTGAATCGGCCTCTGTTATACGCTTTTACAAAACGTTCGATTCAAACAGGAATTCAAACTCGAGAGGTACTTACAAAATATGAATGAAAGTTTGAAAACAACTTACCCGCTCTCGTATACTTAGCAATAGAAACCGGTAGTTAAATTTATGTACACTAGGCCAATGTCCTAATTACACTGACTTTAGATTCGGTGTATTCTTACTGACATCGACCGATTTCATTGAAACTTTTGCTAAGGCCCTCCCACTTTCAGGACTTTTGATTATTGCTAAATTTAGCGTGTCAATGTGTTTTTGTTGCTTGTTTACACAGAGGAGATTGGAAACAGCAATGGCTCACGTGCACATCCTGAATTGTTTTTTCAGGAGTAAAGTAAGATAAGCAGTGTGTAGTCTTAATAGTCTAAAAATACACACATTTCCTAATCTAAGAACAAGTTTTGTATTTTTCTATGAAAAACTGTGAAAGAGCAGCTTTAAAGATGACTCGATCGATAAATTCGGCATTCAATGGGTTTCTGAATGCCTTTCTGTGGATCATCGAAAATATTGGTAGATATCACTTGGCAAACTGACATCTTTCGAGAATTTGGATTACCCCCAAAATATGGGCGTGGCAGGGTGGGGCTTATTTTACTATAAAAGCTTTAAAAATCTTTCCTCCAAACCATTGCCCTTCTTCAATGATACTTGGCATGAATGATCCTTGGTTGAACCTCTTCTTAAGTTGTTCAAGAAATTTGAATTGACCCTCAAATATGGGCGTTGCAGGGTGTGGCTTTTTTCCACTACAATTTTTTTTAAAAAATCTTCCTCTCCAAAACTCAAACCCGATTCCAATGAAACTTAGCATGAATGATTCTTAGTTGAACCCTTTCTGAAGTTGTTCAGGAAATTCTGTTTGGTCCCAAATATGGACAAGGATTATTTTTTTGAAATCTTTAAAATTGTATTTGTCCTTAACCATTTTCTCAATTTCAATAAATTTGTCGTGAATGGTGACCCATTTCATTATTTCTTCAAGGAATTTTTATTGACCACAGAAACTTAAATGAGATGTGATCTATCCACTCATAAAGGATCATGACCATAGCTATTATAACTTCTGAGGTATGCTCCTGACAAATTTCAAGGATGAACAACAAAGGGCAATAACTCAAAAATAAGCAAGGTAGACTTACGGTTCTTATTCATCGCACTCTCCTTGATGTGATCTATCCAACCATGAAGTTTCATGACCATAGCTATTATACTTTCTGAGATATGCTCCTGACAAAAACGGTCTACGGACGGACCGACCGACCGACAAGTGCAAAAAAATATACCCCCTCTTCTTCGAAGGGGGGGAATAATAAGAACTTTTCCTTTTTAGAATCAATACCTATATATAATTTGAAAAGAGGCTTATCATTTAATGTTTATCCTTCATTAAAATCGACTTTTCTGTTCATATTTTGGTCTCTTCAAATTTCCTTGAAAACTTCAAAATCTGACTGATATATTTGAAAGCCAATGGATGGATATAAGTCCTATCGGGCCTCTTGTTCTAGTTTATACTGTGGTATAGGTGTATTTTGTAAACTGAGCTCTGACGTAGGCGCTGAGTCTATTATCATAGGTAAAACGGGTACAATAAAAAAGCAAATGATAGGAATTAACCTGCCCCCTTCACTGCAATTATGAATGTACATGTTTGAGTGGACCTTTCGTTTTAAGACAAGCAATAACGTTGATTTACATGATAAATTGTAAACTTTCTTAATGCGCTATTTAAATCTGTTTTATCTATTTCGAACAAATGGCACGAAAATCTAACGGTAAAAAGTTGATTTCACGGCTCACCGCGCAAAATCTACCTAAAACACTAACTACACAAAAAATGTGTTAATTTAGTTTAGTGGTAGCTTAACAAATCCGTCAATCTTTACGTAATCTTTTCAGTGCCATGCTGAAAAAAAGCATAATCAATATTGTATTAAATAATATGAGTCAGTATTTCTTATGAAAATATCGATTATTAACTTTCTGGCTTAAAAAGAAAATTCGTGTAGTATAAACGAAGATGAAACTGGCTATCTGTGCAGTCTGATCCTTGTCTATAACTCCAACCAAAGTAGGAACGTCCAAGGTAAAGCAGACAATAGTTAAGCTAGAAGTCAGTGTTAGCAGTTCTGTGTCAAAATATTTTCAAAATTCAAAGTGAATCTTTTTTTCTTTCTAAGCCTTCCTATCGACCAACTTTTCGGATTACGAAACTCAGAACAAGTTCGAGTCGGAAGTGCTGATGAATCGGTTTAAAGACGAAATGCCGTTTGTGTTGATGGGCAATACAAACACGGGACTTAACTTTAACCCCGATATTACAGCTCTATCCATAGGTTTGTTCGTATGCTTGTTTTCTTCTTTTTCATAAAATAGAAAGAATTCCGGCAACTAGTTTTTACAAAGCTTCAAACCTATAACATATTTCTTTTGCAAATGCAAAAATTAAACTGTTTGTTCTTTTTTCAATTTTATTAATCAAGTACACGTTTTTAAAGTTTTGTTTGATTCAAACTATAACTAATTACAATGTAATACGGATAGTTAAATTAATGAAGATTAACCAAATCCATTGCAAATAAAATATGAGATCACATAAAATGGAAAATTGGTATTTGTGACATTGATTGTAAGGTTAATGTAATTGTTATAATTTGAAAAGAAACAGTAAGTTCTTACCCGATTGAGAAAAAGTATGACATCGGACCAAAAACGCTGCTGAAAATAAGCAGAGTAATATTCATTTAGGTGTGCAAATATTTTTTATTATAAATTTCTTCATTTTATTTTCAGAGAATTACAAAATTCTCCGATGCACATTTACTCGTGCGAGAGTGTCGCACGAGTGCACTGTCTGTGGTACGAACGAGAACGCTTACAACGTCCTTGCACCAACTTCTAACTTCATAATTGACCACGTGCTTGGAAGACGGATCATTTTCTCTGACGGACAGGTGAGTATAAATGTAAACTTTCATCAGATTATGTTTAAGACACTCTGATCTTAACCAAGTCTACAATAGAAACGTCATTAAGCGAGCCTTGGCAAGCAGGGCTCGTATTTGACCCTTAAACCAGGGTATTGTCCCTCGAAAATCTGAAAATATCCTTTTGAGAGAAATTCAAAGGGTCAAAACTGGGTTTTATTACTCAAACGTTCAAAGATGTATATTTTATACTAGTTAGAAGTCTACTTATTAATTTTTCTTCTTGTAATATTACAAGAAAAGGTCAATTCACTGTAAAACCTGTACAATTCTACTCACAATTTACCCTTTCTGTTGTTTTGACCCCTTTAGAATTGGTTTTGACCCCCAAAATTTCATGATTTAGGAGTCAATGACTCATCGATTTCAAATACTAGCACGAGCCCTGGGCAAGGATATCTCTTATGATTGTTCGTCATGAAAGACAAGGCGAGCTATGTAAGAAAGCTCTATCCTACCCTTTCAAGGCCAAAATTGAAAGAGATTTTTAACCCTTTCCTGTTTTACAAATTATTGGACCTGTCCAAATTCAAATTCAATTCCGGGAGCGGCTATCGATCTTGGTTCTTTCATTGGCCCACACATTCGGCGCGAGTACTGGTGAATTTTCCAGGGAGCAGAATCGAGAGGGATTAATCTAAGTTGTAAGAACTTGTTTCCCAATCGATGTAAAATAAATAGGTTTAAACCAAATCCAAATTCAAAGGTTTTGCAGACGAAAATTTAAAGTGGATTTAATTTGAAAAAAACCATTCAGTAGGGTAGAATATATGTCAGAAGCAATTTCTTCTTTTTTCACAATGTTTTCTCAATCATAAAATTACAGGCACGTAAAAAGCAGGGATTAAACAGCAAAGAGTTAAGGCCAAAATTGAAAGAGATCTTTAACGACAACGAAAATGGAATGAGACTTGCAATGAAACCATCCTTTATCGTAGAAAAATTGTGGGGAAAGGAAAAATTGCTTTTTACAAGCAATTTTTACATTTTTTCCACAATAATTACTCGAAAAATAGCACATAGACGCTTAGTTCAGGGACTGTTCATACAATGTACAGTTAGTTACATAGTGAAATTGACATTCATCTCAATCAAAACCATTCAAAAGCGCTCACTTAGCGCTCCAATCTTCCATTCAAAACACTCTCTCAAACCATTCATACGCTCCATAATCACTAAAACTATAAGATTAACAACTTTATTGGAAATAAATTATAGCAAGAATAAAATGGCGATTTAACTGATATAAATGAAATAATGATCGTCTGATTGATTTTTTAAGATATAAGAATCTATTTATTGAACTTGCATGTATCATTTATTACAGACTTTTAAATCATCTGACGCTTTGCGTGAACTCGTCTATTTGGAATACCTTATAAAACCTTGCTTAGCTTTGAAATTGACAAATTTGGTAAAAACGTCGCATTTTGTCAAATGAATATTGTATAGAATGTTGATATTTTCCCATTTTAAATCTATTTAAAGGAAAATATTGGAATTAAAGGATTTTCTAACTATCCTATTAGACGAAAGTATCGATAATTTTTACCTCCCTTAAAAATCTGTTGATTTGTTTCTGATTTTGTGACTTCACGGTCAAATCAGACGATTTAAAATTAAATAGAGGATAATCGTTTGTTTCAGTGTAAGATCGATTTATATTTCATTGAGTGACAATAAAAGCTATATTTTCACGAGTGGCAGAGCCACGAGTGAAAATATAGCTTTTTTGTTCACGAAACGAAATATTAAACGATCTTACACGAAAAACAAATGATTATTCTATTTCTTTAATGCAAAAAATGAGACAAAATGTGACATTTTAAGTATATATTTTCGTAAAACGCGTCATTTTGCGCGTGATTGTCATGCAACGTTCATTGTGACGTCACTTATTTCACTCCGCATAGATGACGTCAGATAGGATAAAATGCACAAAAGCAGGGTATAAATTTTTGATAATTTCACTGCTTTTGCGGTAAATTTATCAAGTGATAATCTACCGTTATTTCTCGATAAACCACCGAAAAGCATTAAAGAAAACCATGCAATTATTTGATCGGTGTGACTGAAATGTTTATCATTTTAACGATTTTGAAGCTTTTATGAATAATTTCGTGTTGATTATGTTTTGGTCGCTGAGATAGTGATTTTGAATGGTTTTGATCGGAATGATTGTCAATTTCACGATTATTTTAATCTTATCATTTTTTCAGCGTGTTTTCACTACATCTGAAGTTAACGTGACGAGTGGCCTCCCCTTGAGCGATCACTTTGGATACAAAGTTAGAGGGCGCTATTCAACGAATGGAAGACAAACTCAAATGATGATGATGCCAACGTATTGATTGAACACTCCTTATAGAATTGTGACCCGTCACGCGAAAATGGACCATATGAGAACTAGATTAACCATTCTAGATTTAGAAAATTTGCTATTTGTGAAAAGTTTCCAAGATGGTCCCTTTACGCGTGACGGGTCTCAAATAATAAGTTTAACTGACTGGACAAACGTCATTTTTCTCTTTACCTGTATACAGACAAAACTTTCTTTCATCACTCTCTAAAACATGCACTTCTATAATTGACCCGTATTCCATTGTTTTGTCTAACTTGCAGCCTACGGGCCTATTTCTAAATACCATTGAACGGTTATCCAGAAAATATGCCTAAAAGACAACCAAATTATTAATGGGCCTAAAATCCAAGTCTGAAAAAAAGCACAATTCTTATTAATGAAATAAGACAAATATGTTGTTTCCAAAAGGAATTAGGTTCTTTGTATAGGGTTACGTATTTCTTTTCCCATCAACCGATTTTTATGCAGTGAAGGTAATACAAAGGGGAAAAATTGAGGGAAAAAGAGAAATAGCTTGTTTCAAGCTATTTTTCTCTTTTTCTCAATGTTTTCTACAATAGTTATTGTATTTTCTTTTCAATTTCAACCTACAATTAACGGTTTAAATTCTTTGAATTTTGATTCGTCTTAACTTGAACGTTTTAGATAGATAATGTTGGTAGGACTGCTGAAAATTCTCGGTGATGTCATTTAGGCAAGTTTTCCTAGATAAGGAATCCATTAAATTCTCTTAATCTCTGCTTGATATGGTTGCAAATTTCTGTCACGAGATACTCCTATAATAAATAAAATGAACACTTTCTTTGATACTTTCTGCGATTTCTCGGTAGATTATCACCTGAAACCAATAAAATTACCAAAGGAATTTAACCTTACCTACGACGATATCACCATATTTGACGTCATATAAGCGGGTCAAACTATACTCATTCGTCATACCGTTGCCAAATAGTCACGTAAAATAATGCGTTTTAAGCTTGAGGAGTATATTTTTCACTTATTGGACTTTCAAGAGCGATTGCCTTAGCACATGACAAATAACGCCCGTAGCACGATATGTTAAGGTGATGTGCTAAGGAAATTGTACTCTTTACTCCGATAAACGCAGTGAAATACACTGAGCCCATAATAATTGCGATCCTTTAAATCTAAAAAGAAACAACAAAAATACTCGGCCAAATAATAAAAGGTTCAATTCTACTTTCTGTGATTATATAGATCAATATATAAGATCTACTCTTAGATCGCATATTAAACGTGTATCATGTTATCTATCGAAGTTTGTTGGCATTAAGATTTATAAATGGAACACAAAAAAACACTGTATGGAAACTCTGTACGTTCAAAATGCTGGGTGCACCTAAGATGGCGACTGTTATTTGTTTAAAGAAGGGGTCACATTTTTCTGGTCAGAACTCCTTTTTTGTTTTATCCCAGGGAAAACGATAATTATGAACTCAAAATATAGGTGTTGGAAAATCAATGGGCCTAAATATTTTGAAATAAAATTGTATTGTTTACCGACAGTATTCGATTAAATATCATGTTTTGTGCCGTTAAAAATCGAAACGAGAGAACGTGACAAATCAGGCTATATTTTATTATAAAAAAGGCCAAAGTTAAAGATAATACAGAGCAAGTCAGACAAATCCCTTACCTTTCATAAAACACACAAATATATTCCTTTACACTTTGGTACTGATGTTTTTTTCGCTCTGAAGAAATAGGCAGAGAACGTATCGGTACCAACCGAAAGTAACCTATTATTATACTGGAAAGAATATTCTAGCATTTTCATTTGTTAATGCTGACCTGGCAAATATTGATATCTACGGCCGCTCCGGTATTACCTCTAATTTCTCCTTAAGGCGCCTCGCCGTGAACATAGTCAAAAAATCGAAACGGTAATGGCAGCCATGATTCTCTCGCTTCGGCGGATAACACGACCCGAGTATACACATCATACTACATTTATAAAACATGTCGGGTAATAATGTGCAAATAAAAGATGATAAAGATGTCAATAAATACCTTAAATTCTTACCAATCTGTACATTTAAAGTGACAAATTTCTCGCAAGTTCAACCAAGAACCGCTTTCATATCACAACATCGCAGAGTGTATCATTGTAACGTCACAGCTATATATGACGTAACTTTGTACATGTTTACTTTTCATAGGGGCGCATTAAGGGATAATGGTGGTTTAAAAGAATTCGGTTTATACCAAAGCCTTAAATAGGCGAAAGACAGATATTTAGGCCTAAAACTTTGAAGTATAATAAATTTGTAATACGGTTTCTTGCCGGGGTATATGACGATTTATTCCCGGCAGTTAAAAGTGATGTCAACCCGAGCCGTACGGCTCGGGTGACATAATTTTTTCCAGCCGGGAATATACTAATACTGTCCCGCTGGGGCAAGGAATTCCTGTTGGGGCGAGAGCGTCGTTACTCTTGGGTGATGTCAATTGATGGTTCTTACTTTCCTATTCGATAAGCTAGACACGGATTCGTGATAGTTATATTATGATATTTCGACACTTCGACTCTCGATGTATATCACAATGTAAATGAAGGCACATGCATATTTATGATGGCTAACAGCAATGATTATGCCAAAAGTTTATAAAAAAAAATGTCAAAAAGAAAAAAAGGTTCTACTTATTTTCATTTTTGATTTTTTTTCTTTTTTAAATAATTAGGTGTTAAAAAATGTTTTGAAACAATTGAATAGTATTTTTTTATCATGCAATATTAGGGGCTTGACTGTTTTTGAGTGATTTTTTGCTAGTTCTATTATGGCGCCAGAATTCCAAATGATATTTAATTGGTTCACTAGGTATTTTAAACGAATCGGAGGTAAAAACACCTCAGCAAAACAGACCATTGCAAAGAAATGATGTCCAAAGCCGTTTATCAAATGTAAGAAATATTGGATACTAGTTTTGTCCCAAGATCAATGAAATGTCTATGTATGACTGATGAAACCAAATAAAAAGTCCTTTTCAATTAACATAATGACATTCGCAGTGTTCACCATTATGGAAATGTGCAAAATTGCGTTTGCAGTTTCTGGTAAGTATGACATACAGGATTCTTTAAAGTTTTTATTTTTTTTTATTTTTTTTTTTAGATTTTTTCTTTTATCAGTTTAACCAAATAAGCATTACAGCCTTTTATTTCAAAGTGTTTCCCTTTAAAGAAGCCTAGGTATTTTGTTTATATTTTCGTCGCTTTGAAAGTCATGTCACATAATGCATAGTGTATTACGATACAACTTTTAGAGTAGTAAACAAATACCTAGGCAAACAAATAGAGACAAAATGTGTTGATAGGTATCACATGTAATCCATATACAACTGTACAATCAAACTTGTCATTCGTCTTGCGAAAAAATGGTGTCTTACGCTGGCTAGAAGAATTTCTGAGTTTTGAAAGAGTAGACGTGAATTACTTTACCATGCTAATCTTTTAAAAGAGTAAATGAATTTCTTTCTATTTGTTATGTTAAAGTTTGGTTTTGACGTAGCAAGATAAATTTGTAAATAAAATGAATAAATAAATGTGAGTGGCTGAAGTATTTTATCGTAGATCTAAGATATCTCAACATAAGTGAAAAACACTACCGGGAACAGTACTTGAATCGTCATTTGCTTAAAATCTAATAACACAACTTTTCATACTGTAATATACTAAATGTTGAAAGCAATGACATGAAATTATATTAAAATTTAAAAATCGTCAATAAATGGCCCAATCGACAGCAGATCGTAACAAGCGTGAATGTTCTTATTTTCTTTCTTCTTATTTTATTTTATTTATTTATTTTTATTTATTTGTTTTTTATTATTTTTGAAACATTTCATGAATTTTAAGCTGGTTTAATTTACTCTAATAAAAACCAACTAGTCCTGTAAAATGATTTAAGAAGTGGACACCCACAATGTACTATTTGGTAACGTAATTCACAAATCTGGTAACGTAGTTCAAATTATTATTTTTGTCTGATATTGTCTCTCATACTGTAAGAAATAAGAAATTCTTTTGCCTCAAGACTGAGGGACTAATTTAACAGTAGCTCAAAATATCAATACCTTTTCGATAAGTATCTGGGAACGATGATAAAACTAGTTTGTTGACGAATGTTTTGTCATTCTATGGGGGTTAAATAAATAATTGAATTATTCTCATCTTTGAAAAACTATTCCGTTATTGAAAATAAGAAGGAATATTTTTTCCAGAACATTTCAAAATTTCTCACAATGTCGAAACAGGTTAATTATGTTTCTCGTTGCTACGTTCCGTTAAACTTTGCTTTAACGAGATTGCAACAATAGATAAAATGGGTTAATCTGGCTGCTTATCTTGCTTGATTAAAAATTTCTTGTTATAGTTTTAGGCTGAAAATCCTACTTATCAAATGAATTAACATTTCATTTGAATTAGTTTTTTTTTTTTTTTTTTTTTTTTTTTTGTTAATTATTTCTTATAGTCAGCCATTGTAAGCACAACTTCTCTGACTATTTTACTGGAATGGTTTGAAAATGAGACAGCGATAATCACTTATATTTAAGCTAATTGTTTCATCGGAATACTTTATTTAGCTTGGAAATAGTAAGTGAGAATTACATTAAATAAATCGATTATTGAACAAACGATGAATAAAATAAATGGACATTTTAGTAAGAATTTATGACATGTTTGTCGTTACTCTTTTTCAACACCGTAAGTAGCCCAGTTTACAACAAGAAAGTATTTTGGATGTAAAAATTCAAATACAATGAGAATATTTCGTCAACTGTTCTATCAATTGCCAATTATGTGATAGATTTACACTCGCATTACTGTTTTGAATACCAAAACAGATATATATAGTGAGTATGACAGATGTTCTCTGTTATAGTCATTTATCTTAAATGTAAATTATTCATCAAAGTACATTTGTCGGTTGAACACGTAATTCAATCACAACATTTATTCAAAAGCTTCTAGTCCATATTTCCAAAATTTCTGAATGTCTGTTTTTCCACCGACATATTCTACTAATATAAATACATGTATATAAAATTGAAAAGATAAATAAAGATTGTGAATCTAAATAAAGAGAAATGTCTCTTAAAAATTTGATTGAAAATTGTACTTTTTGAACGTCATTCAAAATCTTTCTCGGACAGTGGAGACAAGTAATTGTAGAAGCCACGAAGAAGACAAATAATTTCTTAATCAAAGAGCAAATTTAGTAAAATGCTCGACACAGATTTACGCCTAATGGATTAAAGAGTAAGAAAAAAACTTTCAAAGGTAGAAATAAGTATTGTCTCTTCGACATTTCTTTTAAAATTGTGTCATGTACATTGCTTTTGACTGACCAAAAAATACTTGAGCATTCGTTTATATTAAATATAACGAGAGCCAATTTTTCGAGATATAATAATACGACTATCACGCATCCGTGTTTTGTTTGTCAAAAAGGCAAGTAAGAACACGCAATATACATTACTCAAGAGTACAGAAATTGTTGAAAGTTTGTTGCCCCAAACCTTGCAAGAATTACTTTCCTCCAACGGACAGTAGGTTTCTTTCGGTTTACACCGAAACGTATTCTGCGTAATTAATGACCTGGCAGGGCGGGGCTTAATCGTGACGTGATTTTGCGAGTTTATTTTTCAATACTTTGGGTTCTTTCAAATTTTAGTCGGTAATCATCGTTAACGCGTGCAAATAATTGTATGCTTAACCTTAAGAATTCACTTGCTTTGAGAGAGTGAACACATTTCATTGTTTGTTTACCAAGGCCTCGTAACTTCAACTTGATTAAGCTGAAGTTACGATGATTTGGTTACCAATTTACGATTTAAGGTGTCGAGTTATTTATGTCGACTCTCTTTAGAAGTAGGTTATTTTAGATAAAAGCTGATTTCCCTTAACCTTAAGTGCAACGACCCGTAACTTAGGCTCCGCCCTGCCAGGGCATTAATCATGGAAAATACTCTGTCGATTTTTTTCAGAGAGTAAATATATCAAACAGGTGTGTACAAGGGATACATTTGTGTGTTTTATAAAAGGTAACAGATGTTTGACCATTTATGTTTGTATCTTTAACTATGGCTTTCTATATTTTGAAATGTAGCCCGATTTGTAACGATCTCTCGCTTCAATTTTTGACGTCACAAAACAAATTTGTTCCACCACTGTCTGTAAGAAATACAATTTTACTAAACACCCATTGAGTCTCCAATTACTTTTGTCTGATTCATATTTTTCCCTGGGATGAAATATTAGAAGAGGTTTGACAAGAAAATGTTCGATCCCCGGCCGCGGCTTTTATCCTTTCCGACATTTGTCTTCCACCAATGGGTAGATAATCGTAAACCTATGTGGAATAGCAACTGGAGGCTAGGAAAGGGATGTGGTGGTAGTACTGGTGTGAGAAATACCAGGAATCCATCGTTAGGTGCTCCAGTCGTCGCGATATAACTGAGAGATTGTTGAAAGCGACGTAAAACCCCAATTCAAATCAAATTGACAAGAAAATGTGATTCCTACTTGTCAACGAATAACAGACGCCATCTTAGGTGCGCCTAACATTTCGGAAGTACAGAGTTTCCAAACATAGTAGCCGACAAATTTGACATCCCTGGAGATATTTATGACCAGAAAATAATTTCTGTTTAGTTTTACTCCATTTTTAAACAAAATCGGCGCGATTGAGCGAGGCTGAGAGGATTGAATGGTGGTCTTCGTAGACACGCTGTAAACGGCGGCTCAGAATCAGAACATATGCATAGGCGTATCTAGGACTGTGAAATTTATACGCACTCAGAAGGCGACAACCAAAGAATATACATAATGAAGGCGATATGTGGACTGTGACAAAAGATGAAAGCCCTCCGCCAGCTCCCTTTTTTATGTTTGAGCGTTTGTTAATAATCAAAACATCGTAACTACAGCTTGAATCAAGCTGTAGTTTCGATGTTATGATCATTCATCACCGATATTTTTCAACAGATGATTATTTCTTTAACGTACTTGCCTAAATTGCGTAATGTGAGTTACGCCCTTGTTATGCTTGTAATCAAAAATTCTTTTGCATATTCTTTACTTATCAAATAGCGATTAAGGGTTATGAAAGGGGAATGATGAATTTTCGAGTACTTACAACACTGGACTTGTAGATCGACCTTTTGGGGTTTCTCCGAAATACCTATGGCATATTATAAAGAAAAAAGTGCAACAGATTTCCCGAAGTAAAGCGATTTAAACCAATCCATTATTTTAAAAAAAATAATCCAATATTTGCGTTGAAAAAATGGAATAATAGTTTGTTTGTCTTTTAAGGTCGGTTAATCTTTCATTTCGTGAACATAACAGCTATACATGTATTTTCTATATTCAGTATGCGCATGCGTGAAGTATGGACGTACTTTTAGCGCTCTGTAAAATAAATTTTAAAAAATGGAAATAAAACAATTTCTTAACGATAAATAAATGTCGAGAGTGTATTATAAATGTGTTATAAGTGTATATATTGCACGGAATCAGTGAAAAATAAAAATATGGACTTATTATGGGAAGGAAACGAAATCGAAGTAAAGTAACGCCCGAGAACAAAGGACAGGAAAAAAGGCGGGCTACTGTAAGTAACTCTGAAAATCCTAAAAACTCTGACAATTCGACTACAAAACAACAAAATAACGAAATCATGAATAATCAGAGCTCGTTCCAGACGCCTAGTGTTGGAAATTATGTGAATAATGGACAAAATTACGGATCTCCACAACTACCCACAGCACAGGGTCAAGGTTCCCCGTGTTTAACACCAATGTATAACACACCGCCCACATACCTTAATCTAACGGGAGGTGATCAGTTTTCAACCATTTTGAATAGACTAGAGTTGATTGATAAAAAACTATCACAGCTAGACTCAATCGAAACGTCTGTGAACTCATTAAAAAGTCGTCTAAATACTGTGGATGATAAAGTGACAAATTTAAGCAAGAAAGTTATTGAAATCGAAAAAAGTAGAGAATTCGATTCTAAAGAAATAGAATGTATCAAGACAAAACAAAATGAGATTGATGAGATGCTTAAAAGTCTAAAAAACATTGAGAGAAAACAAACAGAACAATGTGACACGGTGAAAAGAGAAATAGTAGATCTAAAGGCTAGAAGTATGCGAGACAATTTATTATTTTTTGGTATACCAGAGGAA
This sequence comes from Fragum whitleyi, assembly GCA_948146395.1. NCBI lineage: Eukaryota > Metazoa > Mollusca > Bivalvia > Cardiida > Cardiidae > Fragum > Fragum whitleyi. The sequence goes on along the minus strand of OX411545.1, from coordinate 4,706,283 downwards.
AAGGGGGAGCGTGATAATGACTGTGTACGCAAAGTCCTTACGATGCTCGAGGAAAAATGTAAAATTGAAAACGCAACTACAGACATAAAGTTACATCGTGCACACAGAATTGGACGTTTCAATTCTAATAAAACGCGACCAATAGTTGCCAAGTTTGTGTACTTCCCCGATAGAGAAAAGGTGCGATACAGCGCAGACCAGCTCACACGTCCCGAAGGCATAGCACAGCAATTTCCCAACGAAATAGTCACTGAAAGAAAAAGACTTTATCCTGTGATGAAAAAAGCCCGTGACGATGGAAAAGAGGCCTTTCTAGTAATGGACAAACTCTACATCGATGGTGTCTTATACAAGGAACCTACAGCACAGGGACAAAATCACTAGGACAATAGCGGGAATAGTGTTAAGGTTTTACAATGGAACATCGAGGGTCTTACACGCGAAAAACTGAACAACAGTGATTTCTCTTCATTTATCAGTGATTATGACTTAATATTCCTTTCAGAAACTTGGACTAAAAAGAATTCCAAAATCGCATTAAATGGTTTCACATTATTTCATTCTTACAGAAAATTGCAGAATAAACGAGCAAAACGATGCAGCGGAGGAATTTTACTCTTTGTGCGAAATCCGTTTTCGCATGGGGTGAAATTAGTCCGCAATACTTTCGATTATATCCAGTGGTTTAAATTGGATAAAACATTTTTCAATCTACCTGAAAATATTTATATTTGTTCAACATATTTAGCACCTGATGGTTCACCTATTTATGAACATTTTGATTATGACATATTTGAGAATATTGAATCTGATATCAGATATTTCCAAAATTTAAGTAGTAAAGTATTTATTTTGGGAGACTTTAACTCAAGAACAGCCGGTAAATTTGATTTTATCGATCATGATCAGCAGTTGATAGACTGTGAAGAGATCGACGCTCCCGAGATCTGTTCTATCCCGCGCGCTAACTGCGACAAGGGATCGAATCGATTTGGGGATTGTCTGCTTGAGCTATGCAAATCACTGAACGTGCAAATTTTGAACGGTAGAGTGGGTAAAGATCGTAATATTGGAAAATATACTTGTTATACACATAATGGAGAAAGTACAGTGGATTATTTGTTAACGAACTACCAGAATTTTGATTGTATATTTGATTTTGCCGTACATGATTTTAACATCTATTCAAATCACGCACCATTATCCTTTAGTTTAAAAATTAATTGTGCCAAAAGGAAAATAATTACATGTAAGGAGAAAATTATTCATAGGTGGAATAATGACTATAAAGAAGATTTTTTAAATGATATTTCCACATCAATCAACAATTTCAATCTCAGTTTAGAGAAAAAAATCTCTGATGAAAGCGATCCAGAAATTTTAGTTGAATTGTTTACTAATTATTTAAATGATATCGGCAATAAATATTTTGAAAAACGTTGTGAACTCAATAAAAATGTTAATTTTATTGACAATAGTGAGTACCCGATGAAAGAATGGTTTGATGATATTTGTAAGCAGAAGAGAGTTACCTATGAAAAAGCATTGCAACAATATAATGCCTTAAAAAATGATATCACTAGGCAAAATTTTCTATTTGCAAAAAAAGATTATAAAAATCAATGTAAGATCGCAAAACGTAGATATACTCGAACATTTGCAAAAAATTTAGAAAAACTTAGAAATACAAAACCGAGAGAATTTTGGAAAAATTTTAGACAGAAAAGAAACAATACCAGTATTTCTGATATAGGCATTTCAGAGTTTTACGAACATTTTGAAAATTTATCGTCCAATTTTGACATAACAGAAGATGAAGAATGCGAGGAATTTTTGAAAAACTTTGATTGTGAAAATCACGAATCGATTTATGAAGAATTAGACTTACCATTTTCAGTAAATGAATTAAGGCAATGCATTAAAAATCTTGGGAATAATAAAGCATGTTCCACAGACAATATCTATGAATATTTTAAGGAAAGTATTGACCATCTTGAAAAACCGCTTTTAAAATTGTTTAATTATATTCTTATGAAAAAAACATTTCCAAAATCCTGGTCGAAAGGCGTTATTACACCAATTTATAAAAAGGGTGACCAGTCCGACCCAGCCAATTATCGAGGCATAACACTGACTAGTTGTTTTTCTAAGCTTTTTACATCATTGGTAAATGAACGTCTCAAGGCGTGGTCAATTAAGTACGATATTTTAAGTGACGCCCAATTTGGTTTCAAAACGAGTTATTGTACAATAGATGCGATTTTTATTTTAAATTCATTCATCCAGAAACAATTTATTGAAAAGAAAAAACTGTATTGTTGTTTTATAGATTTAGAAAAATGTTTTGATTCAATCTACAGAAACGGCTTATGGTTTAAACTAATCAAAAATAATATTTGTAGCAATCTTTTGAGTGTAATTCGTTCATTATTCAACGAAGTTAAGCTATGTGTTAAACACATGAATTCTGTTTCAGAGCTATACAACTGTGATGTTGGATTGTTACAAGGCGAGTCTCTCTCACCGATATTATTTTCTCTTTTCATCAATGACATTGAATTATTTCTACAGCAGCATACAAATGACTGTTTTACAATTGGTCAACTATCCATTTATTTATTATTGTCCGCCGACGACTCAATTTTAATCTCGGATAACCCGACGGGGTTACAAAATTTATTAAATGCATTTGAAAAGTATTGTGGCAAATGGAAATTGAAAGTAAATGTTCAGAAAACCAAAATTATCATTTTTCAACAAGGCCGAAACGTAGATAATATAACATTTTCGTATTCTGGAAACAACATAGAAATTGTCTCTAATTTCAACTATTTGGGTGTAGTTTTTAGCAGTAATGGGAAATTTAATTACGGTATAAAAACTCTAACAGGAAAGGCATCCCGGTCAATGAGTGAATTATTATATATTACAAAAAGCAAAGATATTCCATTAAAATTAATGCTTGATTTATTTGACTCTTATGTAACATCAATCTTGTGCTATTCTTGTGAGGTCTGGGGCTTCACAACCAGCGAAACGATCGAAAGAATACATAGAAAATTCCTTAAGAGAATACTAAATGTTAAGTCATCGACAAGTAATTCAGCAATTTATGGAGAATTAGGACGATTTCCTCTTCATATAAATATGAAAGTTAGAATAATCAAATATTTTATCAAACTATTTACAGATAAAAGCTCAAACTGTATTCTCCAAACTGTTTTAACAGAAATGAATCTACTAAACAATTCTAATTCATGGACGTTTAAAGTAAAGAATTTATTACAAAGTATTGGTTTCTATGATGTTTGGTTATTCCCTGCATCTGTCAATATTAAATTTTTCCTACCCATATTCCGCAATAGACTGAGGGATTTATACATAAATGATTGGTTTCGAGATATCAATATCCGCCCATCTTTAACTATTTTTAGGAATCTAAAAGATTCTTTTACGATTTCGACACATTTAGAAAAAATGAGAATTAGTAAGTATAGAAATGCCGTGACAAAATTACGATTATCTGCTCACCAACTATTAATTGAAACAGGACGTCATAGAAATATCCCTAGAAACCAAAGAATTTGTGAACTTTGTGACAAAAACGAACTGGAGGATGAATTCCATTTTTTACTTGTTTGTCCGGCATATACAGAATTAAGAAATACATATTTGAAGAAATATTACTTTACTAGGCCAAATATGATTAAAATGGTAGAACTATTAAAATCTGAAAATATCAAAACTTTGAACGGCATTGGAATATTTTATACAAAGGCGATGGAAAAGAGAAAGTTTGAATTAAACAACGTTTCAAATTGATTTTCAAACTAACAATAATACTTAACACTTTATACAATTTCATTTTTGTTAAGACCTTTCATTGTTCAGTATTTCCGCATTTCAGAATTAGTATCATTTGTAAATATTATGTCCATACTCATGTATGTTATGTATTATGTATGTATGTCGACGATGAACCTATGTGTTCAAGTCGTATTTCTGAATAAAATTCTGTTCTGTTCTGTTCTGTATATTCTTATATTGAAACTTACATTTTATCAATCTTGTATAAACTTTTTCTTTAAACATCTTCTCCTACCAAACCAATGGCCCGATTTCAATGGAACTTGGCATGGATGTTCCTTTGATGACCCTTTACTTAAATTGTTCAAGAAATTTTGATAGGCGCCAATATGCGTGGCAGGGTGGGGCATTCTGGACTTGAAAATCTTCAAAAAATCTTCTCCTGTATCGATAGATTGAGACAGGCTCGCCAGTCAATTTTCCAGTTTTTGCGAAAAAGTCCGAGCGATGTTCCGAATGACACCATTCACTATACAGCGAAATCCCAAACTGCTCATAACATATAGTTTAATGAAACCAATCTATATAGAATGTTAAAAAAAATTGGTAGTTATCATTTCTTCAACATTATAGATAAACAAGTTTAAATGAGTGGTCAAGGATCAACTTTCTCTATACAGGTAAAGAGAAAATTGACCATCGATCACTCACTAACACTTGTACACCGATATAGAATTTGTAGTATTTTCTATTCCGTTTTTTTTCTTTGTTTTGCGCATGTGCGTGTTTTAGTAAGTGGTAGATGTAGTAGTAGTAGTAGTAGTAGAAGAAGAAGAAATAGTTGTTGTTGTTGTTGTTCTTGTTGTTGCTGCTGCTGTTGTTGTTGACGACCCATCTAGACCCTTGTGATCGATCGATATGGGTTAAATCAATGATAATATCTAGGATGCTATTTTTGTACAATTTGTTATTATCGTTATAAAACTTCCTCGCTTACATCCTATAAAATCACAGGGTAGGGTATGTGAACTGCATCACGTATTAAAGGGACAGTCTGATTATTCCACTAAATTTTTATGAAGAGAGGGACTAGAAGAGGCACAAAAGGAAACTGCCCCCGTTACCTACTCCCTCTCCCCGGATGAAGAAAGGGAGCTTCCTCGAATACGTAATTACAGTACATTTGTATACAATCGATGTGTCAAATAGCTAATTCTACAGTCAAACTTAAGTATTTGAAAACGCGGGAAAATGTAGTAAAGCCATGAGTAGGTGTTGACTGAACTCTAAGCGTAAGTTCATATGGGGTGCGGTATTGATCCAAGCTAACCCGGTTCCCCTTCGAATGACCTCCGTTTTGACATAAGTGACGTTAATTAAGACCTTTCGACCTCCATGCTTCTGATCCCGGGTCAGGCCGGTGTTACTAGCGTTCGAAAATGGCGTTGAAAAGTAGTGCCCAATAGTTCGAATGTAAAAAATCGCGATGGCTTTATTTTACAACAATTTTACTTTTGTTATGTTTGATATTATAATTTACAAAAGTTAATTACATCTAATGATACCATAAAGACATCCCAAGTGCAACCCTGATCTTGTACGGTATCATCATGTTTATCATGTTTACTTCCATCAGTAGGGTGAAATTCACATTGCAGTCCGGGAGCCGAGAGAGATGATGTATTGATTCTTTAAAAATTTACTGTAAATGCATGCGCAGAAAGGACATTCATGTTAACGGAGGTATAGGTAGATTTTGCGCGGTGAGCCGTGAAATTTACTCTTAACGGTTAAATTCCCGTGATATTCTTTCAAAATAGATAAAACAGGTTTAATCAATATCTGAAAAAGATACAAATTATCTTACAAATGTATCATATGCTTTTTAAATATTTCCGATATACTCGTGGAAATGGACTCAACGCTTAGGTCAGAGCTCAATTTTGAAAATACACCTATACTCAGTGGTGGTAGTACACAAACTTCAAAATAGAACGCTACATTAATTAATTAGTTCGTGAGATTTCAAAACTGTATTAGTTTTTTTAAAAGTAATAGAGACAAGTTGTTTTTTGTAATCGAATTATTGTGCACCATTTTTGAACCCAACTAACACCGGCCTGACCCAGGATCAGGAGCGTCGAGGTTGAAAGGTAAAAATGACATCACTATAGTTCCGCAAGAAAGAGTGAGGTCCGAGAAACCGTTATCTCCTATCATTTTCAATGTAAAATTGATCTTCGATCACTCACTTGAAATTGTAGGTCTATAGTGTCGAAACCGAAGTCGTTCTGATGGAAACCCGGTTAACTCGGGTCGAAACCGAGTCCCATATGAACTTACCCATGGATGTCTTCTCTGCACATGCACATTTTAGATAATGACGTCGTCTTTCGCGATCCTCAGGTCGGTCATGTGAACTTTTCCAAAAGATAGTCGACAATTATAGCTAACGCGTGGAAATAATTTGCCAATTTATCGTAACTTCAGCCGTTCCTTCAGCTTGGTTACGTTTACCCCCCCACCCCACCCCCCCCCCCCAAAAAAACCCAGACACAATATTATCTCTATGGGCGAAATGTCGTATCGACCCGTGACCTGGAGGTCCGTGGTTCGAGCCCCACTGTCGACGGGGTGTGTATATGGGCAAAACACTTAATAGCCAGCCCTAGTTCACCCATCTGTAAAATGGGTAGCAGTGGGTTTAATCCACTGCCCATCTCTCTCTCTCGGGGACGTGAAAACATCAGAATTGAGCGTTCGAGAGCGATTCTATAAGCTTAAGCTTTCGTCGCAATCGAACTAAAATAAATTAGTATAAACTAAATGTCGCATCAACAGATATCAATGAAGCTGTAGACATGGCCATTCGGTCGCAATTAAACGCTGTGCTAAGGATATGCTATGTTCTGTTCTTTTGCGCTGCAAAACATTCTACAGCTCAATATTTATTTGTTTGTTTGTTTATTTGTTTGTTTGGGTTTTTTTTACATATTAAACACTATTAAAGTGTAACGAAATGGATAAGTGGTAAAATCTAAAGTCTGGGGAAAACATTATTGGAAAGGTGATTTTTTTTAAGTTTCTTGATGTAATACACTCCTCAAAAATCCTAAGCGGCCACTTGCTTTTTTATTCATATGTTGTAAATGTCGCATGGTTTCATCCCGTTTTACTTGCATAATACAGCAAAGTCATTTATGAAGTCAACAAGAAAAGGTCAGCAAAGAAATTCAAAAAGGAAAATATTTTAAAATTAAGCGAATGTAGGAGTACCCTCAATTTCAAAGTTAACATTGGTGGGTGGGGTATTTTTGACATTTGTTGTTGGAGTAAGAAAAGTGAGGGAGGTTTTGACATTTCTTTTAATTTTTTGAGGTTCACAAGCGTTCTACCACTGATATCGGTACTTAAAATTCATAGGATTTGCGTTTTTCAAGTGTCGAAAATTTCAAATTTCTCTAAAAATTGTCGTTTTTGTGACTTTTGAATTTGAGGGTACAGGCACTTAATTCCGTTTTTAGGATTTCCTGATGCACGATTTTACAAAAGAACTAGACAGGGTGATGTCTTAATGGCTACTCTTTCAAAAGGCAAAGTTAACATTTCGAAATAAAAGCGAAAAATATGTGAAAAATCGAGGTAAGGTGGCCGCTTAGAACTTTTGAGTAGTGTAGTAAATAAAGGAACCGTTATGTATTGAGCATGAAGACACACACTGCCGTTCACTCATTTCCACATATTATTTTATCATGAGAAGTAGAGATTTTTTATTTTGATATTTATAAATGAGTTATGCCTCATCATACTGTATAAATACGCGAAGCGAATTCATACATGAGTGTGATAGGGGTTTTAGCTTCACACCTCCATGAAATAAAAAAATACTCTTTATATCTAATGATTTAATATTATGAAGCCAAAATGGGAGAATTTCTCCATTATAAGACAAATTTTTATCGTGACTACTTTTCGCGCAATCTCAAACATAGCTGTGTATTCCAAATTGATTTCATAGAGGAATCAACAAATTTTCAGCCTACCAGAATGCACGAAAATTGATGGAAACCAATTATACTAAATCATTCAATTTGCAGTCAGGCAATTTTAATCCCCAAAAGGTCAAAGCATGTCCTTCACCATTTTCCTAAAAATGGACCCTGTAAAGGACCCAACAGGCTGGTTTCCCGAGACCCTACTTTGCTGATTTCGAGCAAGAAACCCAGCTCTATATGAATTATGATTTTACGTTTATATTGTGGTAAGGATCGTTTGGTCAGAGGTCGTTATATGACGTGAGTGGTTGTCCCGGTTTAATTTGGGGAAAACCCAATTCATAATGTGTTTTATCACATACATTTTGTTTGGAAATTCGATCTGCAAATTTAAATGGTAAGATTATTTCCTATTTTTGGGTCAAATATGCATTCAAGTGCGTGCCATTCATTACGTATTAAAAGCACATTAAAATGTCAACTTTTTTTTACAGCATACCGATATCTATTTATATATACTGCCTAACTCCCCTTTCGGGTATTACTGGCAGGTTATATGGTCGTGATTAAGGGAATAAAACATCGTAACTACATTTATATTAACCTAAAGTATAGATGTTTTGATCATAGTAGCGTTAAGATTCTACTCCTGCGTTCAGGATGATAAAGGGGCGCAAACAGTTAGCCAATTATACCCTGCTTTGCACATGCATCTGCGTGCAAAGCGGGGTATAAGTTGCTAACTGTTTGCGCCCCTTTGTCAGGGCACATCCCCCTCTTTCCTTTACATATCCGACAAGGGCGGTGAGATGAGTATATATTTTCGTTTCTATTGCATTTTCAGTTTTGGTCCTTTCGTCTGCCTATTTCAATAACGATACAGTGATAACAAGGCACTCGCGAGCGCCTCCGAGATAGCATATTGATAAGATATTAATATGACAATGATTTAGTGGTCATGAATGAAATATCAATTCGTCGGTTTTCTGCTTAAACACGTAACTAAAGCTTGTTTAAAGCTGTAGTTACATTTTTTTAGTAGAACATCAACGATATATTAAATGAATCGTCGATAAAAACTTAGGCTTGGCCTAGTTATTACCTTTATTTGTTAACTAATTCAATAAAAAGTACTTTATGCAAATAACTTTAATATTCTAAAAGTTATCATTTGAAACGAATTTTCGAAATTTATCGACAAAATTCGCTAGTATATTCTTTTTTAAATTCAATGATAAAATTTTTTTCCGCGTAAGATAGCACTTGTTAAATGAGGTCATTTTCACAATAACAAAATGCTTTACACAGGAAATATGTCCTTGTATATCTAAATAACGAAAGTGAAGTCTCTGGTCAGACTGTTTGGTCTGCACAGGCTGGTAACAGGCATTGCTTTGCGAACATGTGAAATTATTGTAAATGCGATGCACATTGGTGTTTTATCTTTGGGCCTAAAATAGTAACGTATTTATGTCGATCTACTCATTTAAGGTAAAATAAGTTGTGTGTTGATATATAACGATAATTTTGGCAGTTTCTCGTGATTAGTTATAGATCCACAATTTTAAGTGAGTGATCAAAGGTCAATTTTGTCTTTACCTACATAGACAAAATTGACCTTTGATCACTCACTCTAAATTGCGGGTCTATACAATATCTCACATGACGTCGCGAGAGTGAAATAACCCCGTTGAATATTTTTGATATTTCACGGGAGTTATTACACTATTGAACTAACTATACAAATGAGCGAATAAGGTGTAGCATCGTTATCGCCAAAACTTGAACCTATTAATTTCTGGAATTTCCTCGCTTGATCATTGAAAAAATTGGTCATACTATGAATAGAAAAGCAAACTTGTGCTCATAAGATACTGAATTTATTATACTCGTCATCTTAAACAGATAAAAACTCGACAAAGCCTCGTTTTTAACGGTCATTTAATGACACGTTTAATAAATTCGGTATTCAATGACCACTCATTCAATATACACTATTTATTATACGATAAAAACGTATTTATTCGTACTTATTTTATAGCATTTAAAAGTATTACACAGAAAGAAATATATTCATTTTTAGTGTGGTAAGTTCCTCGCGTGAAAAATGCATTGCGAAGTTACACATGGATAATTTGAAAAAAAATAAATATTTACTTTATTATGCTAATTGAAAAAAGGATTGTCTTTGTAATCATAAACGACATGGTTCGAATGATAAGTAGTCTTCCTTAGTAATGACCTTATAGGACAGGGCTTAAACCGTTACGTAATAAGCTGAGTTTATCTTTCAATATTAAGGATTCTGTCATATGATAAATTTGTCCGCGATTATCATGAACATGTGTGTATAACTGTATCATAAGAACTGTAACCAAAATAATCAAACAGAAGAAAACGTCTTTTAAGCTGGAGTAACCATATCTGGTAACCAAATGACGATGAAATGTTTCAATGTATATCGAGGGCTTAGTGCAAAAACATATTATGTCTCCATGCAATGTATAGACATACACTATGTTTTTGCTGTAACCCATCGAATATAATGACGACTATCTATTATCCGATTTAACAAAAATTAATATCAACTTTACGTGCAGCGACAAATAAGGTCATTTAGTTTCCGCCCTGCCATGCAAAAATCATTGATAATATCCATATGCTGATTAGTTTAGTCACGGTTACTTAATATGAAACTATATATTATGAATATATTGCATCAAACTTGAAGTTGAAAAGTATACTATACTCAAAACGGTTCAAATAGTTTTCAAATTATACCCCGCTTTGCGCGTGTACTTGCGTGAAAAGCAGGGTATAATTTGCAAACCATATGCACCGATTTGTTTTCCTGAACACAGGGTATGCTTCAATTATTACAAAGAAAATGTGAGTCTTCATGCGAAAAGGGACTATCTTGGAACCTCGTATATAGATATTGGAAAAAGAGATTGGTTCTAGTACGGCCCGACCAGAGGTCGCATTTTTATAATTCTTTCACAAGACAGTAAGTAAATATATCATTCTAGTCTTAGAAATCTAGTTAAGTACTTAAAGCCCCGATCCTAGTCATTCTGCGCATTCCGCGCAGACTGAATAGGGCCGACACTTTATGCACGTTTCAGATCGTCCCTTTTAGCTTGACAAGTCACAAATGTGTTTTCTTTCAGGTGTGAGTTACCTGTGAAGATGTGGGTTTTGGTATTGCTTCAGCTGTGCAGTATCATGACCTCGTCGTTTGGTAAAAATTTTCCAACAACAAAATGTTTGCAACCAGAGGTACATTGTGGGGACAACCTTTGTTGTTGTAATGACGTAAAACAGGCGCGGTGTTCACATCTCGGAAATAAACTCTCGTACATCCCGAGATTGCCCGAGAATACGACGACATTACTTATATCACATAACATCATCGAGGAATTATCAAAGGACTTTTTGCACAATGTCAGCGGTCTTCCACTGGTGAGGCTGGACTTAACCTATAATAATGTCATCAAACTACAGCCAGACACATTCAGTGAGTTTTATAATTTGACGAGAGTCGATCTTGGTGGGAATTCACATATTAATATAACTCAGCTTTCTTTTGCACTTGGAAGCTTCCCCCGTTCAGTTGTGCTAGGAGAACTTAGAAAAAAAAGCATCGGATTGAGGAATCTATATCAAAACATATTCTTGCCGTTAAACAAAACTGGAATTCTAGTCAAAGAAATCTACCTTGAAAACAATTTGTTGATGTCCGTAAATATATCCATATTTGAACATCTCTGGTATTTAAAGAAGCTTCAACTTGATAATAACCAAATTCAACACTTGGACGCCATATCTGGTCACAGGAGACTTGTTTCCCTAGGTTTGTCAGGTAACGAAATCGCACGCTATATACCGCTTTTCTGCGCTAAGGAGTCCATAAACACGTACCCATATCTTGTCAAGCTTGACTTTAGGAAGAATTTTATCAGCGATCTTAGACCGTCAGACTGGAACTGCCTTAAACATTTACAAACACTCATTTTGACGGCAAATGTTATACGAAAGGTCCCAGCCAACGTTTTCGCAAAATTACCGGAGTTGAGAGAATTGCGTTTAAACGAAATGGTTAACAGTAATGTGAAACTAGATGAACGTGCTTTGAACAGTTCAAGTCTTGAGATTCTAAGATTAGACAGAAATGACATGGTACTGAAAAGTGGCGATATCGAAAAGGGTTATTTCAAATACTGCCCTAATGTCAAGCAACTGTATATGGGAAATAACAAGTTCAGTCGGGTTGAATATACAAACATTACATATTTCTTTTCATTTTTGACGAAGCTAGAATACTTGTCCATTGTGCGATGTCGACTGAACAGGATACCCCCAAATCTATTCCTCTACCTAAAAAATTTAAACTATCTAAATCTAGATGGAAATGGTATTTTGTCGCTCGATGGGGCTTTTTTCGGTGCAAGAACTCTAAATACCCTATCCGTAGAAGGAAACAATATAAAATTGATAGGGCCAAACACCTTTCCAAAGATTTTTGTGGAAAACATACGTAAACTGAACCTCGCAGATAACCCCTTCGAATGCACTTGTAAATTATTGTGGTTTCGTACGTCCATCGGTGAGAAAGGACTTGTACCAGGGACCAACGTGACCCTATCAAACTGGCCCCACAGATATGGATGCGGATTTCCAGTGGAGGCAAAGGGAAAACGGTTAATAAATTACCGACCAACCGAGGAATCTTGTCGAGAGAGCCATTTGATATACATCCTAGTAACTGTACTAGGGTCGTTGTTATTTCTAACTCTAGTCATCACGCCGATAGTGTACAGGTATAGATGGTATATCAGTTATTGGATTTATAAACGAAAACAAGCGGGAGATAACCCTGAACGTCAGCCATTGCTTCACGACCACGTGCCATACACTTACGTCATATACAATGACGAGGACAGAGGATACGTACATGGGGTGTTCCGAGATTTGGTCGAGGAGCAGTTCGGGTTTCGGTTATACATTTGGCACCGTGACGCGGATCTCGGAGCCACGTCCACCGTGATGTTTGACGCCATTCATAAAAGTAAACATGTGATCGCTGTGGTCTCTAAACATTTCATGGCAGACAGCTGGTGTGAGTTTCAACTTGACGTAGCTAAGGATCGCCAGATAGAAACGAGGAAAAACTTTCTCACGTTAGTTATTTTAGAGGATGTCCACAAAGCTATCGTGCGAAAGTCGTGGTGTATCAAATTGACACGGCTAGAAACAGTGTATTGGTGCACTGACGTGCAAGATATACGAAGAAAAGTATTCGTTCAGCAAATAAAGGAGAAATTGAAAACTTCAATGGCACGACAGGAGACTTTGGCGGAGTAACAACGGTACATAAAGTAATATTGACCTACAAGTCTACTGGTGCTTTGATAATCATTGAGCCAGTGCGTGACATTTCCAAGAATGAGTGTGCAACGTTTATACTCAGACCAGCCTGTGCTTCTGCACTGGTTGGTCTTAGTATTCAATGTGCGCTGAGTAGATAGCTATGGACTCATTCTGGCTGTGAACAATCATAGAAAATTTCTGATGCAGTGCGGGGTTGTCCATATAGCTTAACATCTGTCCATCACGCATACATCAAATTGTTGGAAATGTCACGCATAGGCTGAATTAGCTAAGTAACTTTCGGTACATCGCTCAGACTTTTCCGTAAACTAGAAAGTACCTAGGACTTAAGTGTAGTATCAATTTAGGTCATTCGGCTTCTACCCGGTACTTTGGTCATTTAATACGCTTGAAGAAAATCACATTTTGTTATTTTTTTCCAATCCTTTGTGGAGATATTTTGGGCATACTTAAATTTGATAACAAAACCCAGTAAAACTGTGCGTTTTGTTATCAAATTATAATATGCCCACTTTAATCCTTTCGTTGATTTTGGTTTATGCAACATCATCCTTAGCGCATCCTCGGATACCCCGGGGTCTCCATATTTGCTATGCTATATCGACATAGCGTAGCAAATAGGGAGACCCCGGGGTATGCGAGGATGTCCTTAGCGGGATGGTTCATAATTGTGAAGTCATGAATATCCACGTGTGAAATTACGCGCTTTCATGGCTGTGACCGTATTATTCCCGAGATATATTCTGGAGAATCGCCAAGGGTTACCTATTGGCTAAGTTAGCGAAAGATCTGACGAGGGTGCAATATCAACAATATTGCTGCGTGATTTTAAGCAGTTCATTGAGATCTTATTATCTTTCTACTTTTGTATTTTGTTGTCAATGATGTATTTCTTAGTTTTGATAATCTTTCAGAATTTAAAAGTTTTACATTTGTTGTTGTTGCTTAATATATTTAATTTCAGTATTTTACTGACGTATGAAGGAAACCAATACTTGAAGACATATGGACTCTATTTCCTATATCGAATAGAAAAAAGTCATTTACAATTAATGTAGACAAAAAGGTTGGCAGAAGTGTCAATAAAAAATACGAAAGAATCGCCAACATACAAGCATTGGACCTATACATAAACAGGATTCTTCTTCATTGAAGTACCTGATGACCGAATTAAGATACTTTTGGATTTATTATCGCCATGGTCTTATTTTCGACAATTTTGCCCCCATCCCTCACCAATTAATCAGCGTTAAAGTGTGAGGCTAATTATCGCAATAAAACCTTTAATTATCTTCTTCACCCAAACTTTGGGCCCGAATTAAATTAAAATTTTGCTTGAATGCGCAGTTGGTGACCATCTTCTCTAGTAATTTTGATTTTCCCAAAAATATGGGCGTGGTAGGGCGAGACTTATTTTCACTTTAAAAACCATCTAAAATAACCTTCTCCAAACCATTGGCCCGATTTCATTGACACTTGGGGGTGAATGTTCCATAGGTGACCCTCTTCTCTATAGTTGATGAAGAAATTTTGATTGTCCCGCAAGTATGGACGTGGCAGAGGGTAGCTTATTTTAACTATGTGTATTATAATCTTCTACTTCCAAACCATGGGATCATTCTGAATCAAACTTGGCATAAATGCTCCGGGTGATCCTTTATGTAAACTGTTCATGGTTTCTTACTTGCCCCCACGCCTCCCCATCCCAAGCAGAAGTTAGTTCTTTTATCGCACGATCGTAAGATAGCTTCTTCTTCCAGATCACTGGGATAATTTATGAATGTCAATTTTTCATTCTCTGAAAACTCTTTGAGAAATTTTGTTTGACCCCCAAAAGTTGGGGAAAGGTTGGCAGAAGGCAGGACGGGGTCAAATTTGACCCCGAAATTTCAAAAGAGGGTCAATTTCAGGCAGAAATTTTCCTTGATTTATCTTTCTCAAATCCTATTCATGAAATTTCAGATTGACTCTTCCCAATCCGAAAAAATATGGGGGTGTAGGGAGGGATGCTTTTTTAGTGTTTTTTTTTTATTATTATTATAATTATTATTATTTTATTTATTACTATGAAATCTAATAAAGACTTTCTCTCAAACCGACGGTCAAATATCCAAATTAGTAAATACAATTTTTTTCTTAGTGTCATCTAATTACAAGAAATGAACACGAACTTGTACAGTACGATTTGCTTTTTAAACTTATACTGTCATGAAAGAAATAAAAGTATTCTCCTCATTTCTAAAGTGTTCTCTGCATAATATATATATATATATATATATATACGGGTATATATATATATATATATATATATATATAAAGTCGTATCACTCTCATACTTCCAAAGAGAATATTAATATTTCTTATAGAAAGATAAAGTTTCATACAGAGAATAAAAAATACTGGTTTAATAACTTTACCAGTGACTTAGTGCATATCATTCTTAGTATCTAATAAGGGCATTTTTGCGTTGCTTGATTTATATGATCTAACTTTATTATAACCGAGCAGCCTGGCAAACGAAAAGACACCTTGTAAAAGGCTAGATGGATGCAAAGTCCAAAATGTTAACTGTCTACTTCAGGAATTTTTACCCCTTATCATGTGAATTATACAAACACAGACAAGTTCCCAATTTTTGGATATACCAACCAGTCTGGCTTAACTTTCTCACACAATGATTATGTAGAAAAAAGACATTGTAGACTTAAATCATACTGCACGTCTATGAAGACTTCCCCGTGTTCAGGATGATAAAACGGAGCAAACAGTTGGCCAAACTATACCCCGCTTTGTACATGCACCTGCGTGCAAAGCGGGGTATAATTGACGAACTGTTTGCGCCGTTTTGTCATACTGAACGAAGGGCCGATAATTGTAAATACTTATTCCTAAATCTCCATTCAAAAGGAATATATCGTGAACATTATGGTTAGCGTTAATTCAGCCCTGCGTGTAGGGTGAAAAAAAAACGGTACAAATAGTTTGCCAATTAAACCCCGCTTTGCACGCAAGTGCACGTGCAAAGCAGGATATAATTATCTAACTGTTTACACTGTTTGCTGTTTGTCATCCTGAACATGGGCAGGTGGGAACTAGGGAAGTGACTGAATTTATTTCGTTTATCGATGCATTATTATCCCCCGCCATTTTCGGCGAAGGAATATAGTAATGGTCTCCGTCCGTCATTCCGTCGTTCCGATGTTTCGTCATTAAACTTGTCCGAGGCATATCTCCTAAAGTATACAAGCTATCAACTTGAAACTTTATGGGTGGATAGATCTCATAGAGGAGAAGTGTAGTGAACAGGAACTACAACTCTTTTGGTTTTTTTAATACTTTTTTGTCCGGAGCATACCTCTTGAAGTATAATAGCTATCAACTTGAAACTTTATGGGTAAACAGATCACATAGAGGAGAAGTGCAGTGCACAAGAACTACAACTCTTGCTTGCATAATTTTGGAGTTATTCCCCCTGGTTATTTTTTATACTTAGATTTTGTCCGGAGCATATCTCCTGAAGTATAATAGCTATCAACTTGAAATTTTATGGGTGGATAGATCTCACGGAGGACAACTGCAGTGCACAAGAACTACAACTCTTGCTTGCATAATTTTGGAGTTATTATCCATTGTTATTTTAGATTTTGTTGGGGGTCAATCATTTAAAGTACAAAAAAAAATCCTTAATCTATAAGCCTTCAGTTGACTATCAAGCTTTCACGGCGGGGGATGGCCTTGTCCGACATGGCTCTTGTTTATTATGTTGTTCAATTTGCCTCAACTGGGACATGAAATGTATTTCTCGTATCAGAGTTGCCGTAATTTTTACCTTTGAAGTTTCAAATGATCATCTCATTTAGTTTCTTATTCATCCGTCGTAGTTGATAAATGATGATCATTTAATGTAAAATCAATGTCGCACGGGGTCCATAGTCCAACGTCCAACCAACAATGCATTTAGGCATTAGAGAAAAAGTAAAACCCATTTTTGCTGTTATTTCGCTTTATTAATGCCCTTGACAGCTTGCCAATAATGGCCAGACACATAATATATGTGATTAAAAGTATCATTGTATTTCGTTCTGCTTTTATTGTATCGTGTCATTTATGAATACGCTATTTTCTGATGTAATCTATATTGGAACCGCATATTTTAAAGAGAAAAAAAAATGACAAAACAAAAATCGCTTACATGGTATACCCTAAACATATTCAACATGAATTTGAAATTGCAGCTTTTATGTGCGAGCTGTTTGGTGGTGTGCGGGCTGGCATCCACTAACAGAACTTTTCAGATGATTGACGAAGCTGTTTCGGAGTTATGTCAGGATTACAGGCGGGAAGCATTCGGAACACCACTCGGCCAATCTCACGATTAACCTCGGATGCATTCGGAACACCACTCGGCCAATCTCACGATCAACCTCGGATGTACATAGACGGACTCTTTTTAAAAATTACGGGAAAACATTGGAAAAACTCGATGACGTCAGTTTAAATGTCGTTAGCCCTCGAAACTGTGAGTGAAAGCATTCGACGTCGCCAACGCTACTCGTATAAGTCACTGACGTGAATTCATCGAATCCTCATATTAATATCTTTAAATTCTTAAATAACGGCTGAAAAAATCTTAATTTTTGAGAATGATTCGTCATTCTCAAAAATTAAGATTTTTCAACCGTAATATACTGTAAAAAATGTAAATCTACAGTGCTAGTTTTTCTGACACTGTTTCCGCCTAACAAAATGCACTATTTCGTTACATACCCATCCGCCTTACATACATCCGAGGCATGTTGTAGTTTACGGAAATGGTCGAGTGATGTTCCGAATGAGGCGGGAAGGTGAGGCATTCATTGACGTGGATTCAGGGACATCAAGAGATAATACCTGCTGTATTTTATGCAATCGGGAACCATCTTGTATAGACACACACTCATGCTGTCCTGATGTGGAGTATCAACTAACACAAACACCGTACAAAACTGGTGAAGATGGTCTAACTTGTCGAAACACTGTGATGAGAGGAGAGGTTGGAAATATTTTCGTCCATTCAATGTATGAGATAGTGGATGAATGTACTGATTATACAACAGTGCTAACGTAATCAAATGTGAGCATAAAGACGTCACTGATAATCATTTTGCCTTGCGGTACAATACACCGGTGTCTGACGTCAGTAGACATATTACTTAAAGCAGTGTGTATTGCGCCAGATGTAACGGTGCTTTGGACGAGGACCTCCATCTCTGGAAAATTAAAATAAAGTAAGGCGTTCGTTTAATTTCTTTTAAGGCATGTTATTGTCTGCATAAAGTAGCCCCTTGTGATAACTGACCAAAACGAAGAATACCCGAATGGTGTAATTCAATAACTTGCATACATTTTTCAATTATTTGTATCTGAAAAAAATAAATCATCGTTTATTTTTCGTATTAAATCGATAATTCCTGCTATGTATTTACACATATTCTGTGTAGTTACTTACCTGGTAGGCCGTGGCTTAGCCGGGATGTAATTAAGAGAGTCTACATTTGAATATTTTGGGTTCTTTCAAAAAATAAATCGCCAATTATCGTTAACGCGTGCATATAGTTGTATCCTAAAACTAGAAGGATAAACGTGCAAAAATGAACACATGTCAACGTTGGTCAAGCTGAAGCTACGAGGGTTTAGTTACTAACAAACGATTCAAGTCTAGTGTTATATGTCGACTATCTATAAAAGTAAGTAATTATGAAATAAAAGTAGATTTACCCAAACCTTAAATGCAACGACTCGTTACTTGGGCTCAGCCCTGCCGAAGCAGAACCATGGATTATACATAAACATTGCTTTTCTTGTTCACCCAACTGACAAAATTAATTTGTCGATTTAACAAAATTACATTAATTTACAGCAAGCCCATGTGTTTTTTTCCAGTTGCGATGAGACATCCCTAGCGAAGGCGAGTGATAATGTCGCACGCTATATACCGCTTTTCTGCGCTAAGGAGTCCATAAACACGTACCCATATCTTGTCAAGCTTGACTTTAGGAAGAATTTTATCAGCGATCTTAGACCGTCAGACTGGAACTGCCCTAAACATTTACAAACACTCATTCGGACGGCAAATGTTATACGAAAGCTCCCAGCCAACGTTTTCGCAAAATTACCGGAGTTGAGAGAATTGCGTTTAAACGAAATGGTTAATAGTAATGTGAAACTAGATGAACGTGCTTTGAACAGTTCAAGTCTTGAGATTCTAAGATTAGACAGAAATGACATGGTACTGAAAAGTGGCGATATCGAAAAGGGTTATTTCAAATACTGTCCTAATGTCAAGCAACTGTATATGGGAAATAACAAGTTCAGTCGGGTTGAATATACAAACATTACATATTTCTTTTCATTTTTGACGAAGCTAGATTACTTGTCCATTGTGCGATGTCGACTGAACAGGATACCCCCAAATTTATTCCTCTACCTGAAAAATTTAAACTATCTAAATCTAGATGGAAATGGTATTTTGTCGCTCGATGGGGCGTTTTTCGGAGCAAGAACTCTAAATACCCTATCCGTAGAAGGTAATAATATAAAATTGATAGGACCAAACACCTTTCCAAAGAACTTTGTGGAAAACATACGTAAACTGAACCTCGCAGATAACCCCTTCGAATGCACTTGTAAATTATTGTGGTTTCGTACGTCCATCGGTGAGAAAGGACTTGTGCCAGGGACCAACGTGACCCTATCAAACTGGCCCCACAGATATGGATGCGGATTTCCAATGGAGGCAAAGGGAAAACGGTTAATAAATTACCGACCAACCGAGGAATCTTGTCGAGAGAGCCATTTGATATACATCCTTGTATCTGTACTAGGGTCGTTGTTATTTCTAACTCTAGTCATCACGCCGATAGTGTATAGATATAGATGGTATATCAGTTATTGGATTTATAAACGAAAACAAGCGGGAGATAACCCTGAACGTCAGCCATTGCTTCACGACCACGTGCCACACACGTACGTCATATACAATGACGAGGACAGAGGATACGTACATGGGGTGTTCCGAGATTTGGTCGAGGAGCAGTTCGGGTTTCGGTTATACATTTGGCACCGCGACGCGGATCTCGGAGCCAAGTCCACCGTGATGTTTGACGCCATTCATAAAAGTTAACATGTGATCGCTGTGGTCTCTAAACATTTCATGTCAGACAGTTGGTGTGAGTTTCAACTTGACGTAGCTAAGGATCGCCAGATAGAAACGAGGAAAAACTTTCTCACATTAGTTATTTAAGAGGATGTCCACAAAGCTATCGTGCGAAAGTCGTGGTGTATCAAATTGACCCGGCTAGAAACAGTGTATTGGTGCACTGACGTGCAAGATATACGAAGAAAAGTATTCGATCAGCAAATAAAGGAGAAATTGAAGACTTCAATGGCACGACAGGAACCTTTGGCGGAGTAGCAACGATACATACAGTAATATTGACCTACAAGTCTACAGGTGCTATGATAATATTATTAGCTAGGTTATACTCGGAACATCGCTCAGACTTTTCCGTAAAATAGTATCTCGGACTTCAGTTTACAGTTAAACTTGTTTAAAGAGACCAAAGCAGTCGTTTAAGAAAATGGTCGCTTGATACACAATTGTTTCCAAATAAGAAACTTGCTTTTTTATTGATCATGCATGTTATCGTGAAAATCGCAGTAATCTTATGTTGTTAAAACTCAATGAGACGATTCTGGTGAGTTTCAACAACATAGAAATTTCTCAACTAAAGATAACACATTAGACACCTACTTTTTAAGATATATTGATTTAAAGAAGGGGTTTCTGAAAACGGTCGCTTAATGAAATGGTCGCTTAAAAGAAGTGGCCGCTTGAGCAAGTTAGACTGTAGTATCAGTTTAGGTTATTCGGCATCTAGTGGTACTTTGGTCATTTAATACGCTTGAAGCGAATCACATTTTGTTTTTTCCGATCCTCTGTGGAGATATTTTGGGCCAACTAAAATTTGATAACAAAACCCAGTAAAACTGTGCGTTTTGTTATCAAATTATAATATGCCCACTTTATTCCTTTCGTTGATTTTGTTTTATGCAACATCATCTTTAGCGGGATGGTTGATTATTGCGAAGTTATGTATATCTACGTGCGACATTACGCGCTTTCATGGCTGTGACCGTATTATTCCCGAGATATATTCTGGAGAATCGCCAAGGGTTACCGATTGGCTAAGTTAGGGAAAGATCTGACGAGGGTGCAATATCAACACTATTGCTGCGTGATTTTAAGCAACTCATTGAGATCTTATTTTCTTTCTACTTTTGTATTGTGTTGTCAATGATGTATATCTTTGTTTTAATAATCTTTCAAAAATTAAAAGATTTACATTTGTTGTTGTTGCTTAATATATTTAATTTCAGTATTTTACTGTCGTATGAAGGAAACCAATATTTGAAGACATTTCCTATATCAAATAGAAAAAAGTCATTTACAATTAATGTAGAAAAAAAGGTTGGCAGAAGTGTCAAAAAAAATACGAAAGAATTGCCAACATACAAGCATTGGAGCTCTATATAAACAGGATTGTTCTTCATTGAAGTACCTGATGACTGAATTACGATACTTTTGGATTTATTATCGCCATGGTCTTATTTTCGACAATTTTGCCCCAATCCCTCACCAATTTGTCAGCGTTAAAGTGTGAGGATAATTATCGCAATAAAACCTTTGATAATCTTCTTCACCCAAACATTGGGCCCGAATTAAATTAAAATTGAAATTTTGCATGAATTCGGAGTTGGTGACCATCTTCTCTAGTTATTCGAGTAATTTTGATTTTCCCTAAAATAGGGGCGTGGTAGGGCGTGACAAATGTAGAATATTTATTCTAGACATGATTTCATCGGCTTTAAAAAACTTCCGCTAGGAACTTAGGGCCGTCCGTCAATGATAAAAATTACTTTCTAGAAATGTTTAGAATTCATTCTTTATTTTATTACATTTTGATTTCTATTACAAACCTTGCTTTACTGGTCCTGACTCTGAACTACATTTTCAAATGCTTAATTCCTGTTGAGTTCCTGTGCATGTCTTCTTTCGCGTGACTGGTTCCATTTTTTTAACGCGACAAAAGTGCCGAATTTAAGATTCGTGGGTACGTTCATTTCGACTGAATTTCGTGCTCATTTTCTATCATCATGTTGGTAATAAAAAAAATGCCGAGAATCACTTTGATCATATGTATATTTCTCAGGACTCGCTTAACTATATCTTTTATGAGCTGTAGTAACGATCTTATATATATATTTGTCGCTCGCCATCGAGGAAAACTTCAAACTTATCTTTTTGGGGGTTGGTTTGTTTTGCTCTTTGATAGAATGGCAACGTCGCATGCATGTAAATGTTCTATAAAATGCGCGTTTCGACCCTGATTGGCCTACAATGAGCAGAAGCTAGTTTCATTTGCAGTTCGGGCTCGGCCAATATTTTTCCGACGTGAATGCGAAGGCGCATAATATTATCTTTTTTATATAGTATACGGTAACTTTGAAGTGCACAATAAATGTTCGGATTAGTTCTCCTTTTGTCACTCATATTAAAATGTGATGGGCGAAAATTGTGTAAATGAATACTTGGTTGTTTGACAAGATCGATCTACGTGTTTGCAAACTTCATAAAAACAGTAATTAAGTAGTTGCGAAAGATTGCGGATTAGCAAATCGTCATGTTGTTTCAACGACGTGTGGCTAATTAACTTAAGTGTCAACTCATTCTGGCATATCGATACCGTGTCATGAAATGACAGTGGCATGTAGCACTTGCTAATCTGTGAGTGGGTAGCATAAAAAGGCTGCATAGAATCAGATGAAACCATTCTTTTCCATCATTCTACATCGATAATAACACAACAATGCCTTCGAAAATGAAATCTCTTGACGAGCGCTTCACATTGAACACAGCTGAGCGACGATTCAAGAAAGCCTGCGACCAGATTGTACTGGTGAACCAGCGACTAGGCGAAGTACAGAAACGCTACAAAATGGCAAAAAGAACCAACAACAGATCCTTCCGCTACAATCTCAGACTGAAACTAGCAGTAATTGAAGGAGCAAGAAACATGTACTACGCCTACAACAAAGCTGACCAGGTCGCCGAACTACGCAGAGAGCTATTCAACGAGTCTGTCGAAATCGTGTCTGCTTCTGACTCTGATTATTCTTCAGACTCTGAATAGCTAGAGTCGCACAGCTGTTCGTCGTTTAACAAAACGGCCCTTTTCAGAGCCAAACCAAATGTCTAGAAAGACATCTTTTCACAAATTGTCAAGCAAATAAAAAAGATCAAGTCCCGTAAAAGTCCAATTAAACGCCCAAACATACCTTAAATTTGTATTAAAATCCGAGAAAAGGCCGTCAATCGATTGTCCCTCTAAAACATATTGACCTGCCATGCAAAAATGAAAAATTTAACTTGCGCGATACCTATCAAGCCTAGTAAAATTGCAAGGACTATGCAGGATGATCGTGAGGGGTTAAATCTTATAAAGATCATATTATCAGTGTCTGAACAAATCGTTGCAACTACAGCTTGAAAAGACTGTAGTTATGAGATTTGGCCAGTCCACCAACGATATTATCTTGTTGTTTTCTTTTTAAGTAAGGAGATAAATGTAGAATATTTATTCTAGACATGATTTCATTGGCTTTAAAAAACTTCCGCTAGGAACTTAGGGCCGTCCGTCAATGATAAAAATTACTTTCTAGAAATGTTTAGAATTCATTCTTTATTTTATTACATTTTGATTTCTATTACAAACCTTGCTTGACTGGTCCTGACTCTGAACTACATTTTCAAATGCTTAATTCCTGTTGAGTTCCTGTGCATGTCTTCTTTCGCGTGATTGGCTCCATTTTTTTAACGCGACAAAAGTGCCGAATTTAAGATTCGTGGGTACGTTCATTTCGACTGAATTTCGTGCTCATTTTCTATCATCATGTTGGTAATAAAAAAAAATGCCGAGAATCACTTTGATCATATGTATATTTCTCAGGACTCGCTTAACTATATCTTTTATGAGCTGTAGTAACGATCTTATATATATATTTGTCGCTCGCCATCGAGGAAAACTTCAAACTTATCTTTTTGAGGGTAAGTTTGTTTTGCTCTTTGATAGAATGGCAACGTCGCATGCATGTAAATGTTCTATAAAATGCGCGTTTCGATCCTGATTGGCCTACAATGAGCAGTAGCTAGTTTCATTTGCATTTCGGGCTCGGCCAATATTTTTCCGACGTGAATGCGAAGGCGCATAATATTATCTTTTTTTTTATAGTATACGGTAACTTTGAAATGCACAATAAATGTTCGGATTAGTTCTCCTTTTAACATAACATAACATAATATATTCTTCATTAAACCATCGCATGAAATAACATACAGTATGGTAATTCACAAACAGAATGACATAGAATTAATTTGATAATGATTGGATCAAGAAAGTTGATTTTTAATATTGCTGAAGCTTTAATAGAAGCATGATAGATATTTACTGGTAATTTGGGTTAACTTGAAGTTATTATCTATCATTAGATTCGGGAAAATTTCCACAGGATAAGTCTACATTCTAAGATAATACATCGTTGGTGGGCGATCAGACAGTCGTAGACACGGCTCTATTCAAGCCGCTTATGCGACCCTCCACTCGGCCATGGGTGTTTAGTGAGCAACAGGGGTCAGGTTTCCACCAGTGTCAATCGTACAAAGTTGGAAACGCAACCCCCGCTCATCACGTCAGTTCGGAAAACAATTTTATTTAATTTGTACTTTGTTAACATTATAATTATTATTATTATTTACAGTAATATTTACAACAGTGCCTTAGCCCTCATTGCGTACATTACGCAATTTCGTAATAGAAATAGAACCTCTTTCGGAAATGTCGTCGATGAATGATCACAACATCGTAACTACAGCTTATTTAAGCTGTAGTTACGATGCTTTGGCAACTCAGCAACGATCAAATCATTAACTTGAAGGGGAGCGGATACTTAAAATTCATCTCTTGTCACGGACCAAAAATCGCTTTTATCCTATATCTTTGGTGGTTGCTTTCTGAGTGCGTTTAGATATAAAATTCCTAGTTACGCCTATGCAAATTCCCACAAGGTTTATAAAAAAGTAGAACCAGAATTGCGTCGTCTGCCAAAGGGTAAATAAACGGACAATTTGTGACAAATTTGAGCTGTTTTTACAACGCTTTGACAGTCGCGTGTGATATATATATATAACAGAGTTTTAGTTACATCATCATTTAACCGATAAGCCGATACCGTATTTTTACACACGGGTACCGTGTTATGCAACGTGTTATGTAGCTAAGTACTTAAAGCCTCGATCCTAGTCATTCTGGTCCCTTTATGCTTTACGTGTCACAAATGTGTGTTTCAGGTGTGTGTTACCTGTGAAGATGTGGGTTTTGGTATTGCTTCAACTGTGCATTATCATGACAACGTCGTTTTGCAAAAATTTTCCAACAACAAAATGTTTGCAACCAGAGGTACATTGTGGGGACAACCTTTGTTGTTGCAATCACGTAAAACAGGCGCGGTGTTCACATCTCGGAAATAAACTCTCGTACATCCCGAGATTGTCCGAGAATACGACGACATTACTTATATCACATAACATCATCGAAGAATTATCAAAGGACTTTTTGCACAATGTCAGCGGTCTACCACTGGTGAGGCTGGATTTAACCTATAATAATATCATCAGACTACAGCCAGACACATTCAGTGAGTTTTATAATTTGACGAGAGTCGATCTTGGTGGGAATTCACATATTAATATAACTCAGCTTTCTTTTGCACTTGGTAGCTTCCCCCGTTCTGTTGTGCTAGGAGAACTTAGATTAAAAAGCGTCGGATTGAGGAATCTTTATCAAAACATATTCTTGCCGTTAAACATATCTGGAATTCTAGTCAAAGAAATCTACCTTGAAAACAATTTGTTGATGTCCGTAAATATATCCATATTTGAACATCTCTGGTACTTAAAGAAGCTTCAACTTGATAATAATCAAATCCAACACTTGGACGCCATATCTGGTCACAGGAGACTCGTTTCTCTAGGTTTGTCAGGTAACGAAATCGCACGCTATATACCGCTTTTCTGCGCTAACGAGTCCATAAACACGTACCCATATCTTGTCAAGCTTGACTTTAGGAAGAATTTTATCAGCGATCTTAGACCGTCAGACTGGAACTGCCTTAAACATTTACAAACACTCATTTTGACGGCAAATGTTATACGAAAGGTCCCAGCCAACGTTTTCGCAAAATTACCGGAGTTGAGAGAATTGCGTTTAAACGAAATGGTTAACAGTAATGTGAAACTAGATGAACGTGCTTTAAACAGTTCAAGTCTTGAGATTCTAAGATTAGACAGAAATGACATGGTACTGAAAAGTGGCGATATCGAAAAGGGTTATTTCAAATACTGTCCTAATGTCAAGCAACTGTATATGGGAAATAACAAGTTCAGTCGGGTTGAATATACAAACATTACATATTTCTTTTCATTTTTGACGAAGCTAGAATACTTGTCCATTGTGCGATGTCGACTGAATAGGATACCCCCAAATTTATTCCTCTACCTGAAAAATTTAAACTATCTAAATCTAGATGGAAATGGTATTTTTTCGCTCGATGGGGCGTTTTTCGGAGCAAGAACTCTAAATACCCTATCCGTAGAAGGAAATAATATAAAATTGATAGGACCAAACACCTTTCCAAAGAATTTTGGGGAAAACATACGTAAACTGAACCTGGCAGATAACCCCTTCGAGTGCACTTGTAAATTATTGTGGTTTCGTACGTCCATCGGTGAGAAGGGACTTGTACCAGGGACCAACGTGACCCTATCAAACTGGCCCCACAGATATGGATGCGGATTTCCAATGGAGGAAAAGGGAAAACGGTTAATTAATTACCGACCAACCGAGGAATCTTGTCGAGAGAGCCATTTGATATACATCCTAGTATCTGTACTAGGGTCGTTGTTACTTCTAACTCTAGTCATCACGCCGATAGTGTACAGGTATAGATGGTATATCAGTTATTGGATTTATAAACGAAAACAAGCGGGAGATAATCCTGAACGTCAGCCATTGCTTCACGACCCCGTGCCATACACTTACGTCATATACAATGACGAGGACAGAGGATATGTGCATGGGGTGTTCCGAGATTTGGTCGAGGAGTAGTTCGGGTTTCGGTTATACATCTGGCACCGCGACGCGGATCTCGGAGCCAAGTCCACCGTAATGTTTGACGCCATTCATAAAAGTAAACATGTGATCGCTGTGGTCTCTAAACATTTCATGGCAGACAGTTGGTGTGAGTTTCAACTTGACGTAGCTAAGGATCGCCAGATAGAAACGAGGAAAAACTTTCTCACATTAGTTATTTTAGAGGATGTCCACAAAGCTATCGTGCGAAAGTCGTGGTGTATCAAATTAACACGGCTTGAAACAGTGTATTGGTGCACTGACGTGCAAGATATACGAAGAAAAGTATTCGATCAACAAATAAAGGAGAAATTGAAGACTTCAATGGCACGACAGGAGACTTTGGCGGAGTAGCAATTGTACATATAGTAATATTGACCTACAAGTCTACTGGTGCTATGATAATAATTGAGCCAGTGCGTGACATTTCCAACAATTTCATGAGTGTGCAACGTTAATACTCAGACCAGCCTGTGAATCTGAACTGGCTGGTCTTAGTATTCAATGTGTGCTGAGTAGATAGCTATGGACTCATTCTGGCTGTGAACAATGATAGAACATTTCTGATGCAGTGCGGGGTTGTCCATATAACTCAACATCTGTCCATCACGGATACATCAAATTGTTGGAAATGTCACGCATAGGCTCAATTAGCTAAATAACTTTCGGAACATCGCTCAGACTTTTCCGTTAACTGGAAAGTACCTCGGACTAAAGTGTAGTATCAATTTAGGCTATTCTAGTATAATTATTCAGCTTCTAGTGGTACTTTGGTCATTTAATACGCTTGAAGCAAAACACATTTTGTTATTTTTTTCCGATCCACTGTGGAGATATTTTGGGCATACTAAAATTTGATAACAAAACGCACAGTTTTACTGGGTTTTGTTATCAAATTTTAATATGCCCACTTTAATCCTTTCGTTGATTTTGTTTTATGTAACATCATCCTTAGCAGGATGGTTGATATTGTGGAGTCATGTATATCCACGTGAGAGATTACGCGCTTTCATGGCAGTGACCGTATTATTCCCGAGATATATTCTGGAGAATCGCCAAGGGTTACCGATTGGCTAAGTTAGGGAAAGATCTGACGAGGGTGTAATATCAACAATATTGCTGCGTGATTTTAAGCAATTCATTTAGATCTTATTTTCTTTCTACATGTGTATTTTGTTGTCAATGATGCATTTCTTTGTTTTGATAATCTTTCAGAATTTAAAAGATATACATTTGTTGTTGTTGCTTAATATATTTAAATTCAGTATTTTACTGTCGTATGAAGGAAACCAATATTCGAAGACATTTCCTATATCGAATAGAAAAAAGTCATTTGCAATTAATGTAGAAAAAAGGTTGGCGGAAGTGTCAAAAAAATACGAATATGCCCACATGCAAGCATTGGGGCTCTATATAAACAGGATTCTTTTTCATTGAAGTACCTGATGACTAAATTTCGATACTTTTGGAAATTACCGCCATGGTCCACCCGGGGTAACCCGATGCAGGGAAATAGGAGGATACCAGAAATTGGAGGTAAACAAAGAAAGACAGATGCAAAACAGGTCTGCATTTCTTCATTGATTATTCCATTTAAAGGCAAGATCGGATGTGTTTACTTCTTTAGGCGGTTTTCCTCTGTAGCTAAGGAACGATATTTAATTACTTTCTAGTCGTTCTTAAGCAAATAAACAGTGTGTCATATCTTAAAAGTTGAAATTGCGTATTTCTAGCATGGCGATGTCATTTTGCAGTCAAATTTTGCCCATCTTTGGAACATTTCTAATACACCGACAGATCAGTTATAAAATTTGGTCATTTTTCGTCATTACGCGTTGTCCTTTTTCACTTGTGTGTGAAAGTAAAACTTGTTTTTGTGTGAATAATGTCTCAATGTATGGTTTCTTTCGGATACTAAGAATTAAGAGTAACTTCAATAAATGATGCAGAGAGTTTAGAGGATTGATACTGGGAACTCTAATATTGAGTTAACTTGAATTGCTGATTGGGTGGAAGAAGGTGTAGATGACGATGTAATAAAGATTTGAAGTATCTTTTAACGTGCATCGGGTTAGAATTTTTGTATTATTTTTATCACTTACAACAAATTAGGAGAAAATCCTTTGAACCAATCCTGGCTTTGGGTAAATTAGGTAATATTTCTTTGCAATAGGTGCAATCAGATGAGATAAGTGGCCACTTTTTGACAAAAAATATTGAAAGTGCAGCGTAAAACTAGCGGCTTTGGTATTTGGGCCGAACAATGGTGTGCTGACTTATTTGAGCCTGTGCATAAGATGTCCAACTATTTGAAATATGCTTAAAAGCAAAGACTCTAGCCAGTCCGTGCATCCGCACAGTCTGACCAGTCTTCACTAGTGCTTTGTAGATTACTAAGGTCTTAACGTATCTGTAGATCACGAGGTAACCTAAATTTTAGAGTTTGTGGCTGTCTATGCCTCTCTATGTTTGAACCTCAACAACATTTCAAATTGTTGAAAATGTCACGCACAGGCTCATTTCTCGTTGTGAAGGAAGATATGGTTGATATGTTTGAGTAAAGTCACTATTGCTATACATGCACGCATCTTTTAAAATGTAGAAGACAGACCGTCTTTTATATAATATGAGAAATTGTGATAACAATACTAAAATGATAACATTTATTAGCTAAATTTATTTAAATAATTTTAATCGTTTTCGTAACCAGCGCGCCTCAGTCTATGGAAATCAAATTTTACGCATTACGATAGTACAGCGGAAAAGGCTGTTTTCTTGCTTCGCCTCAGCTAAAGGTAAATTGTTATGAAGTTGTTTTGATATTCTTACCAACCAGAATGCACATGTAGGTCGTGGAATTGTTTGTTTGAATGGGGTTTTACGCCTCTTTCAAACATATTTTCAGTTGTATCGCGGCGGCTGGAGCACCTAACAATGGATTCCTGGTATTTTTAACACCAGTACTACCACTACATATTTTCCTAGCATACAGAAGCTATACGGTATACGGTTATTGACCCAATAGTGGGAGACAAAGAGTCGGAAAAAATGAGTGCCGCCGTCGGGGATCGAACCCGGGACCTCTAGGTTGACAGTCCAATACGCTTCCAACTGCGCTATGACGACAGCCTGCACTTCGTGGAGGGAAAAGAATACAGGATTTAATCAGTTCTAGCGAGCACGTGATTCGTGAACGTTCAATAACCTGTACTTAATACATAGATTTATGTAGAATATACTATTATTTTGTATAGACTGTGCGAAGTTCACGGATGATGGACTGTTCTGTTCTTCATAGCCAACTTGTCTGGGTTTTTTTGCTGGACATCCAGTACCTTGCTATGACGCGGAACACTGTTGAATGTTTTGTATTGAATCTGTTTCACTCCATCATTGTGTATTTGGCTTGCGTCGAAATTGACAAAAATGTATAGAAAAGGAGGTTGTTGTAATTTCTGGTCGAGGAAGAGATCGAAGTATTTTGCAATGTATGGAGAAGACTTAAATTTAGTGACTATAATCACTTTATACCTTTATTCTTTATGTTGCATTCGCCGTTATTATATTTTACGCAGAGTAGCTAGGCCTACTTATATATGTTAAAGGCAAGTTACACGTGATATAAATACTTATAATTGCATTTCATATTGCATTGTTTATTTTTGTATTCAATGGATTACAGTAATAAAAGTTATAGAATGCGTTGTATTACATTTTTAGTTATACTATAGTGACGTGAAGAAAAAAACGCCTCAGTGAAAAATTGGCATGTCTTTTCTTGTAGGCATTTTACACCATGAAACTATAGGCTAGCTTTAATAAAACTCTATTTACACGTGTCCAAATGAAAATATTTCGTTGACGTGAATTTCCAAAAGCCTTAACCTTAAAAGGGATTACTAGGTTTTAGAACATCCCGTGCTTCTTCCTTACATTATTTTTCGAAACGAAATTACGCATGTGCCTTGAACATTCGATATGAAAGTGTTTCACGCAAGATGACTTAAAAGAAAATCCGACATGTTTTGTTGCAAAGTTAACGTAGGGATTATTGTCATCACATCTTGAAATGAGATCAGTCCCGGAAAAACGTTTTTCAACATGAAAATTGGTTGTGCTCACACTTCTTAAATTATTGCATCTTAGACACGCTAGCAAGAGATAATCCGGTAGGTTAGGCCAAGGCGGGCCGCTTGTGACGCCTGTACGGCACGGAAACTTCATCGGATAAAGTCAATGACGTAATTGGTATGTGATAACAAGGTGTCTGGGAAAATTCTCACTGGGGAATATGGACAATCAGTTAGCCGAAATATTGTTAGAAATCGCATTGGAGATCTCAGGGTCTCAAGATTGGTCAAGCCTCGATGTCCATAGAAGGCCTTTTGTCTCTTCTTTCTTGAAGATAAAGCTCAGCCGTTATGTACTTATCACAATCTCTTCCGTGCGTTGCGCCTTTTTCGTAACCGTTTTTATAGGCCTTATAGTGTTAATGAATGAGCAGTTGCCCTTCCGGAATAGAGGAGTGGTGTTCTATCTAACCTTTTGTGCAATTTGCAACGTTCAATTAGCAATAGATAAAGCGCTTCATGTTCCAGTCCATGTAGTCAAAACTGGTATTTCCCCCGAATGAAGGATAAAAATTTTGGAAGCTGGATAACTACTCTTTATCTTTAGTTTTAAAAGAAAAATAGATATTGCCTCTTCTGAAGTACATCGGGTAAGTGTTCAATATGTTTGAATATTTTTAACGTGAAATTCGCCGATTGTAAATATTTGCCCTTTCTTTATGAACAGAACAGAACAGAACAGAAGTTTATTTACGACTTATACACAAGGTACATCGTCAAAAAACATATACAATATAACAAATAGTAAACACATGAATCAATAGCGTTTCAATACAATTTGGTCACTAAACAATGCATATTAATTAGAGAATGAGTAAAATTTCTTTATGACTGTAGCGTTTTTATTCACGTCAAAACATTATCAAAGTGCAATAATACTTCATGGTTAAATAATCAGGAAATTCTGTGGAAGTTTCATATAAATCCAACCAGAAATATTAGAGAGTTGCGTAAACTAAATCATTTTATTGGCCAGTTTTTTCATGACGCGGCATATTATTACATAAGCGCGATAATGAGCACATAACCATATGACATTCCGTTCAAGGTTTAACGCAAATCCATCCATATAGTAAATGTAGAAGGGGTTGAACAAACAAGTTTTTAACATTTATACCCCCATTTACTCTCACATGCCGACAAACTGTGACAACATGCACCTAGCCAAACGTTATCAATGCAAATGAATAGACGTACAGACGGACCGAGACAAAATGATGCTACTTCACGGTCACCTCTTGTCGCGGATAATAATTTTTTTTTTTTTAAGATGCCCCTAAATGAATAATATTATTTTGCAATACTATTGACAATAATTTTGAAAAAAGTTTTAAATAAAGTTTACTTACAATAATACTGCCGAATTGATAATACATGATTGATCATGTATTGACGACATTAAACTTTGATCAATATTTTGATTGAATTTTATTGTCAATTGCATTGTGGCGTATTTGTTGCTTTACACGGAGCAGTCTTCTCTGGCAACACAAAGTCCCCTAACGACCAAAAAATTTCATAAGTCCAACATCCGTATCTTACTCAAAATTAATGGGCTGGATCTAAACCCAAACTTGTTCTGTGACCCATTAAATTTCGAACGTTTGTATCAAAAATATAGTGCATACAAACGATTAGGAAAAAAAAGTAACTTAAATTGCTATATCAAAGTTTTCTTCATGTCCAGCATCCATGGCTTCCATAAAATTCAACGGATCGGAAAAGACATATAAACGGAATCCCAGGGCTCATGAACGGAAAGACAGACAAAAAAATATATTGACAGATTGCAAACCAAAAGTCTCTTCGGATTTGAACCACTCTAACCAATACATGCATAACAATGGAAATTATGACAGCCTAGACCAGATCAGGCATTCGATATTGTTGTCAGCACTGTATCAATGCTGTTTTACCCTTTGTTTTGATGAATGTTCTCTGGTGCAAAGCTCCGGGGGATTCCTTGTATGTCTTTTTTCAAAACACATTACTACAAAGTATCTGAATAACTAATTCTTAAATGTAGCAGCAACGTGAAATTGACAAGGTGAATAATTTTGGATAGAAATTGAATAACTAAGATGAATGGCTCTTCAGTGAAATATAAGGGGATTAATCCTCCAATATCGCAAATTTTGTTCAGGATGACATGCATATAAGTTCTATAAATAGCTTCCCATATTCTTAAGAACCAGCGACGCATTTAATTTCAATTATGTTAGTGAAGAAGCATTTTTACTCTAGCTTAATTTATTTTGAATAAAGATGTTGATCTTATCTTTTTATTGATTTTGGAGCGTTTTTGAATGCTTTTGAGTGAATGTTTGGAATGAATGAGTGGAGTGCTTCTTGAGCGATTTAGAATTGTTTTGATTGAAATGAATGTCAATTTCACCATGTAACTAGTTGTACAAGCTTAAAAGATGTACGATTTAAAATGACTGCAGTATGATTATCGTCTAAGTTCACCACTATCTTTAAATCGACTTACTCTTAACTCCCAGCATCTTGCCTCATAGTACCCAGTATCATAAAATGTGACACTTCCAAATTTGATTTCCTCCAAACATTGATATTTTTCTACATATTTTATAGTTTGAAAAAAAAATTCTTTGAGAATATACCGTATATTTTTAATGCAGTTTAAGTCTTTGAAATTTATGCATGGTTTGTCAATGATTCTGAACATATTGTGTTGTTTGAATTAAATTTATCACGACTCTCTAAATTAAATTCAATCTTTTCATTTAAACATAAATGACATCTTTCATCTCTTATCACAATTACATCGTTTGATTACTTGACTCAATGTTTGAAACTTTGCAGCATCCCGATTGTTTTGTTTTTTAATGATAAATAGTTAAAAATACAGACTTGTGTTACATCTTTCTTTCTTTGTTTACCTCCAAATTCTGGTATCCTCCGATTTCTCTGCATCGGGTTACCCCGGGTGTGGTCTTATTTTCGACAATTTTGCCCCCATCCCTCCCAAATTTATCAGCGTTAAAGTGTGGGGCTAATTATCGCAATAAAATCTTTAATAATCTTCTTCACCCTAACTTTGGGCCCGAATTAAATTAAAATTTTGCATGAATGCGCAGTTGGTGACCATCTTCTCTAGTTATTCAAGTAATTTTGATTTTCCCAAAAATATGGGCGTGGTAGGGCGAGACTTATTTTCACTTTAAAAATCATCAAAAATTACATTCTCCAAACCATTAGCCGGATTTCAATAAAACATGTCGTGAAAGTTGCATAGGTTACCCTCTTCTCTATAGTTATTGGGAAAAAAATTGATTGCCCCCCCCCCCCCCCCCCCCCCAATATAGGTGTTGCAGGGTGTGGCTAATTTTCACTGTAAATTCTTTTAAACCATCTTCTCTCAAAGCATTGACCCGAGTTCAAAGAAATTTAGCATGATTGCTCCTTCGATGAGCCTGTTATTCAAGACATTTTGGCACGAATAATTCGTGGTTGACCCTACATGTTAACTGTTCAATGAATTATGATTTCCGCCTCCCCAATTATCGGCGTTGAAGTGTGGGTCTAATAATCGCTCGTCACCCAAACTTTTGCCCAAATTTAATGAAAATTTGGCATGAATGCTTCGTGAGTGATCCTCTTCTCTAGTTGTTCAGGTAATTTAGATTTTTCTCAAAATATGGGCGTGGTAGGGCGAGACTTTTCACTTTTAAATCATCATATATAACCTCCCAAACCATTGGCCCGATTTCAATGACACTTGGGGTGAATGTTCAATAGGTGGCCCTCTATTCTATAGTTGTTGAAGAAATTTTGATTGTCCAGCAACTATGGACGTGACAGAGGGTAGCTTATTTTAACTATGTGTAGTATAATCTTCTCCTTCCAAACCATGGGATCATTCTGAATCAAACTTGGCATAAATGCTCCGGGTGATCCTTTATGTAAACTGTTCATGGTTTCTTACTTGCCCCCACGCCTCCTCATCCCAAGCAGAAGTGAGTTCTATTATCGTACAATCGTAAGATAGCTTCTTCTTCCAGACCACTGGGATAATTTCATGAATGTCAATTTTTCATTCTCTGAAAACTCTGTGAGAAATTTTGTTTGACCCCCAAATATTGGGGAAAGGGGGGGCTGAAGGCAGGACGGGGTCAAATTTGACCCCGTAATTTCAAAAGAGGGGCAATTTCAGGTAGAAATTTTCCTTCATTTATCTTTCTCAAATCCTATTCATGAAATTTCAGATTGACTCTTCCCAATCCGAAGAAATATGGGGATGTAGGGAGGGATGTTTTTATAGTGGTTTTTTTTTATTATTATTTTTATTATCATTATTATTGTATTTATTAGATCTACTGTGATATCTATTAAATACTTTCTCTCAAACCGATGGTCAAATATCCAAATTAGTAAATACAAAATTTTTTGGGTGTCATGAACACGAACTCGTACAATACGATTTGCTTTTTAAACTTATACTGTCATGAAAATATAAAAGTTTTCTCCTCATTTCTAAAGTGTTCTCTGCATAAAATATATATATATATATATAGTCGTATCACTCTCATACTTCTACAGAGAATATTAATATTTCATATAAAAAGATAACGTTTCATACAGAGAATAAAAAATAGTGGTTTAATAACTTTACCAGTGACTTAGTGCATATCATTCTTAGTATCTAATAAGGGCAATTTTGCGTTGCTTGATTTATATGATCTAACTTTGTTATAGCCGCGCAGCCTGGCAAACGATTGATTGATTGATTGAATGGGGTTTTACGCCGCTTTCAACATTATTTCAGTTATATCGCGGCGGCTGGAGCACCTAACAATGGATTCCTGGTATTTCTCACGCCAGTACTACCATTACATCCTTTCCTAGCCTCCAGCTGCTATCTCACATAGATCTACGATTATCGACCCATTGGTGAGAGACAAATAGTCGGAAAGAATGAGTGCCGCCGTCGGGGTTCGAACCCGTGACCTCTAGTTTGACAGTCCGACGCGCTACCAACTGCGCTATGACGGCGGCTCGCCTGGCAAACGAAAAGACACCTTGTAAAAGGCTACATGGATACAAAGTCCAATATGTTAACTGTCTACTTTAGGAATTTTTAATCAACAAACACAGACAAGTTCCCAATTTTTGGACATTCCAAACAGTCTGGCTTAACTTTCTCACACAATGATTAAGAAGAAAAAAAAAAGACATTGTAGACTTAAATCATACTGCACGTCTGTGAAGGCTTCCCCGTGTTCAGGATGATAAAACGGAGCAAACAGTTGGTAAAACTATACCCCGCTTTGCACGTGCACCTGCGTGCAAAGCGGGGTAAAATTGACGAACTGTTTGCGCCGTTTTGTCATACTGAACGAAGGGCCGATAATTGTAAATACTTACTGCTAAATCGCCAGTCAAAAGGAATATATCGTGAACAATAGGGTGAAAAAAAACGGTACAGATAGTTTGCCAATTAAACCCCGCTTTGCACGCAAGTACACGTGCAAAGCAGGATATAATTATCTAACTGTTTGCACTGTTTGCTGTTTGTCATCCTGAACATGGGCAGGTGGGAACTAGGGAAGTGGCTGAATTTATTTCGTTTATCGTTGCATTATTATCCCCCGCCATTTTCGGCGAAGGAATATAGTAATGGTCTCCGTCCGCCATTCCGTCGTTCCGATGTTCCGTCACTAAACTTGTCCGAGGCATATCTTCTAAAGTATACAAGCTATCAACTTGAAACTTTATGGGTGGATAGATCTCATAGAGGAGAAGTGTAGTGAACAGGAACTACAACTCTTTTGTTATTTTTAATACTTAGATTTTTTCCGGAGCATACCTCCTGAAGTATAATAGCTATCAACTTGAAACTTTATGGGTAAACATATCACATAGAGGAGAAGTGCAGTGCACAAGAACTACAACTCTTGCTTGCATAATTTTGGAGTTATTATCCTTTGTTATTTTAGATTTTGTTGGGGGTCAATCATTTAAAGTACAAAAAAATCCTTTATCTATAAGGCTTCAGTTAACTATCAAGCTTTCACGGCGGGGGATGGCCTTGTCCGACATGGCTCTTGTTTATTATGCTGTTCAATTTGCCTCAATTGGGACATAAAATGCATTTCTCGTATCAGAGTTGCCGTAATTTTTACCTTTGAAGTTTCAAATGATCATCTCATTTAGTTTCTTATTCATCCGTCGTAGGTGATAAATGATGATCACTTAATGTAAATTCAATATCGCACGGGGTCCACAGTCCAACGTCCAACCAACAATGCATTTAGGCATTAGAGAAAAAGTAAGACCCATTTTTGATGTTGTTTCGCTTTATTGATGCCCCTGACAGCTTGCCAATAATGGCCAGACACATAATATATGTGATTAAAAGTATCATTATATATCGTTTTGCTTTTATTGTATCGTGTCATTTATGAATACGCTATTTTCTGATGTAATCTATATTGGAACCGCATATTTTAAAGAGAAAAAAAAAATGACAAAACAAAAATCGCTTACATGGTATACCCTAAACATATTCAACATGAATTTGAAATTGCAGCTTTTATGTGCGAGCTGTTTGGTGGTGTGCGGGCTGGCATCCACTAACAGAACTTTTCAGATGATTGACCAAGCTGTTTCAGAGTTATGTCAGGATTACAAGCGGGAAGGTGAGGGATTCATTGACGTGGATCCAGGAACATCAAGAGATAATACCTGCTGCATTTTATGCAATCGGGAACCATCTTGTATAGATACACATTCATGCTGTCCTGATGCCGAGTATCAACTAACACAAACACCGTACAAAACTGGTGAAGAAGGTCTAACTTGTCGAAACACTGTGTTGAAAGGAGAGGTTGGAAATATCTTCGTCCATTCAATGTATGAGATAGTGGATAAATGTACTGATTATACAAACAGTGCTGACGTAATCAAATGTGAGCATAAAGACGTCACTGATAATCCTCTAGCCTTGCGGTACAATACACCGGTGTCTGACGTCAGTAGACATATTGCTTACAGTAGTAGATATTGCGCCAGATGTAACGGTGCTTTGGATGAGGACCTCCATCTCTGGAAAATTAAAATAAAGTAAGGCGTTCGTTTAATTTCTTTTAAGGCATGTTATTGTCTGCATAAAGTAGCCCCTTGTGATAACTGTCTAAAATTGTCCTGCGTTCAGGGTCACCGAACTGTGAAAACAGTTTTCCAATTATTTCCCGCTTTGGACGTCCGCTTGCGTGCAAAGCGGGGTATAGTTGGAAAACTGTTTGCACCGTTCCGTGTTCCTGAACACAGGGCTGGTTTCAGTCAGAGACTTCGGAAAAAGAACATCAAAGAAACTCTTGTTTGAAATCTAAATGTAAAAGAATAGTAAATTCGCACGACATTGCAAAGAATTGAATTTAGGCCGACGTCATATCGAGTCTGACTGTCAATATAGAGGTCCAAAATCGTAGACCTATGTGGAATAGCAGCTGGAGACTAGGAAAGGGTGCAATGGTAGTTTTGTTATGAGAAATATCTGGAATCCATTGTCTGGTGATCCAGCCGCCGTGACACAACTGAAAGATTATTCAAAGCGGCATGAAAACCCCATTTAAACAATAAAGAATTGATATTGATGTCCTTTCTGACCAAAACGAAGAATACCCGCATGATGTAATTCAATAACTTACATACATTTTTCAATTTTTTCAAATATTTACAAATATTCTGTGTAGTTACTTACCTGGCAGGCCGTTGCTTAGCCGGGATGTAATTTAGAGAGTCTACTTTTGAATATATGGGTTCTTTCAAAAAATAAGTCGCTAATTATCGTTAACTCGTGCATATAAATGTATCCTAAAACTAGAATGATAAACCAGCAAAAATGAACACATGTCAACGTTGGGTACGAAACCGTCGTTACTTTAGCTTGGTCAAGCTGAAGCTACGAGGGTTTAGTTACTAACAAACGATTTCAAGTCTAGTGTTATATGTCGACTATCTATAAAAGTAAGTAATTATGAAATAAAAGCAGATTTACCCAAACCTTAAATGAAACGACTCGTTACTTGGGCCCAGCCCTGCCAAAGCAAAATCATGGATTATACATAAACATAACTTTTCTTGTTCACCCAAATGACAAAATTAATTTGTCCATTTAGCAAAATTACATTAATTTACAGCAAACCCGTGTTTTTTTTTGTTTTTTTTTTTGTTTTGTTTTTTGTTTTTGTTTTTGTTTTTGTTTTCAGTTGCGATGAGACGTCCCTAGCGAAGGCGAGTGATAATGTAGATATCGATGACGTCATATCTGAGGCAGGTTGTGGCGTCCTCTTCAAACCACCAGATGACGACCTGAACGTCACATTATGCTTTAATGACGTCATAGAGACATGCAACGTTACAGGGAGATGGGAAGCATACAACGCTAGTATTGTGGAATATTGTCACACTCTGGACACGTTGTTTGTGTCGATCGAAGACAGAATAACCCTGTAAATACCCGTTTTCATATTCACTGCTTAAAATAATTGTGGCGTACGTA
Organism: Fragum whitleyi; assembly: GCA_948146395.1. NCBI lineage: Eukaryota > Metazoa > Mollusca > Bivalvia > Cardiida > Cardiidae > Fragum > Fragum whitleyi. Next base: position 4,666,148 of record OX411545.1, on the reverse strand, counting down.
TTTATGATTTTATCTAACCCTCATGGTTTCTTTCGTAAAACCGTAGTTCCTTCTTTCGAACTAGCTATCGAAATTTCTACGGGAGAAAGTATTTGATAAGTTGCCAACCAGTCTGGGAAAATAAGGAAGACATTCTGTCCGACACTTCACTTTCATTTCATTTTTTATCAATCGTAACAGAATTCGTATCACTAAGAAAATATTGGAGTCCAATTTCCACGAAGCTTATACACAGGATATAACGTGTCGCATAGAAACTAGCCCTGTGTTTAGTATTACTCAATAGTGAGGAAAGATCCTAGCCTGTCACACCCATATAAACCCTTTCCTGTTTTACAAAATTTTGGACCTGTCCAAATTCAAAGGTTTGGCGGACGAAAATTAAAAGTGGATTTAATTTAAGAATAACCATTCAGTAGGGTAGAATATATTGTGGAAAAAGAAGAAATTGCTTGTCAGAAGCAATTTCTTCTTTTTTCACAATGTTTTCTCAATCATAAAATCATGGTACGTAAAAAGCAGGGATTAAACAGTAAAGGGTTAATGGTCCGAACAGATTTCGCGTACTTTTTTCAAGAAGGCTCACCAAGGAGCTTTTATGCCTAGCCATATTGAAATTACCCGATCGGTTTGGTAGAAAAAGATTTATAGAGATTTCAAAATGAATAAAACTGCCATGTCCATGTTTGGAGGTGAGTCAGTATTTTGCGAACAACATTTGAGAAGGCACAACAAAGGAATAATATGAACGTCTGCAAGCTTTTAAAAATGATACTACTGCACTTGCAAAGCAGAATATCATTTCGAAAAAGTCTGCTCCTGCTTTCATCCTGAATGCAGGACAGTGCTACCGAGACACATTAGGTTTATATTGTCTGTCAAACCCACAGGCACTTCGATTCAGGACTTTAATACTTCATTCATACCTAACAATAATAAATAATACACAAGGTAGTGCAGCCGCCATGTTTAAGAGAACGGATGTTTTCTTTAAGCATCTTTGGCTTCCGTCACAGGACAAGTTTACTAGTGAGAATCGAGAACCAAATTGCTTGTAAAAACATCCGTTCCCTTAGAAAATGGCTGCTGCACTACCTTGTGTAATATTTAATATAGTGATATTGAAAGGTTGTTATCAAATCCTGAACCCAAGTGCCTGTGGTCAAACCCAATAACACGTGTTCCATGTCATCGTTCGAAACACCGCACGGGCATTTCCGTAAAGTGATAAGTACCTTGGGCGTAAGTGTAGTAATTTTGGGTCATTTTTTAGGTAATTCGGACTCTGGTGGTACTTCGGTTATTTGATACGCCTGAAGAAATTCGCATTTTGTAAATTCTTTCCGATCGTCTGTGGAGATTCTTGGGTCATATTTTAATTTGATGACAAAGCGCAGGAACAAACACTGTGTTTTGTAATCAAATTATAATATACCCACCTTTATTCGTTTATTAGCTCCACTGACCGAAGGCCAGCGAGCTATTGTCATGGCGGGGTGTCCGTCGTGCGTCCGTGCGTGCGTGTGTCCGTCCGTCCGTGCGTAAACTTTTTCTTTAAAGATCTTCTCCTCCCAAACAAATGGGCGGATTTTAACCAAACTTGGTAGAAATGATCCTTGGGTGGCCCTCTTTTTAAATTGTTAAAAGAATTTTGATTGGCCCCTAAAAATGGGCGTGGCATTTTTTCACTTTGAAATCTTAAAAAATCTTCTCCTCCCAAACCATTGGGCCGATTTCAATGAAACTTAGCATGAATGTACCTTGGGTGACCCTTTACTTAAATTGTTCAAGAAATTTTGATAGGCCCATAGATATGGGCGTGGCAGGGCAGGGCTTATTTAGAGCCCGAAATCTTTGAACTACATCTCCTTCTGAACCACTAGGCCGATTTAAATGAAACTTTAACAGAATGTTTCTTGGTTGACCCTTCACTTAAATTGTTCAACAAATTTTGATTGGTCCACAAATATGGGCGTGGCAGGGTGGGGCCTATTTTGAGCCCGAAATTTTCGAATGACATTTTCTCCTGAACCACTTTGCTGATTTCAATGAAACTTTACCAGGATGTTCCTTGAGTGTCTTTTTTCAAAAATTATTTGCTAAATTTTGATTGGCCCATAAATTTGGGTGTGGCAGGGCGAAGCTTATATTGAGGCCAAAATCTTTGAACGATATCTCCTCCAGAACCACTCAGCCAATTTCAATGAAACTTTACCACAATGTTTCTTGTGTGACTTTTTACTTCAATTGTTCAAGAAATTTTGATTGGTCCATTAATATTGGCGTGGCAGGCAGAGATTATTTTGAGCCCGAAATCTTTGAACGACATCTTCTGAACCTTATGTTTCAATAAGATGGGTAAAGGGTTGCAGGCTCATTGTGATTGAGTATTTTGGTGCAATATGGACCAGAACCAGTTAATCATTATTATATAGGTCTTAGGAGATTTCGGAGTGTTAATGTATCCATTTCAAATAAGCTTTATTTAATGAAAGTCTAAAGATTTTAAAGCCAGTGGAGCGATATAGGCCCTCTTGGGCCTCTTGTTGATTAAGTTTATGCAACGTCATCTTTTGCGAGTTGATTTAATTTTTAAGTCATACAAATCCACATGCGTTTTCGTTATTCCTCAGGTCTATTCCGTATAATCGCCAGGGGTTCCCGATTGCCATTTCTTGTGACTTTTCGAGGACCAAAATGACCACTAACGAGTCCTTTCGTAACCTTATCCAGAACTTGAAAACGAAACATTAATTTGAAAAAAAATGGGCTATAGCAGTGCGATTCTTATCGAACGTAGAAAAATCTCTGAAAATTTCTTTGAAAAGCCCCCTGCCCTGAATCAATAGGACAATTTCAACACAACTTGGTACAAATTTTCCTCTGGTGACCCCTTAGAATATTGTTTTGTAAATTTTCGGTTCGCCGATAAATTGGGGCATTAGGGAATTGCTTGTCAGACTTATTAAAGACGCAGACGTTCTTTTGACACCTTCGCTGGCTAAACCTTTAAGTCATTTACAATCAAACCTGGCGTGAATAGAAGAATTTCTTGGATGACTCTTCACAAAATTTGTTAGTGAAATAAAGTTTGGCTTGTCCTTTTACATAGTGGTTGCACGGCGGTGCTTTCTATTCCATTCAAAGCCTTTATTTATTGCAATTATTTCCTTGGTCATCAAATTTCCGTAAGATGAGCGATATATGGCCATTCTGATCCTCTTTCTTCTTTATTATTTATTATGGAACTGGGTTATCTTTACCTTGAATAAATCCCCTATTTTTCTTCTACTGTATGTTTTAATAATCCTTTAAATGGTTGTTATGTCACGCACAAACTCGTATACTTAAGCTTCTTGCCATTAACATCAAAAGGTTGTAAATCAGGACTCAATCGGTATTGCTTAGTTATTTACTTTTTTTACAGATATCGAAACCTGTTTTGTGCACTTTGTAACGGAGAGAGAATACATCTGAACGTGAGCGCCCTCGAGTCTTGCCCTGAAGTAGGCCTAGTGTTAGACGAATTTATAGCCCTACTTCGCATGTCTCTTAAGGAGCTCGAAAGGCCAGCTATTAACAACGAATGTGGTCTTGGTACGACTTTTGATCCAATTCTGGTAAGCGATAAAGATGTTACGAAATACGATTACTCGTATAATTGCGATTGTGTCTCAGGACCTTGTTTTGTTCACGTTAATCATTGGTTTAAATTTTTTAACCAATAGGTATTTTAAGCGAATCAGATTTGTTGTTTCAATTGTTACAATTGAAACAACAAAACTGATACGCTGAAAAATACATATTTGTTGAAAATTAACCAATGGTTATCTTTTATACTATTGCGATTGGTTGGAGCAGTGCATTTCAGATAAAGATTCTTAAGAATCTAATAAATATTTTTCAAGAAAATATTTTTTTTAGATTAAGAGTTTTCAGTCGCTTAATTAAAATCATAAGGTATATATTATATTGGGAAACGATACTTGCTTGGCATTCGATTTAACAAGATAATCTTCAGCCATTTCTTCGACTGAAATACGTGTAATAATGTATGTTATTTTCATTTAAAAATCATATCTTTTTTACAGGAGAAGTGCTCCCGATTATATTGTTCTGTACCAAACAGATTAGACCCAGTGACTCTCGCCTGCAAATTGTTTTATACGGACATCGAACAGTCTATCATTTCAATGCCTATGAAAATTCAATTTCGTGTTAATCACAACTTCAGCGAGGCATTAGCAATTGCAGAAGATATAATTCGGTTATTGATATACAGTGGTACTTACTACGGTGAAAATAGGCCGTGTCAATTTGGACTGTTTTATCAATCAACATTTCAAAATAAGTCGGGTAATTCAGTTTTTATCCCAACAGACTACCTCATGGTAGAAAGTCTGTACATTGTTATAAACTTCAATTCGTATTCACAAAATGGTGGTCCGATTATCCAAAATATCGAGGCAACATTACGCAGTTTGCTTAATTCCTCGGATTATACCTATCGAAGTCGGCGAACATTTGATCCAACAATGTTGCAGTTCTTTGCGGATGGTCATAACACCTATCTCATGACGGCGACAGGGTTTTTCTTTGGGAGATCAAATGGTAGCGGCAGTCATTACGCATTTACTAATAGATACAACGATAAAATCATTATTGGTCAAATTGATAATTCACTTGTACAATATTGTATCCCAAATATGTATACGTTAGACCATTTAGAATGTCCTCATTTCCTATACGATACCGACGACCTATTTGTAAGAACCGAAACTGGTATCAAAATAATACACACAGGAATTGAAGCATCTTTCAATTTTTCTGAGTTTAGACAATCCAATGGCCAGTTATTGAGAGTATGTAGCCAACCTGTTATGGAAAAATTCGGGATTGCAACATCGATGACGATTAGACTATGTTGGGATGCTGCCATGATCATTGTTTTGCTTTTTATACCAAAAACGTGTATGATATGAACTCAGGCATGGAACATTAGAGCCGAAAAAAAGATTGCTGCTCTCCATCAAAAAAATCGATTTCCTATTCAAAATGCTCATTTATAATGTGGTGATTATCGAACTCTGCCATTTTTCAACATTTTGTTTCATTTATTTTCGTGGTTGAGGTCGTCCGTTCATCCGTTTTTGGATTTTTCGCCATTAAAAAACGTTTTCGTTTGTGTGATCATTATAAGACTGGATCCAAATTCAAACTATGGTTTTGGATAGAACTGCATATAAGGTTGGTAAAACACGCAAAAATTTGTATAAATTCATTTTTATTTCGCCATCTTTTTAGCATTTCTTTCCAATGTAGAGTATTCAGAGAAACGACAAGCATGCATTCAACCTTACCCCTTGCCTGTCTTTAAGAGAGAAAGAGTGTAATTTTCAAAGAAGTTCAAAGATAAGAACTCCAATGCCCAAAATATTTTAAGTACCTATTTTCGAAGGGCTCTGAGAAAAAAAACAAGCACGGTCACCCAATTGTTTTCAAAAATCGAAATGAAACATTAAGATCTATGTAAAAATCAGGTTTGAAGAAAAGTTATAGTGCGAAAAAGCCGAGCGAGCCTCCTTAAGCACTAGATTAGTTTGGGCACCAAAGCTGGCCGACAATTCAATTTCATTGTCACGTAACGCATTGTCACGTTTAGGGTCTTGTTGTTGTTTTTATTAATCACACACATTTCACTTGTATTTCTGAATACGATATGTATATCTTTATGCCAAATCATATCATAAAGAATTTAAACATCAGTTGCTGATATATTTCATATATTGAATATATTTTACATTCGAAACCGTTAATTTGATATTCTGTGAAATCACGTGCAATACTAAAAGGGGCTTATCAGACTTTTACTGAATTAAACGCCGAATGGAATCACCAAATAAATAAGTAACACATAAATAACATAACGTGGAATGCCAAATGAGACTTATAAATCAGACTTTTATTTAGTTAAATCAATGAAATAAAACCGATCCATATCCCAAAGTGTATTCATATTGGCGCATTATGTATAGTATGTTCTCCAGGAAAAATTGCCTAAATGACGTCAACGTTTAATTTCAGTTGTCTAACCCAGATACTACAAAGCAACCAATTTTTGAATAATCAAACTTCAAAAAACTTGCGGACTTTGATTCAATGTCTATCCTAAATTCAGTTTGATGAAATCATTTTCAATGTTTCTCTCTTAAATGATTTCAGAGCATTAAAGGTGTCGATACATGGAAAATTGTTACATGAACAAAGATAAAGAGTATTACTTTACGGAAACAACACGATTTTCTTTGTTTAATGAAAAACAAATTGTGCATTTTTTTGAATAATCGGATTTAAAGTCTGTTGTCAAATTTATTGTCATTTAGGCTAGTTTCCGTATCATATACGTATCGTATAATGGGATTTTTCAACAAAGCAAACAATCTCGTCGATTAAATCGGCCCTATGCCTACTCGGGTCATCGCGAACACGCAAAGTAAGTTGAAGATCTCCTGCACTACCCCGGTATTTACATTCCCGTGGTTTTATATAAAAACTAATGTGAAATCGTAGGCAGTGTCTCTTTGTACAAATGCATACGATGGTTTCATTAAAAAATATCAACTAATTTTCATTTCTTCGGCAACAGGAAAGGGTTAGAAAATTGTTTCTAATTGTTAAAGGGAACTATAGAATAAAGTGAAAAGTGGACTTGTATTTAAACTTTCAAGTGAACATGTCCTTACAATTGAACGTAAATCGGGTGGGCTCAGATCTCAACATAGTGTGTTCCAGTAATCAGTTGTTCTTGGAAAGACAGAATTCTTGTAGTAATCGGTTGATTTTGCTGTGTGATTTTTTTTTTTTTGTTTGTTTGTTTTTTGTTTTAATTCCTTGTTGTTGTTGTTGGTTTTTTTTTTTTTTTTTTTTTTTTTTTTTTTTTTTTTTTTTGCTTTGCAGTGGTCGACACTTACTGTTTTCTGTGAGGTTCCGCATAAATCTCTACTTAGTTTTCAGGGGTCCCTTTTTTTCAATAAACAGCAATCATTTTCAAGAAATAGCAAGAAAAGGTATAGCTTAATGATATATTCTAATATTTTTCCAAGCTAAAGTTCTTTTACCCCACTTTGTTCCTTACATTTTTAAGAACCAAAGTGTAGCTATGGAATCTTGGTTCGGAAATGGAGGATCCTGATCAAATAAACTTCTAAATTCTATAAATATCATAGGATCCTGAAGTAATTCCTGGCTTGAATTAAGGTAGTAGACCCGTAATAACCCCGCAACATTTAGAAATAATGAACTTTAACCGTGTTAACCGAAGTTTTCTAATGATTTTCATTAGGAAACCTCGGTCAACATTGTGAAAGATAATGAATTCCGAAATGTTGCGGAACTATTACGGGTCCACTACCTTAACGAGACTCCTTCTTACATTTTTTGATCCTCGGGATCCTATGACACTTAGTGTCGTACCCTGCTCTGGTGTTTCTCTGATCAGGCGATTGGTACTGTCTGACTGGGGTGTTTCAATCTTAACCCTAGTTTACTACCCCGATATTACGTGCGGCGATGCAGAGTAGAATTTATCAGACTTGTTAATCTCAGACTCAAAGAACAATAGAATTCATAGTAAGACCAATAAAACCCAACAATACAATACAAAACAATGCATTTACAATGGCGTGCTATAGAATATGCTTACAAAACGAATCCCTTGTTTGTTATTAAAAACGCCCACCATGAGCAGAAAGCGTTTAGAACCAAACAACTATACCTAGTAGCATACGCTGTTAGACTATGATATGTCCATGCGCTATTTTTGTATGTTACCAAACTTTACGAAATAAAATTTATACGGCGAAACCAGGATAATTGTATGTTTACTCGGGATTATTTGGGACCGGTAAATTTTATGTTAAGCCTGGTCATTTCTATCTATACTGTAAGCACAAGGAAGGTCAAAAATACAAGGACATCTAAAGCTTCCAACTAGCTTATTGATGGTAAAATTATATGTCAAATCGGATAGAATATGTCAAATAAGTGTAAAGAAATATATAAATTAATACCATGTTGAATCATGCCCATTCTTTTGTCAATACGGTTTGTCAATAGACACCTAAAGTCCCCGTCTTTCAAGGAGAACATCCTCAATTTGTCTTTCAAAAGCCGGGAATCGTTTATGAAAAATGGATCTCCGATTTTTATGACAGTTTGGCCTTTTAAGTTTATTATTCATATCGTGTTTCGGAGTAAGGGGCGTAAACAGTGACATGCGTAGATGTAACGGTTTATAGTAAGTAAAATTCAATAAGATCTGACCTTGTTTACCGGCTTCAAACAACGCAGTTGGTTAGGCATAAGACTTCCAATCTGGAAGTCGTGGGTTCGATCCCAAGTGGCGGCAAATATCCTTTCCGACGTTTGTCGCTCACCAATTGGTATATAATCGTAAACCTATGTGAGATAGCAGTCGGAGTCTAGGAAAGGGTGCAATGGTAGTACAGGTGAAAGAAATACCAGGAATTCATTGTTAGGTGCTCCGACCGCCGCGATATAACTGAGAAATTGTTGGGAGCGGTGTAAAACTCATTCAAACAAACAAACCTTCAAACAAATACAAATATGATAGATTTAAACAAAGTAACCTATATAATTGGAATACGCTATTGTGACTTGTGATAACAAAAAAAATACAAATATGATAGATTTAAACAAAGTAACCTATATAATTGGAATACGCTATTGTGACTTGTGATAACAGTACATTTGTTTACAATCGACGAGTCAAAATAGCGAATTCTACTTATAACTGATTGTTTAAAAGAATCCCAGTCGAACATGTTGAGAAATACGTTTCTTTTTCATTTCAGTTTGTAAATGTTCTTTCATGTTAAACAAATAGTACCGTTATTTCACGATGTTATAAGTTTAGTTCAGACCACAAGGTCTACCCATTGCCATACTACTTCTTCCAGTGGTTACATATTTATAGCGCGGTTTTATTGACCCGAATCTGACCGCTGCTATCTAGATGAATAAAAACCAGGAGCCTCTTTCAAGAAAGGTCATACAATTGAAATTTGGTCGTATCGAAATCGTACGATAAAAATTGGCTTTCAAGAAACTGTTTGGCTTTCAAGAAAGGCATCGTATCGTGAAATCCACGATAAAATCTGAGACACCTTTCGGACCAGACGTCAATTTTACGATTTTGTCCCTATGAGCCTTAAATTTCCTCGGATTCTTTTCTAGCTCTCGCGGATGTTAGAACGATTATTTAGCTATGCACATGCCAAATTTCCCAGTACAATATAGTATAATAAACGAGATATTGAAAACAATTGGTGCACCATCATTTCGATGTATAATGACATTCAGTTGTTCATTCAACGTTAGAATCGACCCTTTCATGATCATGACTGAAACTGTTTGCTTAACCCTTCCTAGTGACACAGAAAGTGGGAGATACCAAATCAACAAATATTTTACAGATATATAAATTACTTACTTTTTTAAAAACAAATTACTCTCACATTTTGTAATATGGATTCCTGTGTTTTATGCTTCAAGAACTACATTAATTCAAGGAAATTCCAAAGCCTAAAGTCAAAACCATACAAATCTTGAAATAGGATGATTTCTTATCATCATCATCATCAACAACAACAACAACAACAAACCCGCTGCACTCGATATTTCTCTCTCTCTCTCTCTCTCTCTCTCTCTCTCTCTCTCTCTCTCTCTCTCTCTCTCTCTCTCTCTCTCTCTCTCTCTCTCTCTCTCTTCCGCGGCCAAATATGAACTATGCAAATAATCAAGCAATTAATAAGTGAACGGCGATACTTAGCCAGATGAAACATGTCAAAGCTGCATGTGAAAGCCGTAAACGACCGTCTTAGATATAGGAAAGTTGATTGTTATTGTTTATATTGAGAATTTCCCGCGCATGCGCATTACTGGTAGGCAGAAAGAGTCAGATCTCTATGCGAGAAGACAAATAAAACTGGTTCAAAATCAACCGTTCGCTTAAATTTAAGATTAAAAGAATTTTAAATATTATTTGTACGAATGTTTTCCGTTAATGATCATTCGATATTTAAATAATCTCTTACGTAATAGCCCTTTATAAGCTTCCCGAGATTAGACTATTTCGTCCGACTTATTGAACGAAGTTGCCATCGACGATACTGGTTAGAGACAAATTCTCGCCAAGTACCAGTTCTCGCCAACTGCACATTTTCACAGTAAAGACGCAATATTCATTCACAATAAATTATTTTCTGACTAAAAGAAGTTTTTGTCAACATAATTTGTAATTTAGAAGGGTTTCCTTTCCGTAGGTAACGAGAAAAAGGGGTGGTGGGGAGAACTGGTACTTGGCGAGAATTGGTCTCTAGCCAGTAGATCTTAGAATTAGTTTTTTGTCTCTTTAAATAATGTTTTTGTTTAGAAAGATTGTAACCTAGAATCTTTGAATAAACATGGCTTAGGGTTTGTCTTATATAGACGCTCGAGTTGCGCAATTTAGCTCGAGGGACTCTTAAACACGTGTCCGTGGTTTAGCGCAAATATTCTTCCTTTGTAAACTTGATGTTTTCTTTTTTGTCAATTTCACGTCATTCATAAAGAAAGTTAAAATTATGTATGAAACATAGTAAGTGTTAAGGTTTTCAATTATTCGTAACTCAGTCAACAGCACTCATGAAAGTTCTGACAAAGCTGTAGTTGCACCGTTTCTGTAAACAAACCCAGAAATAGTTACATTTTAAGATTTTTATAGAAAGTTGGATGAAAACGGGGGTGGAAGAAGGATTTCTATAAAAGGGGTACTTATGTACAATAAAGGGAGAGAAGATTCGTTTTCCTAGTATAACAAAGTTTTGTTTGAATTTCTGTGTAAAAATGAAACAACTAGGCTACAGATGGGGGTTCGTTTGAATCCCTTAAACCCCTTTTTGCATCCGCCACTTGAACAAATTAACTTTCTTTTCCGCTTTCAATAACGTAATGAATTTGTATGACATGAACTAAATACAAAAGTTTGACTCAGATGAATAGGTTCATGGCGTCAAGTAGAATAAAACTTCGTAACTACAGCCGATCGAGATCTGTTGTATCCGTAGTCGCGCCGTTTTCAAGGGTAAAATCAGACGAAATAGTCATACGTATTGAATGTTATTGGGGAAAACGTAAGATGAATAAGTAAAATTCATTAACCCTTTCCAATAAAGTAATTTTACCGAGTTTAAGATGACTCGGGTTAGACAACGTTTGGTAAAAAAGTGACTTGTAACGTTATTTCGTTCACTCTCCAGAATTTCAGAACTTTCTACTTATTTTATCTCACATTCATTCTGTATTTTTGTTTTTGAAATGTGGTTAAAGTCGTCGTTAACAACAGAACGCAAATCCATTTTAATCAGGCTGTATTGCGATGTTTCGTTCGCTACCAACGCTTTCAATTTCAAAATTATTTTTTGTGGTCTGGTCACAAATTAAGAAATTACGTATGCTTCAATTTCTTTCCTACCCGTTAAAATTCGATTTTTTACCCTCTTATTATTCATATGGAACTACATAAAGCAAAATAGAAAAATGGTTCGGAGTACATTTTCGTTTTTGGCGGCTTCCATTTCCCGCTGAAGCAAACGCTGCGTCTCAGATATGCAGAAGGCCTTACTTATATTTGATTAAAAATTTCCCCGGCCCTTTTTTCAAATTTGGGGAAGAACTATTAGTATTGAACGCTTGTTCAAGACACGGAAGATAGATCTACTAAATGAACGCGGCTCAGAATTGAAAAATCATGTGGGCCTTATTTATCGCCGCTGAAATGGAATCTTGAATGAAATATTTTAACAAAAGCTTGATTTAATCTATGACTGATAAGGCATTAAAAGATTTGTGCTAAATGAAACTTCACATTTTATGCCTAATGAATGGGTAAAAGTTGTGCCCAGATGAAAGCAATCAATCAGTGGCTTGTGCATCGTCACGGTCAGATCAATTAAATTTTGGCATGTTGTTGTTGTTGTTGTTGAATGTCAGTTCCTCCGTTGATTGTCGGAGCACACGGGTGGAATTTCCCGTAATAAAATCCAAACGCAATAGTGAATTATAAGACACGTAAAAACACTAAAATAAGTTTATGGAGGATTAAAAGGTTAAAAAGTCTGTGCTCTATAGACGAGACGTATAAATTATAAGGTTAACTACCTCTAATACGCACTGCTTTTTAAGTTGTGCCAAATTACACTGAGGATTGATTAGATATGTTTTATAGAAGTTTGTCTTAATGACACATGCAAGAGTGTGATTAGCGGCTACTGTTTTATGACATGGGCAATATCGATAAGCGCATCCGGTTACGGTCAGATGAAAGAGACTCCGCGGCCGTGTAGTATGGATCATTGCGTTAGAAACAGCGATCTTATGACACATGTTTGTGGTAATAGGGGCTAATATTTTTATGTTGCATAATGAAAATTCTTTGATAGGATTTTACAATCTAACTGGAAAAGCTGTTAAGTAGGCAGATCGTGTGTTTGGCGACATTCGTTTATTATCTTAAATTAACCAATTTTCGAAATGTGCGGGGACTTTTTACGGAAGCAAATCGGTTTTCAACAGTAGGTGGTGTTCTCAAAATTTACAGATTAAACTAATAAATGGATTAATAATTTTTTGACAAATAAGGGAAAAGGGTCATAAAAACCTTTCCCAGTTTTTGAAATTTCTGTGACAGGATGAATAACGGAAATGGGATAAAGAAAAATCGACATTGAAACTCGAATCAGCTCAGTTTAGGTAAGATATACTATATTTCGTTTATGAGTGAACAAAAAACGTAAATACAGCTTAATTCATGTCGAAAGCGCGATATATCAGTTGCTGAACAGCGATTTGTTTGCATTCATTTGCATTTCTGGGTGGTTATCTTTCGACGAGAAATATTCTTTTCACAGACAATGTCATGTGATGACAACTGCATAATCAAAAGGTTGGATGATTTATCTAAATTTTGACACCTTTGTCAACAGGGAATAATCATTAGAAATGTACAATCCAATAACTTGAATATTGGATATTTTACTATTTGTGTATACAACTGGTAGGTCTTTCTGCCTACAGGGATTACCCGGATGTAAACATCACGTGACCCGTGACGTCACCCGTCAACTCATGTATATAATCGTACGATAGTTATAAGATAAATTGTACGATATTTTTCTTGAAAGAGGCCCATGAACGCAGGGCAGTTTTTTACAATACTTACTTGCTAAGTTATGTTCTATTCAGTATTGACTATAGTTTCTGCCTATGTTTGTGAGACGCAAACGCGTATGAATAGCATTTTTCATAACCCACCACCAAGGTCACGGTACATGCATTGTCCCACCAACATATTTGCATATGCAAAACGGTGACCGTTATACATTTTTTTACCTTTAGAAACCAGATTTTAACACGGCACGAGAGAGAAAGGCAATGGATTCTAAACACTACCCATTTTCAGCTGGGTGGACTGAGGCATTGTCCATTAAGTTTCTTGCCCAAGGAAACACATCGCCTTCACCAGGACTCGAACCCCAGACATTCGGATCAGGAGACCGGAGCTATCGAGGCGGACATATAATGATTGTGAAGTACCGTATGATACCGGTTTCTATAGTCCAAATTGAGACCACTCCCAGGAACAAGGGCCGCGGAAGATCACCAACATTGGCAGGTAAAATTGTGGCATTTGTGTTATATAATTGTAAAACTTTTGCTCTGAAACTAAACCTATTCTTATTGATCGTCTGCGTGCAAATAGTTTAAAAATACTGCTGTTACATATACCAACACATCAGATTCTTTGAGCACATTTTGACAAAGTGTACGCGAAAACACAAAATGGCGATCAACTGAAACACGGGACTTTGTAGGCAAGTTTTGTCTGTCGACTGCATACTTTTATGTCGGCATAGAAAAGGCAGTTTGTGTTAAGGTAAAATATATCTTTATTACGGAAACAAAAAAATATGTTTGGATAGACAATATTAGTTTCCTTGCAATTAAAGTAATTTATCTCCGGTAAAAACCGGGAGAATGGTTCAGACGACTGACTGTCTAGACTAGAAACGATCGACTTCTTCAAGTGGTTTAAGTCTATTGTACAACTGGCGAGAAATTGCAGACGACATTACGAACTGGTAAAATTTTCAAAAATAAGCTAATCAACATGAATTACAAAATCAATTGGTGATCATGATGAATTGAGATTATATCAAATATTATTTCAATCACTTTTTTGTGTTATCCTTTGTATATAAGGTCACAATGACATAACCATCATAATATCATGCTATTTTAATACATCATGTATAGATCTAATGCTTTTTATCTATCTTTTTATCTTGTAATATTTTATACAGAAATAAATCTATCTATCTAAGATATTGGCTACATTTGGCAGTATAATGTATATTGAGAGTCCCTGATTGAACCTGAGTCTGTCCGTACAAAAACTTTTTCTCTGAGTATCTTCTCCTCCTACATAAATGGGCCAACTGAACTCTGCAGAAATGTTCATTTAGTGACCTTTTTTAGCTCACCTGAGCACGAAGTGCTCAAGGGAGCTATTTTGGTCTATCAATGTCCGGCGTCCATCTTTCCATCTGTCCTTCACGGCGTCAACATTTTCTTTAAATGACATCTCCTCCTAAACTTATGATTCAAATTCAACCAAACTTGGCAGAAATATTCCTTGGGTGGTCCCATATAAAAATTGCTAAAATGGAAAGGATCTGTGCAATATCATGGTAAAAGGGGCCTGTATGACAAATTTCTTGTTTACACTCTAGAAGCCACAAATATGGTCCAATCTTCATAGAACTTGGTCAGAATGTTTGTTAGGTCATGAGGATGAAGCCTATTGAAAATGGGAAGGATCTGTGCTATATCACGGGAAAAGGGGCTTCAATGACATTTTTTTTTTGTTTACACTTTAGAAGCCACAAATATGGTCCAATCATCATGAAACTTGGTCAGAATATTTGCTAGGTCATGAGGATGAACCCTTTAAAAGTGGGAAGGATCCGTGTCATATCACAGGAAAAGGGGCCTTAATGACAATTTTCTTGTAAGAGCTCCAGACGCCACAAATATGGTCCAATCTTCATGAAACTTGGTCAAAATGTTTGCCAGATCACAAGAATGTACTCTGTTGAAAATGGGAAGGTTCATGCCATATCACAGGAAAAGGAGTCTTAATGATCATTTACTTGAAATATCAGGTGAGCGATTTAGGGCCCTCAGGGTCCTCTTGTTTAACGTTGTTAAAGAAATTTTGATTGATGCCCCAAATATGGGCGTGGCAGGGAGGGGCTTATTTTCATTATAAAATCTTTATAAATCTTCTCTCCCCAAAAAATTAATAAGTATTTTTATAATTACAAAAATGGAATTAGCAACTTCCCCAAACAAACCACAGATAACATCAAAGAAAAATTTCTTAAAGGACTGCTGATGATTTTGAAGCACTTTTGACTTAATCCACAGAACAAGCAAGAGAGATAACAAACAAAAGTCTCCCATTGACCCCCGAATATAGGCATGGCAGGGTTGATTTTGTAGTGTTATAAGGTCGCTCAGTGCACAAGGCATATGTGGTATGGACCCTGGCCTTGCATGGTTGGGCTAAATATGACAATAGAATATCAAAAAAAATCATCTTTTCCCAAACAGATGGCCTGATTTAATGAAACTTGGCATGAATGCTTCAAGGCCAACCCTTTGCTCATTTTGTATAAGAAAATTTGATGGACCCCAAATAGCTATGTCAGGCTAGGCTTACTTTCACTATGAAATCTTTAAAAAATCATGGGTGTGGCAGGACGGAGCTTATTTTCTTTTTAAAAATCTTTTCTTCTCAGTTTATTCTAAATAAGCATTATTCATTATGTTCAGGTTGAATTCACTTTGAAAGGGGGGATTTGTCCATCAAAATTTTTAAAGAAAAATCAATATTTTTTCTGATATTTTGAGCTCACCTGAGCACAACATGCTCAAGGGGAGCTTTAAGGATCATCCTGAGTCTGTTGTGCGTCGTCTGTCGTCAACAATCTTAAAAAACTTCTTCTTCTCCAGAACCACTGGGCTGATTTCAATGAAACTTCGCCGAAATATTCCTTGGGTGACCCTCTTTGAAAATTATTCGTGAAATACTGATTGGCCCATATATATGGGCGTGGCAAGTTGTGGTATTTTTTCACTTTGAAATCTTTGATCCACATCTCCTCCTGAACTACTGGGCTGATTTCCATAAAACTGTACCAGAATGTCTCTAGGGTGACCCTTTTCAAAATTTGTAGGATACATTTTGATTTGCCCATAAACTTAAACTTAAACTTAAACTGAAAATCTCTGAACGACATATTCTTCTAACTACTGGGCTGATTTCAATGAAACTTTACCAGAATGTTCCTAGGGAGACCCTTTTTAAAAACTGTTCAAGAAATTTTGATTGGCTCATAAATAATATTTGCAAAAAAATTAAGATGCTTTCTATCTGTTATGTCAACATTTTCCATTAAACCAGATTTTTTATGCACTTTTAAAGTTATAAAAGGGGAACATTGAGGTAAAAAGGGAAATTGCTTGTTTCAAGCAATTTCTACAATTTCTCAATGCTTTTTTTTTTTAAAGAGTTTGCTGTTCCTTTTCAATTTCAGTGCAATTTGGATATTATAAGGTTGTTTAATTTGAAATTGGATATGTCTAAAATTGTAAATGTTTTCTAGGATCTTGGTTGGACATCTGAAATGAAAAAAAAAATAGACGTCATTTAGGCATGTTGTCCTAGAGAATAGATCAACTGTAATAATATATCCCTATAATCAATTTTAGCATGTCCATCAAGGTTTGTGCTTTCTAATTGGCTGAAAATTTATCTTTATTTCTCAAATCAATTTTTAGTGTGCAGCTATTTTCTAGGCTTTTATGCTCAATGATAGTGAATTATAAAATAGAAAGTCATTGCATGTTGATTCCATGGAGGTATGAAACTAAAAGCCTAATCACACTCATATATGAATCTGTTTCATGTATTCATTCAGTGTGATACAGTTTTAAGTGTCATTCCTCCATAGAATAAAAAAATGCTCTCTTCATCTCTTAAATATAAGATTTAATTCTTGTTTCATTCAGGTTTTAAGAAGGCAACCAGAATTACGTTTTCTGCTTGATAAATCAGGATGGAGGTGGAAGATAAGGAAGAAGACAGAGCTCAGGAGAAGGAAGATGTTGAACAACTTTTTACCAAGCTCACAGATATTGTAAGATTTTCTTAAATGTTTTTCTTTTTTGGTATATCAAGAAATAGCAATAGATAATTACTATAATATCACCACCCAACCAATGCAATTATCAAAAACTTGTACCCTGCTTTTGTTCATGTTGCTCCACCCCTCCTGAAAATATAGCTTTTGTTGTTCACTGAATGAGATATAAATTGAACTTACACTGAAAAAAATGATGATCCTATATATATTTTTCACTTGGTAAAATGTGAAGTCAACATTCCCTAAGTCTAGACAAACATTAATGTGGTGTCTGTAGTCAAGAGGTTGAGGTCATGAGTTTGATTCCTGAGAGTACCTATGGCTTTTGGTTCTTTCCATGGTCCATACATTTGGAGCGAGAAATGTTTTATTTCCAGGAAGAAGAATGGACAGGGATGAATCTATGTTGTACGATTTTGTATCCCAACCGATGTAGACTAGGTTGAAACCAATGAAAATAACACTATTTACACTGCTAACCCTTGTCACGCTAAATAAAAATCCTTGGCAAAAACGCATCAAAATCAAGGTGCTGAAATTACTGGTTGGCTGATTGTGAGTCAGTATTTATCGTGAAAATATAATTAGCTCCACTGGCTGAAAGCCACTGGGGCTATTGCCATGGCATTGTGTCCGTCGTGCGTCCGTCCGTCCGTCCGTCCGTGCGTGCCGTCATAAACTTTTTCTTTAAAAATCTTCTCCTCAGAAACTACTGGATGAATTTCAACCAAACTTCACATGAATGATCCTTGGGTGACCCTCTTTCAAAGTTGTTCAAGAAATTTTGATCCAATGAAATACATGGATTTAATGGGCGTGGCTAATTTCCAAATATGGTAAAAAGTGACTTTTCTCAGATTCTAATGGATAGATACCAATTCAATTTTACATGAATGATCCTTAAGTGACCCTTTATCAGTCTACCAAAAATTATTGTGATCAGATGAAAAATATGCATTTTATGGGCGGAGGTCATTTCTCTAAATGTTATATAGTGGAAACTTGAAAATCATTTTCTCAATATTTAATAGATGGATATCAACCAAATTTCACTAGAATGTTCCTTGGGTGACCCTAAATCAGTCTACCAAAAATTATTGTGATCGGATGAAAAATGTGCATTTTATGGGCTGAGGTCATTTCTCTATATGTTATATAGTGGAAACTTTGAAAATCATTTTCTCAGAATGTAATTGATGGATATCAACCAAATTTCACTGGAATGATTCTTGAGTGAAGCTTTATCAGTCTGCCAAAAATTATTGTGATCAGATGAAAAATATGTATTTTATAGGCGGAGGTCATTTCTCTATATGTTATATAGTAGCATTTTTGAAAATCATTCCAACATCAGTAGAACCCAAAATATCTTAAAATCTAGTCAAACCTTAGATTTGCTATTTCAAGAATTTCAAGCCTGTGGAGCGACTCAAGCCATTCATTGCTTTCTAGTATTTCAAACTTATCTGATTTATAAAGGAAAATCAGGTGGTTTCAACAGAGATCAGACAGCACATGTGTAAAGGCTGATCTTTGGCTATGCCTCCTGCCAAACAGGAATATTCCGGGATCAGCATGACAAGGGTTAAGTTTTTCCATTTCAGTGTAAACTCTTGAAGCAGAAAGGTGAAGATGTTGTAGTGTTAACATCAAAAGACAAACAGGTGAAGAAGCAGGAGGGTGAAGGGTTTATAACCCATGATGTTGATATGTTGACCAAGTTCAGGCAGTTCTGTGCAGGTTTGTAATCTCACTGTTAAATCTTATCTAGTGGAGAGTGCAGGGTTTATAACCCATGATGTTGATATGATGACCAAGTTCAGGCAGTTCTGTGCAGGTTTGTATTGTCACTGTTATATCTTACCTTGTTGTTTTTAGAATTAGTTTTGAACAAATTTTCCAATTTGTTTGATACTTTAACCTTGTCTGGCTCAAATTTTGTTCAGGCTTATTTTAGTCTATAAATTCTGCCAAAGCTTTGTGCATAGCACAAATATGCCTTAAAAATATTTTTAATCTGACCTACATCTCAGGAATGAAATAACCCCATTGAATATTTTTTTATATCACACAGGTGTTACTACGCTAGTGGAATAGCTTTACAAATGAGCTAAGTAGGAATAACAATACTATTTTGTAACTGTAAAAATGACGTCATAATTAATGTATGTGTTGTGACCTCAGTTTGAAACGGCGTTATAAGTTTCTCAAGAAATTGAAATGCTGAATTTCAAGAGTTTTAACTGTTTTCTCAAAAATTCAGGTCATATTATAAATAGAATATAGAATTTGTGCTCATAAAATACAGAATTAATTAAACTTGTCATCTATGAACAGATAAAAACTTGGCACAGCCTTGTTTTTATCTGATAAAAACTCGGCACAGCCTTGTTTTTATCTGTTTATAGATGACAAGTTTAATAAATTTAGTATTCCATAAACTCATTCAATATCCTTTATTACATGAGTAATATTTGTTAAATGAGACCCTTTGTGTGATATTTCCAATAATTTTAAGCTTCACTGCATTTCAAGCTTTTGTAATTGTAATACCGTATTTCTCCTAATAAGCGCTCCCTGGAGCTATACATGCCATGGTCAGGAAGCTATCATTTAGTATGCATTTTCTGATTTAAAAGATCATTAAAATTGACATCTTCTAGGCTCTTTTCCCTTATACTCCAGGTGAATTTCCTCTAAACAATCATATATATGGTTGTTTAGAGGAAATACATCTCAAATTAGAGAAGAAGTTTCTAAAAGTTCCTAAAATTTAGGCATTTGAAGTTGGTTTTCTTTGAAAAAAATCTAGGGGTACTACTATTAGGGAGTGTGCTATTATTAGAGGAAATATGGTATGGCCATTGACTGTGATTGTAACAGTCCATTACCTTTCCTTTAAAAATCTTAAAGAAATTATTGATGGATTTCAATCAAATTTTTTGGAATTATCCTTTGGTAACCCTTTGTCAGATTCCTCCAAAGAAATTTTCTCTTTTTTTAAAAATGATGACTTAAATGGGCTTGGTTATTTTGGAAATTTGGTAAAATGTAACTTTTCACAGAAACAATAATATAGATATTGACCAAATTTTACTTGAAGGACCTTTTATCACGCAGTTGTTCCACCTGATGAGTTCCATTGTCATTTGCAAAAATTGTTTGGATACGCCAAAAATTAATGTCATAGCTCAAAGTAAAAAATAAAGCTGGTCTGATCCAGAGCATATCCCTGGCTCAGTGCAAAACAGTTGTAACTGCCTATATGTTTATAGGCAGTTATAACTTTTTGCGCTGAGGCATGTTATCTGCTTTATTGTAATTCAAAATGATATTGATCAGTAGTTCCTTTTGAATAGCACAAGTGTCTTGAGAATAGTTTGGGTAATTAGCAATATTTTTGGGACATCCCTGTCTGTGACACATTTCTAGTAAAATTTTTGGTATCTTTTATTGATCAGTTATTTGAACATGTTGGTTTACTTGATTTAATCCATATTTAGATGAGTATATTTTAAATGATATTTTTACACGTCTATTACCTTAAGTCAGGTGTGTGGAAATATGCATTTTCTCCATTTACCCCTGGACAAGAAGAATGTGATTGTCTTTTTGTTCAGGCTCTTTAATATTGCCTACATAAATGATCATGTATTGCTGTTTTGTGGTCCATTGAAGTTAAACATTTCATCTATAATGTTTTTTGGTCGATTATCGAGAAATAATGGTAGAGTATCATTAGATAATCTCACTGCCATAACAGTGAAATTATCCAAAAATTATACCAATTTTAAGCCCCACAGTTTGAAGGCCACAGGGGCTATTGTCATGGTGCTGTGTCTGGTATGGGCTCGCCAATGTGTCCATTTGTCTGGTCGTAGACTTTATCTTTAAAAATCTTCTTCTCAGAAACTAATGGATGAATTTCAACCAACTTCCCAGGAATGATCCTTTAGTGACCCCCTTTCAAAGTTGTGGAAGGATTATGATCTAATGAAAAACAAGGTTTTAATGGGCATGGCTTTTCTCAGAATCTTACTGATTGATATCAATTAAATTTCACTGGAATTATCCTTTAGTGACCCTTTATCAGACCTAAAGAAATTATTTTTATCAGATGAAAAGTACGTCTTTTATGGGCGGAGGTCATTCTCTATATGTTGTATAGTGGTAACTTTGAAATTGATTTTCCAAGAACTTAATTGATGGATATCAACAAAATTTTGTTTAATATTTCTTAAGTGGCCCTTAATTAGTCTACAAAAAAATTCTGTGATCAGATGAAAAATATGTATTTTAAGTGTGTAGGTAATTTCTCTATATGTTATCCAGTGGAAACTTTGAAAATCATTTTCTCAGAACCTAACTGATGGTACATTCATTCATACCCTTAAATTCTTGTCTAATCATTGAGGCCTGTGGAGCAAATCAGCTGCTCAAGCAGCTCAAGTTGTTCATTTTACCCTGACATTATCTAAGTTGAGCCCAATTAGTTATGGCATCAGGAGCATGGCATAGCAAGCATGTGTAAACTGCTTTTTTTGGGGGGGGGATTACTGAGAAATAACTGTGGATTATCATTTGACAAACTCGCTGCAAAATAGTGAAATTATCAAAAACTTATTCCCACATTACTCCATTTCACACTGTCTGATATTGTCTAAGCAAATCCAAATAATTACTGTCATCATGAATGTTGCATAGCAATCATTTGTAAAATGGTACACTTTAAGAAAATGAATCCAGAAATGTTCCCATTTTGTTTAATTTTTGCATTAAAGAAATTTTTTGTTTTATGAATGATGGTGATTAATATTTCATTTCGTGAATAACAAAAGCTGTATTCCCACTACTCCTTAAAATATAGCTTTTGTTGTTCAATGGATGAGAATATATATATAAATGGATTGTACACTGAAACAAACCATTATCCACTATTTATTCCAGATCAGCAAAATATCCAACTTTTAACCGCCAGTGAGACACAAAGTTCGAGTGTAAATACTGACAGTGCACTCACTAGTGTATCAAACACACATGATATAGATGGACTGCCAGAAGAAGCGGAAGAGGATGATGTCAATTTTGATATTGATCATATTGAAGATGCTGAATCTGATATTGTCAGTAGTAATGAAAAACACAAACATACTATTGATGAAATTCTAATTAACACAAAAGTAACAGACGATCCTACCGCAGAAAGGGCATGTAAACCTAAATCTGATGAGGGCAACTTGACGCTACCAAGGATACGTCAAAGTACTCGTAAAAGAACTAGAATGAACTATAAATCTTTCACTAAACAGGAAGAAATTTGTGTTTTGAAGATGAAAAAATTAGATAAAGATGACAAAAAAGACCAAAGTTTGGTGAAGAATAAAGAATCAAAAAGTGGCATAAAAATAAAAATTGAACTGAAGAATATCCAGACAGATTCTAATAATCTAACAAGCAGTCATCCTGATAATATGGAACATAAAAATTCAGAAACAAATAGAAATGACAATGGTGAGAAATTGGTCGTGAAGGAAGAAATGGGGTCTGGAAGTGTAGGAACTAAATCTGACTTAGAAGATGATGTAAAGAATGAAATTAAATGCAACATATGTGCAACCTCTTTCATACATAAGGAGCACCTTGAAATTCATTTACTGAAAATTGCAAATTGTGACACCTTCTTAAAGGGGGTTGATTCTTTACAGGATAATTATCTTGAAACACTGAATATTAAATACACTGATGTTAAGACAAAAGAACCAGTTTCAAGACCACTGAAAGAGTTAGTGGCTGGTCAACCAAAGTTTCCATTTAAGTGTATTGTTTGTGGACGGTTATTCAGTAAAAGAAGTAATTTTAAACGTCATCTCCTCAAGCATTCAGACACTCTACAACCTACATGTGATGTTTGTGGTACAAAATTCAAAAGCAGGGAAAATGCTATAAAGCATAGAAAAGATCATGACAGTAATCCATTCCACTGTCAACTTTGTGATAAACAACGATTTCAGACTGCAAAGGAACTTGAAGACCATAAAATCAACTGTTCACGACCAAGATACACTGTAGAGGACTTGACCTGTGATGTTTGTGGCTATATTTCTAAATGCAGGTAGATCTTTAGTAATGCAAATAATATGATTTCAGAGTTTACTTTTAAAATCATGCCTTTGACATCATTAATCAGCCCAGCATTCAGGATGATAAAACGGTGCAACCAGATAGCCAATTGTACCATGTTTTGCACTCAAGCTTGGTTTAATAAAAAAACTGTCATCCTGAACACAATGCAGGGTTCAACACTCAAAATGTCATCCTGGGTGTCCTTGAAAATTGGGAGGAATCCTATTTCTGAAGACGTCAGACTGTTGATCAAGAGGTCCTGGGTTCAATCCCCGCATCGGCACTCATTCATTCCGACTATTTGTCTCTCACCAATGGGTTGATAATCATGGACCTATGTGAGATAGCAGCTGGAGGCTAGGAAAGGATGTGGTGGTTGTACTGGTGAGAGAATTACCAGGAATCCATTGTTAGGTGCTCCAGCCGCCGCGTTATAACTGAAAAAATGTTGAAAGAGGCGTTAAACTTGATTCAATCAATCAACCTACTTTTGACAAGTCTACTTGTGGTGAGCTAGGCGTAGTTGCCACTTTGAAAAATTGGTGTATGTGTGCTGGTGCTTGTGTGCATCAGTCATCCATATGATTTTTCTGTAGCAGAACTCTTACATTTTCAGATAGATTTCAAAATAACTTCACACAATTGTTCCCAAAAAGGAGTAGATAAACCATTTGACAAAGGTCAGACTGAAGTTCAAGGTCAATTTTTTTTGTGTAGCATAGCTTCTATATTTATGAGTGGGCTTGCAAATTGGCCACTTACGACCATTAGCTATGAAGCATCAAATTTCATTTATGTAATAGTTATAGTTCATATCTGATAATTTACGCCATATAACCTAAGCGGAGCGCAAGGTTATATGCGTAAATTGTCAGAATATGAACTATAACTGTTTTACCGATCGACTTATTCTTCATCAAATAACGCTAGTTCATTTGAGTTGCATGTCAATCAATGATGTCATTCATATTTGTTGCGTCATACATTCTTCAGTCAAATCAAGGTAAAAAGTGGGAGGAGCGAAGTTAATCACCACCAGGTTTCTGTAACTATTTGGTCATTTGGCGAGACAAATCAGTTGAGAACGTTGGGTAGACAAAACCTCGTGATTTCTGCGAGTGGATTTTGTATTCCTTTTAGTTAGATTTTTGCGGACATTATGCCTCCTTTAGGGATTTTGTATTTTTAGAAAAAACAGTTATCTATCACGACATATTCAGCCGCGCAGTGTTACCTTGTTGGACTATCATTCAAAAGGCCCTAGGTTCGATCCCCGATGGTGGCACTCATCCTTTCCAACTATTTGAAGGCGGTATTAAACCCCATACATAGAAACAAAACCACGGCATATTCATTATCAATACTGTTAGTAGACATAAGTAGAAAACAGTGTCTTGAAAAGTTCTAGTTACCAAGTTTTGGTACCAAACCGAGTCACACTGGCTTCCGATATAAGTCAGCTATCACAGGCTATAACATGCTTCGAATCATATTCTTTTTGCAAATATCTGTATCCCTAGAATCCTTTGAGTAGGCATTTTTTTTTTTCTCTACAATTTGTTCGCATACATATACCTTTTATAGGAACTTTTGATTGCATTTTGTTAAGATTTGGACCTTTGCGGAACTACTGAATTAAAATGTCATTCAAAAAAACCAAAGTATTCATTTTTAAAAAGGAAGTGAGATTTTATGTCTTTTCAACCCTGTCGTCTTTTCTTTTTTATGTCAATGTGAAAATTTGGAGTACAGAAAGACTTGGTATGAGCAAACTTGTCGATGTCATTCTTACTGCTGTATACCATGTAGATTATAATTTTATTATCCGAATCATTGATTTATCCGCTGAATTTTATCTAGATTAACATGCATACAAATTATGAAAAATTTTCTCCTCGTTTTAATGAGTAATTATGTAATTATAAGCATAAGTTCAAAAGAACATTCACCAAACGTTTTTTATTAGCTCCACTGGCTGAAAGCCACTGGGGCTATTGTCATGGCGTTGTGTCCGTCGTGCGTCCGTCCGTATGTGCGTCCGTGCGTCCGGTCGTAAACTTTTTCTTTAAAAATCTTCTCCTCAGAAACTACTGGATGAATTTCAACCAAACTTCACAGGAATGATCCTTGGGTGACCCTCTTTCAAAGTTGTTCAAGAAATTTTGATCCAATGAAAAATATGGATTTAATGGGCGTGGCTAATTTCCAAATATGGTAAAAAGTGAGTTTTCTCAGATTCTAATCAATGGATACCGATTGAATTTTACATGAATGATCCTTTAGTGACCCTTTATCAGTCTACAAAAAATCATTGTGATCCGATGGAAAGTATGCATTTAATGGGCGGAGGTCATTTCTCTATATGTTATATAGCGGAAACTTTGCAAATCATTTTCTCAGAATGAAATTGATGGATATCAACCAAATTTCACTGGAATGAACCTTTAGTGACCCTTTATCAGTCTACAAAAAATCATTGTGATCGGGTGGAAAATATGCATTTTATAGGCGGAGGTCATTTCTATATATGTTATATAGTGGAAACTTTCAAAATCATTTTCTCAGAATGTAACTGATGGATATCAACCAAATTTCACTGGAATGATTCTTGAGTGACCCTTTATCAGTCTACAAAAAATAATTGTGATTGGATGGAAGATATGCATTTTATGGGCGGAGGTCATTTCTCAATATGTTATATAGTGGAAACTTTCAAAATCATTTTCTCAGAATGTAACTGATAGATATCAACCAAATTTCACTGGAATTATCCTTTAGTGACCCTCAATTAGTCTACCAAAAATTATTGTGATTGGATGAAAAATATGTATTTTATGGGCGGAGGTCATTTCTCTATATGTTATAGAGTGGAAACTTTCAAAATCATTTTCTCAGAATGTAACCGATGGTTATCAACCAAACTCACTGGAATGATCCTTAGGTGAACCTTTATCAGTCTACCAAAAATTATTATGATTGAATGAAAAAATTGTCTTTAAAGGGCGGTCATATTTTATATGTTATTCAGTTGAATTTTTGAAAATCATTTTCTACATAAGTAGAACCCAAAATATCTAAAAATCTAGTCAAAACTTTTATTTGCTTTGACAAGAATATCAAGCCTGTGGAGCGACTCAAGCCATTCATGGCTTTCTAGTTATAAATACTCGATTACAAGTTAAGGGTCTTTCGCGACATATCAGACAAGATAATGACGTCACTGTCTAGTTTTGAATGTAGTCCCCGCCCATCACCTAAAATCACATAGCTCACTTATTCGAGCAGACTGTCAGGTTATGGAATATAATTTTTGAATTTCAAACAAAATAGCGGCCTTTCATTGGTGGAAAAAATAGAGCGATCGGGAGGAATTATTATAAAATAAATAAATGATGTAACCAAGCAATAAGTATACAATTTCTTATATTATAACTCTTCTCTGTTTTCAGGGCAGCTCTTCAGATTCACAAGAATGTACACCTTGGTATTCGTCCTTATCCCTGTGAACATTGTGGTAAAAAGATGTCGAGTAACGCTAGTCTGGAACGACACATCATGAGCATGCATCAGGATCTGACTCCCTTCAAGTGTGAAATCTGTCAGAAAGCATTTAAAGTTAGAGATAATTTAAAAAAACATATGAAACGTCATGAGAGGCCTCAGTATAAATGTGAGGTAGGTGCACTTTTTATCAATCACCTATTTTTATGTCAAATTAAAGTTGAATATTATTAGATCACTATAACCATTCTTGCTCAAGATTAACCAACTATACATACATAAGCAGCATTTGAAACATCACTGTAAACTGTAACAGACCTCAGATGTATATCAAGGAAATGAATATGTAACAAAAATGTGCATTTTGATAGGCGGAAAAAGTGTAAGAAAACCTAGCGTGAAAACAACCGATGCTAACTTTAGATTTACAGTAAAATCTCGGTAGTTCATATCTCAAGGGATCGGGACAATTTATACGAACTAAACGTAGTATGAACCAACCAATTTCAAGCGGTTGGTAGTTTTTTGATGGCTCAGATCGGACATGGTCTTAAGGTATGTAACGTGTCCTACATTTTTGGCTGTATTCTAAGGTCCTAAGGAATATATTTTTAAATCAAGTTCTAACGAGACCCTTTTGTAGAGAGTTTAGATGCAGCAAATCTCACTTGAACAATGATCATCTTTCGTTTAGTCCATATTTAAATCCTTAATTAAGTAATTTTGGCAATTATTTACATGCCAATTTTTAACAACAACAGAGTATTTTCCCTTTGAATCAAATCACTTTGAGTACTCATTCAGTGGACGATGAAATCTCGGCATAACGATGAATCTGTGTTATAGACAATTAAGTTTACGAAGATTTGCACATTCATTTGTGCATGATCAATAAGAGAAAACCGTATGAAATACAATTAATGTCACTGATTGATCCTTTATTCGATTAACCCTCCAAAAATTGGAAATCAAACAACGCCTATAAATATTGATGGAAAACAATAACTTCGATTAATACCAATCAACGGGTGTGAAAAACAAGGTTAATTGTTACACCTAGGACAACTATTTACTGCACAATTCACACCTACGGATTAAACATATGAATTTGTGTTATTTTGAAACTCTCGGGACTTGACACGGGCTACGAACTACGAACCACCGACGTGCGAATTACTCGGAACCTGCTTACAAAGATAAAGAAGGAAGAAAATCGGGACCAAAGAATCTATACGAACCAACACATACCTACGAACAACCGGCGTGCGAACGACTCAGATTTTACTGTATATTTTTTACAGTAAATAACAGCTGAAAAATCTTTTCAGCCGTTCTTTAAGAATCTAAAGATATTTAAATGAGGATCCAGTCGGTGGGTTTCACGTCAGTAACTTACGAGGGTTGATCCAAAAGTTCGTAAAATGGGGTTATAAATCTGCAGAAAAATTAATTATCAAAATGAAAATTATACAGTCCTTAAATGCGTCATCTGTGAAATAAACTTTGACATTTTTAATGCTTATATTCAATAGCGACTGTACAGTGCATCAATCAAGACAGAGACCCTACACGTATGCGGGGGAGCAAGAACCTAACCTGCGACGTCATTATCAACTCTTTTCTGCTAACTCTCATGCCTTTCTATTCCTGATACACCAACTCAGAGAAATTATCCCAATACTATTAAGAATCAAAATTGTGTACACTTTCTATATGCATTGTTTTTCTATTTATTTGGAGACCCATATACAGGACCTTTATTTTGGGAAAATAAGGAAGAACAATGGGGTCAAGTTCGTTCGTTCGTTGAAACTCTAGTGGAGCATTCTAGATCCTCCTATGAAATCTGGCTCTCTTCAATTATCCGGGGTAGCTTTAGGAAAAGTTCTCTAAGGCACATTTTTATCATCTCTCTAAATTATCTGAAATTTTTGGGTTGGTGAGTAACATAGATCCTGACAAAATTTGAAAAATGAACGGCATTCATATTTTTGTGCTGATGATTAGGCATTTTTCCCTTGAAAAGTCTGTGTTATTTAAATATTCTGTTTCCTTAAATAGTCTCACAACAAGCTTTAAAATATGACAAATAGCCTTCTTTTAGCTTCTTATTTAATTCAGCCATGGAATTTCAATGAAAGTTTCAGATTTTTTTTCAGAATTGGATTTATTGAACAGACTTTAAATATTCTTTCACACCCCCCGTCTAAGCATACATATGTTACTATGGTAACGTATTTTTAGGTCGCTAAAGATATTCTCGAAAAATTATATCATTTATGCTCTCTGTAGATACTTAACTGCACATTTATTAAATTGTATATTGAACAAGCCAAAATGCGAAAGTTATTGTCTCATTTTACGAACTTATGGATCACCCCTGGTAAGCCAGTATTGTTGGCAACATCAAATGTTTTACTTAAAGTTTTGAGGGCTAAGGCCCATTTTAACTGACATCATCAAGTTTTTCCAAGGTTTTCCCGTAATTTTAAAAAAAAGTCTGTATATGTATGTCCGAGGTTGATCGTGAGATTGGCTGAGTGGGGTTCCAAATGACATAAGCAGGTTCTGTAGTCTAAGACCAGATTATGCCGGCCGGTCTTAGATTTTATTGTCTGCTAAAGCTTTGTGTATAGTAGAAATATGCTGTTAACAACAGGAGAAGGGTTAAGGTAGCAATGGACTCATGGGGTCATTTTCTTCATCCCAATGAATTTTCTTCTTGTTCAAATATGTTGTAGATTAACACTGTGTTGACATTATGTCAAACTTTGAATTCACCTTTCCGTGCTGGTTTTCATGCTAGAGTCATTTGCCCTTGGATAGTACTGGCTATTTTTAAGTAAAATGTCTATGTTCGTTTTTTGTCTAGTATAAGCTCAGTACCCACTGATAGCTATAAAACACATACATTTTGATAGACCTTACACATATACACAATGACTGTTGCAAAAGAAATATTACTTTGATCAATAACGTTTGCATAATATGTCTACAAAAGCTGAAAAAGCTCTAATTTGGTAATTTTAAAAGGTAAAAATGCGACAAAAACTTATTTACCCAATGAATTTTTCTTATTTTCCAATATGTTTAATAACCATATTTTGCCTTTCTATGGTAGAAAACTCAGCATACCTTTTCCATGCAAATAAGAAAGATTTTAGTAATTTTATAATGATACCCTAATTGAATAGTGTTTTCAGTGTAAATGTATTGTTTAAATCTATAATCCAGTCATTGAATTGATAGGTAATGTTGTAAAGTAGCTAGGTGATGAAATTTAAGTATACATTTCCACTTTATTTCCTTCAGCAGAATCTTATAAAATTCGGTCCAAATAACCACAAAAAATCCATAAATGAAAATACCGGCTTCCCGTTTACAGAGTCTGGAAGCCACTGTCCATTGGTACCTTAAGTGTTTTCATATCTTTGTTACAAAAGATTCACTTTGAAACATGGCATTATTGGTCAATGACGAAAAAAGGTGATAACCTGATATCAGAGTAAAATGTAAACCACTGCATTAGGGCAGTTAGTAGAGCATCATTCTCTCAGTCTTAAATAATGTTGATGACATAGGTTTGATCCCAAGCAGAAGTGTCCTCTCTGAAGCTAGTCTCCCACAAATGGTAGTACTGATGTGAAAAATACATGTTATAGAAACTTATTGCTAGGTGCTCCAGTTACACTTAATGACTGAAAGATTGTTAAAAGTGACATCAAATCCTCATGTAACTAAATGGACAAACAGAATATAATTTATACTTACCATACAAAGCAATACAATAGGTATTGAGCTGTATTTCTCATCTTCTATGCACACACAAAACCTAATGTCAGTGAATGGTGACCTTGTATTTGTATTTAAGGCTTATTCCTTCCATGTGTTTCACCCTTCATCACTTTGTAGATTTGTGGCAAGACGTGTACAGAGTCAGGAAATATGAAGAAACATATGATGACACATACCAAGGAAAAACCATTTGTTTGTGAGGTAAGGTTGTGAGGTAACCATGCAAACTGTGTATAAAGTATACCCCACTTTGCATGCAAAATGGGGTAAATTTGCAAATAGGTCACACCATTTTGTCATTCTGAATGTAGGGGGGGGGGGGCTTAAACTTCCAACCTGAAACAAAAAAATTAGACAGCTTTCTTATTAAGAATGAAGAATCATGAAGTGGACCTCTACCTAGAGCATTCATATCCTGCTCCTAGGTCATATTAAGGTTCTGTACGGGGAACAATATCTTTAAAAATCTTCAGCTCTGAAAGTAGCCAGTAATTTAGTACCTATATGAAATGTAGAAACATCTAGTGGACCCCTACCAAATTTGTACATATCCTGCACCATAGGTATTATTTTTATGGTTCAGTGCAAGAGTGTATTAAGTGTCTCTTCTATGTATAGACACAAAGTACTGCCTTGCACTGACCCCTCCATTTGTACTCTGGCAAGGTGCAACCTGCATCTCATGAATTTAGTTTGACATAATTTCTAACTATCTTCTTTTCTGGAACCAATTTTCTTGTCCTAATTTGCAGCAGGTTTGAGTTTTTACTTTTAGAATTGTTTAAGGCTGTTTTTCTCACAAAGGAGATCTTTCAGATTTATGTGGTATATTTTGAGGGCTGCAACAGAAAGGCTTAGTATATGTCCAGAATAACATACACCTTGTAGTTGCCTTCCTTGTTGTCTATTTATAATTTTGTGGTACCCCACCTATGAAGGATACGGGGTATATTGGTTTTACCATGTCTGTCTGTCCACCTGTCTGCCTGTAGAGCCTTTTAATTTCTGGATTCTAACTCAAATAGATGTGAGCTAGAAAAATGAAACTTTATGCAATTATAGCCCATGACCCAAGGAAATTACCTATTGTTTAGGGGTCATGAATGTCAAAGGCCAAGGGCCTCATTGAAATTTGTCTGACAATGGTTTCTAGACCTCGGAAAAAGGGCTAGTGGGGTATATTAGTTCACATTGGGACAGATCTAGGTAATTATTTTTTGTTATTTGAAAGTTTGTTGTACTAGTATATTTTCTGTTACGTTGAATATGTGTCTTGCCGATTGACATTTATTTACAAAAAATTCATATCATCAGTTTTGTAGTTAATTATACCCCCCACCTATGAAGTAGAGGGGCGTATATTGGTTTCACCATGTCTGTCTGTCCATCCGTCTGTAGACCTTTTCGTTTTCGGACTCTAACTCAAGAACCAACTGACGTACAATTATGAAACTTTATACAAATGTTCCTTATGACCCAAGGAAGTGCCCTATTGTTCTACTTTCCAGTGGTTTTGTTCATTTATTGTATATTTTGTTTTGTGCTATAATATTTACATTGTATATTTGCAGTTATGTGGTAAGAAATACAGCAGAAAGGCTTTGTTGGATACACACCGAAGATTGCACACAGGTGAAAAACCATATGAATGTAAAGAAAAGGTATGCACCACTTGACCCTACATACTTTTCACAGCTTATTACTTTTTATCAAAAAGCTTTGGCAGAGAATGTAGACTAAGATCAGCCTGCACAGATATGCAGTCTGATCTTAGCCTTCACTGTCTGGTTTCTACTTCATCATACGGTCATAGATCTATAAAGCAGATAAAGGTCCAATATTTGTGCCTATGTATGACATTTTAATAATGTTAAGTTCTTTATCTGTCTTATTGTGTTTATTGCGCATCAGACTGTCAATCTAGAGGTCCTGGGTTTGTTCCCCGACAGCGGCAATCATTCTTTCCGACTATTTGTCTCTCACCAATGGGTTGATAATCGCAGACCTATGTGAGATAGCAGCTGGAGGCTAGGAAAGAATGTAATGGTAGTACTGTTGTGAGAAATACCAGGAATCCATTGTTAGGTGCTCCAGTCGCGGAGATATAACTGAAAAAAATATTGAAAGCGGCATAAAACCCCATTCAAACAAACAAACTTATTGTGGTTATGTGAATAATCTTATAGCATTCTGTGGTTGTCTCAGCTGCTTAATGATCGAGTCTTGCCTACGCGTGTAATTGTTGAAAACATCACTCATTGGCTCATTTGTAAGCCCAAACATGACTTGTTCCTGGTCAGCTTTTCTACTAAAGCTTGATGAATCAGTTGTATGATCCATAATTTTTGCCATGGTAGGGTGGAGCGGATAATTACTCTAATGGTAGAGGCAAATCAGCTGTTCCCCATGTATAATTGAAAAATTACTGTGTGAATAAAGGATATTTTATGTTATGCTATGTTATGTTTGGTATCTACTCACTTTTATAGATAGTCTACAATTAACTTGAAAAGTTATATCCTAGATAGGTAACCAAACCCTCGAACCTTCAGCTTGGACAAGCTGAAGTTTTAAGGGTTTGGTCACCTATCAATGAAAAGTGACCACTTCTGTTAAGCGTTTGGTTGTTGGATAGATATTTACATGCCTAAAAAAAAATTGCCAACCATCTTTTGAAAGAACCCATAATAGTGAAAAGTAAATTAACAAAATTACATCACAGCCAAGATCGATTGAATAGAGTTAAAGGCGGCTTCCAACATTTTTTCAGTTACGGTATATCACGGCAGCTGGAGCACCTTACAACGGATTCCTGGTATTTCTCTCACCAGTACAACCATCACATCCTTTCTTAGCCCCAAGCTACTATCTCACATAGGTCTATGATTATCGACCCATTGATGAGAGACAATTACATCACAGCTAAGCTATGCTGTGGCATAGGTGAATGATAATACAGAATACCGGTTTTTTTCTATCATGTAGTCTAGCATTAGAGGCAGTTTTCTTAACCCTTATGATGCTGATTAAATTTTGGCTAAAACTTTCATCAAAATCAAAGGACAAAAAGCACTGAAAGTACCAACTCTAGGTCAATTTTTATTGGAAAACTAAATCTATTGACAATTCTGGTTTGAAAGTGAAAAACAGGTGGTGTAGACTAAAATCAGACTGCACATATGTGCAGGCTGATGTTTGTCTATAGCTCCAACCAAAGCAGTAATATTCTGGGTTCAGCATGACAAGGGTTTAGTAAGGTTTACCTTTTATCCAATCTTTTTTTTCAGAACTGTGGAAAAAAGTTCCGATCGTATGCAAATCTGAGACAGCACATTCGATACCACTCAACGGATATGCCATTTGTATGTGATGTGTGTGGAAAGTCGTTTAAACAACCGGGAAGAATGTCACAGCATCGGAAAATTCAACATTCTGATTATGGATGGAACTGCTTATTCTGTGCAGAGAAATTTAAATCTATTTTCAAGTATAAAGGACATTTAGCACGGGAACATCCGTTAATGAAAGCAGAACTCGAAGCAAAAACAAGCATTCGGCTTCATAAATGTGACTTATGTGGGAAAGTTTATGCAGAAAAAGATGATCTTACACGACATATCTATATTCATAAAGGTTTGAAACCTTTTAAATGTGATCACTGCTTTAAAGGCTTCAATGATAAATCAAACCTCAAACAACACATGAAGACACATTCCCAGGTCCATCAATTCATATGTGAACATTGTCCAGAAACATTTGCCTTTAAGAAAGATCTGAATATGCATGTATGCACCGACCAACAGATACCAGGTGAAAAATATGTGATACCCATCAAATCCAATAGATTTAGACCAAGAATAGTTCGAGCTCGTCCAGTTATCTCTAAATTAAACACAGTCATACCAAGATTGTGTTTTTTATCAACAGACAAGGTACACACCAAAACCAAGGATAGTATCAAACAAAGTAATTCTGTCTATAGAAGACCTGTAACAAGCAGCCACGACATCAAACCAGACATCAAACCAGACATCAATCCAGGCCATGAGACGAAGGAGACACATGTGATAGTTCAGAAAGAACCAAGCTCCAACAATTTTGTATTCACACCTGCCCAGTTACAGCTCTTTAAACCTGGAGATAGCACAAATAGGAAAGAGCCCCATCATCAGGTATTTATAGGCTATATCTAAATATAGGGGTTTAGTGAAAATTTGTTATAAGCATCTTAGTGCTTTTAAGTGGATTGCTGAGAAATATTACTTGATAATCCTACCCACAAACCAGTGAAGTAAGCTTAAGGATTTACTTTGCTTTCATTCATTCCACCCTAGTTGACATAACCTTATCTGAACTTAGTGAATAAATGGCACTTTGACATTGCTAAGTATTCATCTGCAAAATGGCTTGAAAAAAAAATCAAAACATTTTGTCTCATTCATATACATGAAAGAAAGAATAACATAAACAATCCTTATTTCTAGAATTGATTTCAAAGCGCTTTTTTTAATAAAAAATTGGATGTCAAAAATTGTTGTTTGTTTCATTATCTAGCCAGCTTTTATTGAGTAAGACATATTAGTTACTATAACAGCTCAGTGTTTATGCGTTAGTCTGTAAGTCCAGTAGTCTGATTTTCTGATCATAATCCATTTGAAACAGATATTCAGGTAGCATCAAGGTTGGATGTCAATTTTTAGCTCCACTGGCCGAAGGCCAGCGAGCTATTGTCATGGCGGAGTGTCCGTCGTGCGTCCGTGCGTGCGTCCGTGCGTAAACTTTTTCTTTAAACATCTTCTCCTCCCAAACCAATGGGCGGATTTTAACGAAACTTGGTAGAAATGATTCTTGGGTGGCCCCCTTCTTAAATTGTTCAAAGAATTTTGATTGGCCCCCAAATATGGGCGTGACAGGGCGTGGCATTTTTTCACTTTGAAAATCTTCGCCTCCCAAACCATTGGGCCGATTTCAATGAAACTTGGCATGGATGTACCTTGGGTGACCCTTTACTTAAATTGTTCAAGAAATTTTGATTAGTCCATAAATATGGGCGTGGCAGGGCGGGGCTTATTTTGAGCCCGAAATCTTTGAACGACATCTCCTACTGAACCACTGGGCCGATTTCAATGAAACTTTAACAGAATGTTCCTTGGGTGACCCTTTACTGAAATTGTTCAAGAAATTTTGATTGGTCCATAAATATGGGCGTTGCAGGGCGGGGCTTATTTTGAGCCCGAAATCTTTGAACGACATCTCCTTTTGAACCATTGGGCCGATTTCAATGAAACTTTATCAGAATGTTCCTTGGGTGACCCTTTACTTAAATTGTTCAAGAAATTTTGATTGGTCGATAAATATGGTCGTGGCAGGGCAGGGCTATTTTGAGCCCTAAATCTTTTAACAACATCTCCTCCTGAACCTCTGGGCGGATTTCAATGAAACTTTAATAGAATGTTCCTTGGGTGACTATTTACTTAAATTGTTCAAGAAATTTTGATTGGCCTAAAAATATGGGCGTGGCAGGGCGGGGCCTATTTTGAGCCCGATATTTTCAAATGACATTTTCTCCTGAACCACTTGGCTGATTTAAATGAAACTTTACCAGAATGTTTCTTGAGTGTCTCTTTTCAAAAATTATTTGCTTAATTTTGATAGGCCTATAAATTTGGGCGTGGCAGGGTGGAGCTTATATTGAGGCCAAAATCTTTGAACAATATCTCCTCCAGAACCACTCAGCCAATTTCAATGAAACTTTACCAGAATGTTTCTTGGGTGACTTTTTACTAAAATTGTTCAAGAAATTTTGTTTGGTCCATGAATATGGGTATGTCAGCTGGGGGCCTATTTGAGCCCGAAATCTTTGAACGACATCTTTTGAACCTTATGTTTTAATAAGGTAGGTCAAGGGTTGCAGGTTCATTGTGATTGAGTATTTTGGTGCAATATGAACCAGAACCATTTATTCATTACTAAATAGGTCTTAGGAGATTTTGGAGTGTTAATGTATTCAT
Source organism: Fragum whitleyi (assembly GCA_948146395.1). Lineage (NCBI taxonomy): Eukaryota > Metazoa > Mollusca > Bivalvia > Cardiida > Cardiidae > Fragum > Fragum whitleyi. Next base: position 4,629,391 of record OX411545.1, on the reverse strand, counting down.
ATAAAGTAAGCTTTATTTAATGAAAGTCTAAAGATTTTAAAGCCAGTGGAGCGATACAGGCCCTCTTGGGCCTCTTGTTTAAATTCAGGTTATCCTTAGCACAGCTCCTACATTTTGGATGGGTTTTAATTAAAATTGCTTTTTTGATGTCCATCACTGGATACTTGTATCGTAGGTAATACTGCTGGTAAATTAGAGCTACAGATAGAGGGATATTTTGGTTTTCAAATTGACATATTTTACTTATTCTTGCTCATTCTATGTTGTGGGTACTCAATGGAATCAGCTTGCCAAGACGATTCAAATGAGTACCCACAACATAGGGTTTTGTTGAGAAATTAAGATTGTAGACTGGAGTTACCCCTTCTTATCAGTACTTCTGTAAATATAACTCTCCTACATATAGAGATAAACTTGCACGAAACATTCACATAGTTTTCATTACTATAGCATTCTTCAGCATTTTAGTGTAAAAAGTCGGGTAAAAGATTTCAGTAACACTTCATTCTAATGAAGAAGTCTGTGCTTGATAACCTCTGAACTACAGAGTATGGGTGTTTTGGATTTTAGATTAAAGCGTTTCAATAACTTTAGCACAAACCCTATGTTGTTGATACTTACATACTTGAATTGTATCGTCAAGACTATTTTAATTGATATTGATTTTAAACTGGCATTACCCCCCTCTTATCTGTACCTCTGGATCATAAATATTGTGTCAAGAAATTATCAATAGGGGATTGGGATATGTAATAGCATGGAGCATTTAACCCTTATCACGCTGATTCTAGAATATTCCTGCTTTGGCAGAAGGCATAGCCAAGGATCAGCCTGCACACATGTGCAGTCCGATCTCTGTCGATACCACCTGATTTTACTTTAAATAAATCAGATAAGCTTGAAAAATTTTATTTTCACAATCAAAACTGACTCACTATCAGGAAAACCAGTAATTTCAGCACTTTGATTTTGGAGCATTTTTGCCAAAGATTCTTATTCAGCATTACAAGGGATAGAGTACAAGGGATAGGGTACCATTACCATATCTTTCCGTTGTTTTCCAGACTAATACAGGATCTACAGAGACAGGTCACCACCAGATGGCGCCTCAACAAGCACTTGTTCCTGTTGGACCAATGATGACTGTTGAAGTTGGACTTGTTCAACCATGTTTTTATGTTAATAAAGAATAACTCTCACATTCATTGGGAACGTTGTACACCACTCGGCCAATCTCACGATCAACCTCGTATGTACATAGACAGACGTACGGGAAAACCTTGGAAAAACTTGATGATGTCGGTTGAAATGGCGTTAGTCCTCGAAACTTTGAGTGAAAACATTCAACATCACCAATGCTATTCGTTTAAGTCACTGACGTGAAACCATCGAATCCTAATAAAAATATCTTGAGATTCTTACATAACAGCTGAAAAAAATCTTAATTTTTGAGTATGATTCGTCATTCTCAAAAATTAAGATTTTTTAGCTGTTATTTACTGTAAAAGTTATAAATCTACAGTTCCAGTTTTTCTTGCACTGTTTTGGCCTAACAAAATGCATGATTTTGTTACATACCAATCCGCGTTACATACATCCAAGGTCTGTTGCAGTTTACCGAAATGGCCAAGTGATGTTTCGAATGCTCTCACATTAGAAGGACAGATGGACTTGTAAAACATTATCATTAGGGGATGGGGGTTATTTTTTGGAGGATATATAAAAGTCACATTGTTTGGTTGGTCCATCTGTAGATTTTTCGTGTCGGCTCAAATTCTCAGCAACTAAAAGATTTCATTCAAACTGTAGATTTGTGATCAGTATCAAGCTGACATGTGTGTGTCTGTTCAATTTTGGTTGCATTCCAATGACTTATGCCCCTTTAATGAAAATGTCAGTTGTTCTAGCTGCAACACTAAGATGTAGAAAATTTTAAGGACAAGACTAATGGGTTATAGACTTAATCCCTCCCAGACAAAAGCCCTCAGGACATAATCCCTCCCCCAAAACCAACCCACCCGGACAAATGCCCTCCCTAAATATTGTTAATTTACTTCATGTGTATTTATTAGTCCCCTACCGGTGTTCACACCGGAGGGGACTATAGGTTTGCCCTCCGTCCGTCCGTCTGTCCGCTCAAATCTTGATCCCGCGATAACTTAATAACTAAGCAAGCGTTTTTGATGAAAGTTGGTATATGACTAGATGGCAATGTGTAGATTATGCACATCATTTTATTTTTGTTTTTCGACTTAAATTGAGGTTGCTATGGTTACAGAAATAGTGAAAATATGGCCAAAAATGGGATCCTGCGATAAGATAATAACTAAGCAAGCTAGTTTGATGAGACTTGGTATATGACTATATGGCAATGTGTAGATTATGCACATCATTTTATTTTTGTTTTTAGACTAAAATTGTTGTTGCTATGGTAACGGAAATAGTGAAAATATGGCAAAAAATATTGGATCCTGCAATAACTTAATAACTAAGCAAGCTAACTTGATGAAACCTGTTTTAAAATGTAAAAAAATTTATAAGCCATGTTAGTCAGGGTGGTGATGCAGCAGTATTAATCACCTCCAGTGAAAGTTCTCATTTCTTACCAACAAGACTGAAGAAAAACATCTTGGATCAGACAAGGTAACTGTTATTGATACTATTTCTTGCATCTGTCTATTGCTTGCATGAATTGTATAGTGGGCACAGCAGAGACAACAACTCATGTAAGTCTTGTTTAACCCTTTCCAAAACAAGACCTGGTTTTGATGTCCCTGATAGAATTGGCGTGGGAAAACATTGAGACAAACAAAGCCGGTAGGGGACTTATGTCCATGTCCAACATGGCTCTTGTTATAATTATCATCTCATAAACAATATAGCTTACATGTTTACATAAATTTTAGGAATATTTGAATAAATATTCTTGTTGTTGATTATTTTTAAAGGCGTCATAATTACACCTGTACTTATGAATTGTTAAAAAGGTTGTTAATCATACAACTTAAATTCAGACAATATCATAAACGCCATACAGGAAAAAGAATAATGATTGACTGTCCGTAATGGAAACACAATCCTCATTTCATGAAATTTTTCGATGAGATGTAAAATTGTTATTGTGTACGAATGGTATGAAAAAATAATAAAATAGAAAATGTTCGTAGCTAATGTCATTTTAACTTAAATAAAATGTACAATAGTTTTATCAACGAAAAAATTAGGAAAGAAAAAAATAAAATACGCATTTGACTCTGACATACAGTTTTCCTGCAGTTTTTTACACACAAGTGTATCATTGATATGTACACATATACTATATAGGGGAGGGCTTTTGTCAGGGAGGGTTTATGTCTGGAAGGGGTTATGTCCAGGGGGGATTTTGTCCTACACTCTGGTCAGGGCAAAGCTATTGTAAGTTCCTATATTATCACAGGCACTTACAACAGTGTTGCACTGACCCTTTAAAGTGATAAAGGGGGGTATTTAGTCACTTTGTGACTGGTGTAGTTATATCGGGAGGCATTTACATTACCTTGTTCCTTTGTTTTCTATAACAATAGAGGACCACCAGAGACAGGGTAATATGTTAGTGGTGGACCAATGATAGCGATAACTGAGGATGTTGAAATTCTTCATTATGTCATTAGACTGAAATAACCCTGTTGAATATTTTTGATATTACATGAATGATATTATGAATATGGAATAACTACGCAAATGAGCTAAGAATGTTATATTTTTGTTGAGAAAATGACATCATGATGCATTTGCCTACTTCATTTCAGAAACAGGGTTAGAATCTATTTATTTCCTGGAATAACTTGAATCAATATATTTCAGGAATTTTCTCAATTTATTGCAAAAATTCAGATCATATTATAAATAGAAAATCAAATTTGTGCTGGTTTAATTCTGACTTTAACAGATAAAAACTTGTTGCAGCCTTGTTTATCTGTTTATAGATGACTTGTTTAATAAATTCCATATCTAATGACCACTTCTTCAATATCCTCTGAATCCTTGTTTTATGTTAACCGGTAACCAGACAACAAGTTATAGACTGGTCCAAATTCAAAGAATTTGCAGATGACAATTTTTATAAGCCTATGTGATCACCCACGGTCTCTGGCCAGCAGCCACTTCTCTGTCTGGAGCATAACTCTATCACTTATGTCCAATTTTCTTGAATATTAACTGTTAGCTGAGTGCAGTGTACAATAACAATAACTCTACCTAGCTTAATTTTTAGCTCCACTGGCCGAAAGGCCAGCGGGCTATTGTCATGGCGGGATGTCCGTCGTCCGTGCGTGCATCCGTCCGTAAACTTTTACTTTAAAAATCTTCTCCTCATAAAGTACTGGATGGATTCCAATCAAATTTCACAGGAATGTTCCTTGGATGACCCTCTATCAGATTCCTTCAAAGATTTTTAATCGGTTGAAAATCATGGCTGTGGTGGGCGTGGCTTATTTCCATATATGGTAATAGGTGGCTTTTCTCAGAAACTAATTGATGGATATTAACCAAACTTCACATGAATTATCCTTGAGTGGCCCTCTATCAGCCTACAAAAAAGCATTGTGATCAGATGAAAAATATGTATTTTATGGGCGGAGGTCATTTCTCTATATGTTATATAGTGAAAACTTTAAAGATCATTTTCTCAGAATCTAACCAATGGATATCAACCAAATTTCCTTGGAATGATTCTTGAGTGACCATCAACAAGTCTATGAAAAAGTATTATAATCAGATGAAAAATGTTTTATGGACGGAGGTCATTTCTCTATATGTTATATAGAGAAAACTTTGAAAATCATTTTCTCAGAATCTAATCGATAGATATCAACCAAATTTTACATGAATGATACTTGAGTGACCCTTTATCCGTCTAGCAAAAATTATTGTGATAGGATGAAAAATATATATTTCATGGGCGGAGTATCATTTCCCTATATGTTATATAGTGTAAACTTTGAAAATCATTTTCTCAGAATCTAATCAAGGGATTTCAACCAGATTTTACAAGAATGATGCTTTAGTGATCCTTTATCAGTCTATGAAAAAATATTGTGATCAGATCAAAAAAATGTCTTTTATGGGCAGAGGTCATTTCTTCAGATAGGTTATATGGTGGAATATCCAATCTAGGGTAAAACAAACTATCCTGAAAGGTTAATCAAATGGATTAGATATCATGGAAATTTTATTTCTGTAAAGTTGTATCAGTCTGCAAAAATATATTTTGATTAGATGAACAGCATATTTTTTTTTGGCAGAGGGTATTATAACATATAAAGTGAATATTTGATCACCCTTTTGGTATCATCTCGATGATGAATTTTTCTAGACTTGTTAAATTTGATAGGTGTAATGATTGTAGATTAGAAGGAACAAAAGCTTTGTTGAAATTCAAATGTATATAAACATTAGTTGAAATAAGTAGCCTGAGAATACCCCCTCAGAATTGGCGAGTTTAGTTGAACGAAGGGTGAATCTGCACAGAGTGTAAAATGATGTTCTGACCTTCTGACATTCAGAGTGGGGTAGAAATAATAATAATAATAATAATAATAAAGCCTTTATTTAAAGAGGCAACACAGTTGGGTTAACCCAGTCTTCCCTGTGAGCCTCTATAGGTATTTACAAGTCAAAACATATTTACAAAACAAAATTACAACATAAGAACAAGTCTAAATGATTAAAAGAAAAGAAATGCAAGTTGCAAAACAACATTGATTTCGGCAGGACTAAATAGTAAAATATACCATATCATCAAAAAATAACTACCACAAATTTGTAATCAAGGCAGAGTATTTACAGTGGTAATTGTGTTTTTCCCACCAGAGTTCCACCAAAGAAGAAATGCTGTTTTAAACTTACTGATATTTTCACTCTTTCTTATGTACAATGGTATTTGATTCCATAGTTTTGGTCCAGAATAAGAGATTGATTTTCTGAAAAATTCAATCCTTGGCTTTGGAATTTGAAGAATTGAGTTTGAATTGGATCTTAGATTAGTGTTGATTGATTCTTTAAATAGATTTGATACATAATTTGGAAGTTTGCCATTAGAAGATTTGTACATGAAGACAGATTTTTTGAATACAATTCGGTCATGAATTGTGAGCCAGTTAAGCTCTTTGAATAATTCATCACTAGGGGTCTCAGTATTTTTGTCGAGAATTATTCTGGCGGCTCTTTTTTGAAATTTGTATAGCCTTTCTAGTAGTTGCAAATTGCAATTTCCCCAAACGATACAACAGTAGTCAATGTGTGGAAGAATGTAGGCATTATAAAAAAGTTTTCTGACATGTATGTTTATATAACTTTTTATCCTATTAAGTAGGTACAATAAAGAATTACATTTTTTAATCACACTTTCAATTTGATTTTTCCATGACAGATTTTGATCTACTTGTATACCAAGTAATTTTTCAACCTCAGAAAATTCTATTTGTTGGTTATGTAGAAATAGTGTAAGGGTATCCATATTGGAAATGTGATTGGTAGGTGAAATTATCATAGCTTTAGTTTTGCCTGGATTAGGCAACATTTCATTTTGTATGCACCAGGCATCTATATCATTTAAGCTATTTTGAAGTAATTTGCATACTTCATGTTGTGTTTGTCCTATTACACTTACAGTTGTGTCATCTGCAAAGAGGTCTGTTGAAGATGTTGTCAGTTGTAAGGGCAAGTCATTAATATACAGTAGGAATAGAATCGGACCTAAAACAGAGCCTTGGGGTACCCCTGATATTATATCTTGTGAAGATGATAATGTACCCTCAATAGACACTTTCTGTGTTCTATTTGAAAGATAGGATTCAAACCATACCAGAGCTTTATCGTTGATGTTGAATTGTGTCATTTTTCTAAGAAGAATAGCATGATTAATCAAGTCAAAGGCCTTTGTTAAATCAAGGAAGACAGCACCCACTACCTTTTTATTATTAATGGCTTCAATCCAAGAATCAATAATGGCAGTAAGAGCTGTCTCACAAGAATGATTGGCTCTAAATCCTGATTGACTCTGATGAATCAGTCTGTTCTCTTCAAGATGTATCTTTAAATTGTCACTCACATGGCGTTCAATGATTTTTGAAAGTATTGGTAAGATAGAAATAGGACGATAATTGCTAACATCTGACCTATCCCCTTTCTTATAAATCGGAATGACTTTAGCTTGTTTAAACAGAGAAGGGAATTCATTGTTATTGATACTTAAGTTAAATATATAGGTCAAAGGTTTTGCTATGATTTTTGCACTTATCTTTAGAAATCCAGGCCCTATTCCATCAAGTCCTGTGGACTTATTTACATTTAAATTTTGAAGCTGTTTGATGACAAATTCTTCATTCATTGGTGGAATTTCAAAATCATTTTGTACTACAGTAGTAGGGTTTTCAGGCAATAAGAGGTCTTTTGATTGTGCATCTTTAGAGGAATTATATTTTTTAGATGTTCTTAAGATATTAGCAAAATATGAATTGAACACCTCAGCCTTAGACTTTGCATCAGTCACTGTAACTCCATGTGTATCAGTTATACAATGAGACTGGCTAGTTTTTGACTTACCTGACATTTCTTTAAGATAATTCCAAAGTTGTTTAGGGTTTCTTTTATTGCTATTAATTGCTGAATTGTAAAATGTTTTTTTGGCCTTACTTATAAAGTCTTTTGTTTTATTTCTCCAATATTTATATAAAGGGGTATCATTCAAAGATTTTGCTTTGTCACGAAACTTAGATGCATTTCTGATTTGTTCTGTAAACCATTCTGGGAGATTATTGTGTTTAACTCGTTTTCGTTTTAAGGGTGCATGGTTATTCAAAACATTATTGTATATTGAAAGGAAAGAGTCTAAAGCATCATCCACACTGTCATAAATTTCAATTATTGACCAAGGCTGAATGGCAAGGTCTCTACAAAAGGTTTCTTCATCAAAATTACGTAGATTTCTGTAATTAATTACATTATGTGTTGTCCTTGCAAAGTCATTAGAGTTTAGTTTACGTGTAAAGCATACAGGGTAATGGTCACTTAATGCAATATTTGGAACTTTGATATTTAAAATGTTGTAAGGTTTATTTGAATAAACATGATCAATTATAGTTGATGAATTATTGGTTACTCTGGTGGGAATATCCACTAATTGGGTAAGATTATGAGACTGTATTACATCATTCCAAGTAGAGTTTGAGCATGTATTGTTACAAAAATTGAAATTGAAGTCTCCAGTTAAGATAACTTCTCTGTCTTCAGAATGAAGTTTTTCCAATATTTCTTCAACTTCAATTATCCAATCATTGTTTGCCGATGGAGGCCTGTAAATATGGCCCAATATGAAAGATTTTTGTTTAGAGTGTTTCATCTCTAACCACAAAGCTTCAATATTAGGACGTTCAAGATCTTCCCTACGAGTACAATGAAATTTTTTTTTAATATAAGTAACTAAGCCTCCATCATGAGTGCCTCGATCTCTTCTGTACATATTATAATTTCTGAGTTGAATTTCACCATCTTCAATTCTATCATGTAAGAATGTTTCGGTTAGGCACATAATATCTATCTCACTATGATCATGTATAAGAACTTTAATTTCATCAAATTTTGAATGTAAATAATGGATATTTAAATGGAAGATGTTAAGTCCATTTTTGAGATTAAAGAAATGTTCTGGGTAAGCATTTGAAATTTGGTCCAAATTTTCGGTTGAATATTGTTCAGACTGATTGTTCATGTCTACATTTAGTAGTATGGAAGACTCCATGGTGGTGGTGGTGGTGGTGCCCATCCGTGGTTGTAGCTCTGGTACTGATAAGGTCGACTCCTCCACTGGGGGGCTTTGAGAAAATTTCCAGCCACTGGTTTGTTTTCATAGGATATATTGAAATGCTTATTGACAACTTGTTTAATATTTCTAGCTAGCACAGAAGCACCATTCTGGTTAAGATGCACTTCGTCTCTATAAAGGCTTTTATTAACACTGCCATCATTTTGGGAAAATTTTTCCCTGTTATCAATAAACACATAACCACTAGCACTACATAATTGACACAATTTCTTATTGATTTCATCTATGATATTACAAGAAAGCTTATCATGCTTCTTTTTCAGAATAGATGAGAAAGCAACTGATGTAGTAGGGAATAATCTCCTGATTTCTGTAGCTAGCTGGTTATATTCATCCAGTATTTTTTCCACATTTTCTGCTTCCGAGACATTATTAATCCCTGCGTGGATGACGAACAAATCACAATCTGAAGCAAAAGTGTTATTGGACAGATTATTGGCCAATTTCTCCTTTATATCCCGAATCTTAGCTCCCGGTTGTGATGTTATTTTTGTTTCCAGCTTATCTCCTGAGAATTTTCTGGGATGGATAACTTTGGTTACTGAATCACCCAGAATGTGAAGTTTTGGCTTTTTCATAATATTTTTGTCAGGCGTTGTGATTGGTTTGGGTTGAATTTCTTCTGTTGAATTACTAGAGAGGTTTTCCTTCATCTTTTTTGGTAAATGAGTAGCGATGTTTTCCTCGAAAGATTTTTTTGCTTTTTCATGGGTTATTGGGAGATTTAATTCAATTCTTAGATTCTCGAGATCACTGATTTTGGCTGTTGTGATTAGATTTTTTTTCATCTCATCCATTTCTGTTTTGAAATTGGACATTATTTGTTGCATACTGGTTAATTTGTCTTCATAATCTTTGTCAATTTTTGAGCTTTGTATTGTTTTTTCACTTTTTGTATTTTCCTGATTTGTTTGTTTAAATTTAGACAATACGATGTTCATGGATTCTTTTTCTTCCTGAAGTATGAGCACTTGAGCTGAAAGGTTACTAATCTGCTTCTTAAGGTCTTCATTTTCTGATTTAAGCTTTTTGTTTATTTCCACATAAGGATTGTCTTGGTTGTTTTCTCTCACTAATCTAAGTTTCATATTTAATGAGTTAATTTGCTTTGTCTGTTCACTAACCTTTTTAGCCAATTTTTGATTTGATAGAATCTTGCATGTTTGTGTGCCACTTGTTACACTCAATCTATTCCTGGTTTCTGTCGAGTTATCCCTTGTACTCACTTTTACTGTTTCTAGACTTCTGTTAGATTCCTGGAAGTGGTTACTCACTGACTGTTGGGAATCAGAGTTACAGATTATTGAAAGATTGTCATCGTTACTATATGTGGAAAATACTTTTTTGACGTTTGTTTCTGATTCATTTTGTAAGTGCTGATTTTGCTCAGAGTCATATTGTTTATTTAATGATTCTGTTTTTAGGAGTTCAGATGAGGTTCTGTCTTTAACGTGCTTGTTTGGAGATAAATTTGATACTTCATTGTTATTAAAAGGTCCAAAGAGTATTCTTGATATGGAGGAAAGCAGGCTTCGTGATTTTGATGCGTTTTTGTTAGAAGGATTTGAGTTGACTGGAGTTGAATGAATTGGAAGTGTAGAATTTTTGTCTTCCCTTTCTACTAAGCTTTGATCTAGCTTTTCAGACAGTTTTCTGAAAACTTTACTTTTCCAAATAAGGCATCCTTGTCCCTGGATCAGTAAGGTGCCATTGAAGTAGGCAGTTAATACCACCTTCTTGTCATCAATAGTAAAGGAGGCAATTAATCCACTGGAGTCTTTATTGATGCAAAAAGGGTAAAGTTCTTTCAACAGAACCAATAGATCATCTTGTGTGGTTTTGTGGAAAATCTTTATTGAAATACAGTATGTTTTGTCACTTGTATTAACGTCATATAAAACACCATCATTTGGATCAGGATGTTCTATTGACAAATCTTCTTCAGAGAATCCACTAAAACTTGTAAAATCCGTTGTGTCCATATTTATAGATATTAAGGCACCATTAGCAAAGGATTATGATGTAACTTCCACACTATTATGTTTATTTGCACAAGAACTGTGGGATTAAGTCCAAGCTTTTAGTATCTTCCTTATAATAAATTTGTGGTTTTCTTTTCTTTGTTTAACAAATTATTTTCCAATTAACTCCAAAATTAAAAGTCTCTTATCAAAACAAAATCCACCATCATGAAAAACAAAATTCTTGGAACAAGCACATATATTTTTTTTGTAATTTAGAAGTCCTAATCTTGCTTTATAAATTAGAAAAGGTAGAGCTTAAAATCCATGTCTTGACACTACGAAGTCCCCATATCGAAAGAGTTGAGTTGACTGCACTCTAAGGCATTGGACAGAATAAAATAAATATATTGGATTGAATATTTTACTTCTTACTATCATTAGCTAGAATTTTGTTTTGATGACAAACAATTGTTGTGAAGTAACATCTTTTAGTAGTGTTTAACTTAAAGTGGAAAGATCTACAATCAAAATTTTTCAGACAAAGTACCAGTATATTGTGCAGTAACATTTTGTTAGTGTTGAAATTCTTACATTTGGATTTAAACAAAATTCCACTAGATTGATCCTTGGGTTACCCATTATCAGACTGCACAAAATTATTGTGATTAAATGAAATATATTTGTGTAACAGGTAGAGGTCAATTTTCAATGTTATTCACTGATCATGAGTTTTTTATGCAGAAATATTTCAGCATATGACCCTTATTTACTAGAAATAAACATTCATTCACTTCAATTCTCATTTAAACACCTTTATCATCCTCTAATAGTCATTATCAGGATATTCAGGCCTGTGGAGCAAATCAGGCGCTCAAGCGCCTCTAGTTTAGTTATTTCCCTTTGTTGTTTTTAAGACTTGGACATCCAGCAGTGTAACAGGCACATCTTGTGACAATTTGTCATCTTCTTGTTTGATGCATTTCTTTAAATCTTCGTCTTTTCGGGGAATAGAAATTTTGGGACATGAAGAAATTGCTTGAAGAAACAAGCAATTTCTTCATGTCCCATAATGTCTTCAAAAACTTATTTCTTGAGTGTGTAAAAAAACCCTGGAATGTGAACAAGAGCAAGAGGGTTAACAAGAGCACTGCCTACAGGTGCCTACACTTGGCTGTTGAATATGAATGAAAATCTAAGTTGAAAAAGGGCAATAATTTGCACCAAATACCTCTATAGTTATTCCCCTTGATAATATAGATATGCTTTTTTTAATGGTGTACATGTGGACCAAGTTTCAAGTGAATGCCTTCAGTACAATCAGAGATATCACAAAATGTCAAAGTTTTCACATGACAACAACAACGACGACACTAAGGCTATGGCAATACTTTGGGTTTTCTTCGAAAATAGCAGAGCTAAATGATGCAAGTCTGTCAAGGTATAAAGTATTGAGATGGAAATAGTGAAAAGCACCATTTAGAAATGTGTTTTGCACTTTACCGGGATGTCCTGAGGTTATTATGTACAGTATGTAATGGATTTAATTGCTAGCAGAAATAATACATAGGCTTTAGTTATGTGAACCAAAATAGTAATGTCATATATAGAATACCTATTTAAACAAGAGGACCCTGAGGGCCCTAAATCGCTCACCTGATATTTCAAGTAAATTATCATTAAGACTCCATTTCCTATGATATGGCATGAACCTTCCCATTTTCAACAGAGTTTATTCTTGTGACCTGGCAAACATTTTGATCAAGTTTCATGAAGATTGGACTATATTTGTGGCGTTTGGAGCTCTTACAAGAAAATTGTCATTAAGGCCCCTTTTCCCGTGATATGGCACATATACTTCCCATTTTCAAATGAGTTCATCCTCATGACATAACAAACATTCTGACCAAGTTTCATGATGATTGGACCATATTTGTGGCTTCTAGAGAGTAAACAAGAAATTTGTCATTAAGGCCCCTTTTCCCGTGATATGGCACAGATCCTTTCCATTTGAGCAATTTTTATAAGGAACAACCCAAGGAATATTTCTGCCAAGTTTGGTTGATTTTGACCCATAAGTTTAGGAGGAGATGTCGTTTAAAGATATTGTTGACAAAATTGTCATTAAGGCGGCTTTTTCTGTGATATGGCACGGATCCTTCCCATTTTCAATAGACTTCATCCTCATGACCTAACAAAAATTCTGACCAAGTTTCATGAAGATTGGACCATATTTGTGGTTCCTAGAGTGTAAACAAGAAATTTGTCATTAAGGCCCCTTTTCCTGTGATATGGCACGGATCCTTTCCATTTGAGCAATTTTCATGAGGGACCAACCAAGGAATATTTCCGCCAAGTTTGTTTGATTTTGACCCTTAAGTTAAGGAGGAGATGTCGTTTAAAGATATTGTTGACAAAATTGTCACTAAGGCGCCTTTTTCCGTGATATGGCACAGATCCTTCCCATTTTCAATAGACTCCATCCTCATGACCTAACAAACATTCTGACCAAGTTTCATGAAGATTGGACCATATTTGTGGCTTTTAGAGTGAAAACAAGAAATTTGTCATTAAGACCCCTTTTCCCGTGATATGGCACGGATCCTTTCCATTTGAGCAATTTTCATAAGGGACCACCCAAGGAATATTTCTGCCAAGTTTGGTTGATTTTAACCCATAAGTTTAGGAGGAGATGTCGTTTAAAGATATTATTGACAAAATTGTCATTAAGGCGGCTTTTTCTGTGAAATGGCACGGATCCTTCCCATTTTCAACAAGCATTTGGAAGTATTGCATGGCAATACCAAGTCCCCTACCGGATTTATAAATACATCCCTAGAGCAGTATCTTTTTTGGTGGTAAAGGTATAACTACCTCTCCAAAATATAAGTTGTATCAGATTTTATGTATCAGCTCAATATCTCTGAGGATAAAGAAAAAAAATCCAGAAATTTCCTGGTATTTTTCTAAGTCGAGTATCCATATCTTCCACAAAAATCAATGGACCGGAACCAAATTCAAACTTGATCTGTAACTCATTGATGCAGACTCACATACCAAAAATCAGCTCAATATCTCCAAGGGTTAAGAAAAAAAGTCCGGAAAACTGAAATTTCCTGGCAATTTTCTAAGTCCAGCATCAGTATCTTCCACAAAAATCAATGGACCAGAGCCAAACTCAAACTCATTCTGTAACTCATTGATGCGGACGCACATACCAAAATTCAGCTCAATATCTCCAAGGATTAAAGAAAAAAGTCCGGAAAACTGAAATTTCCTGGTAATTTCTAAGTCCAGCATCCATATCTTCCACAAAAATCAATGGACCGGAACCAAACTTAAACTCGTTCTGTAGCTCATTGATGCGGACGCACATACCAACTAGAAAGCCATGAATGGCTTGAGTCGCTCCACAGGCTTGAAATTCTTGTAAAAGCAAATAAATGTTTTGACTAGATTTTTAGATATAAGGGGTTCGACTGATGTTTAAAATGATTTTCAAAGTTTCCACTATATAACATAAAGAGAACTGACCTCTGCTATTAAAAGACATATTTTTCATTAAATCAAATTAATTTTTGGCTGCATGATAATGGGTCACCCAAAGATCATACCCAAAATGTTTGATTGATATCCATCTGTTTGAGTTACATTCTGAGAAAATGTTTTTCATAGTTTCCACTATTTAACATATTGAGAATTGACCTCCACCGAAAAAATGTATATTTTTCATCCAATCAAAATACTTTTTGGTACACTGATAAAGGGTGACTCAAAGATCATTCCAGTGAAATTTAGTTGATATCCAAAAATCAGATTCTGAGAAAACAATTTTCAAATTTTCCACTAATTAACATATAGAGAAATGACCTCTGCCCATAAAATACATATTTTTCATCCAATCAAAATAATTTTTGGTACAGTGATAATGGGTCACCCAAGGATCATTCCAGTGAAATTTGGTTGATATCCATCGATTACATTCTGAGAAATGGTTTTCAAAGTTTCCACAATATAACATATAGAGAAATGACATCTGCCCATAAAATGCATATTTTTCATCCAATCAAAATAATTTTTGGTACACTGATAAGAGGTCACTCAGGGATCATTCCAGTGAAATTTGATTGATATCCATCAGTTACATTCTGAGAAAAAGAATTTCAAAGTTTCCACTATATAAGATATAGAGAAATGACCTCCGCCCATAAAATGCATATTTTTCATCCGATCACAATGATTTTTTTGTAGATTGATAAAGGGTCAACCAAGGATCATTCCAGTGAAATTTAATTGGTATCCCTTGATTAGAATCTGAGAAAACTAACTTTTTACCATATTTTGAAATTGCCCACGCCCATTAAATCCATGTTTTTCATTGGATCAAAATTTCTTGAACAACTTTGAAAGAGGGTCACCCAAGGATCATTCCTATGAAGTTTGGTTGAAATCCATCCAGTAGTTTCTGAGGAGAAGATTTTTAAAGAAAAGTTTACGACCGCACGGACGGACGCACGACGGACACAACGCCATGACAATAGCCCCAGTGGCTTTCAGCCAGTGGAGCTAAAAATCAGCTAAATATCTCCAAGGGTTAAGTAAAAAAGTCCGGAAAACTGAAATTTCCTTGTAATTTTTTAAGTCCAGCATCCGTATCTTCCACAAAAATCAATGGACCGGAACCAAACTCAAACTCGTTCTGTAACTCATTGATGCGGAAGCACATACCAAAAATCAGCTCAATATCTCCAAGGGTTAAGAAAAAAAGTCCGGAAAACTGAAATTTCCTGGTAATTTCTAAGTCCAGCATCCGTATCTTCCACAAAAATCAATGGACCGGAACCAAACTCAAACTCGTTCTGTAACTCATTGATACGGACTCACATACCAAAAATCAGCTAAATAGCTCCAAGGATTAAGAAAAAAAGTCCGGAAAACTGAAATCCGGACTGACAGACAGACAGACGGACGGACAGACGGACGGAGCGCAAACCTATAGTCCCCTTCGGCTTTCGCCGGTAGGGGACTAATAAACTTCATCCTCATGACCTAACAAATATTCTGACCAAGTTTCATGAAGATTGGACCGTATTTGTGGCTTCTAGAGTGAAAACAAGAAATTTGTCATTAAGGCCCCTTTTCCAGTGATATGGCACAGATCCTTTCCATTTGAGCAATTATCATAAGGGACCACCCAAGGTATATTTCTGCCAAGTTTGGTTGATTTTAACCCATTAGTTTAGGTGGAGATGTCGTTTAAAGATATTGTTGACAAAATTGTCATTAAGGCAGCTTTTTCTGTGAAATGGCACGGATCCTTCCCATTTTCAATAGACTTCATCCACATGACCTAACAAATATTCTGACCAAGTTTCATGAAGATTGGACCGTATTTGTGGCTTCTAGAGTAAAACAAGAAATTTGTCATTAAGGCTTCTTTTCCCATGATATGGCACGGATCCTTTCCATTTGAGCAATTTTCATAAGGGACCACCCAAGGTATATTTCTGCCAAGTTTGGTTGATTTTAACCCATAAGTTTAGGAGGAGATGTCGTTTAAAGATATTGTTGACAAAATTGTCATTAAGGCGGCTTTTTCTGTGAAATGGCACGGATCCTTCCCATTTTCAATAGACTTCATCCTTATGACCTAAGAAACATTCTGACCAAGTTTCATGAAGATTTGACCGTATTTGTGGCTTCTAGAGTGAAAACAAGAAATTTGTCATTAAGGCTCCTTTTCCCGTGATATGGCACGGATCCTTTCCATTTGAGCAATTTACATAAGGGACCACCCAAGGAATATTTCTGCCAAGTTTGGTTGATTTTAACCCATAAGTTAAGGAGGAGATGTCGTTTAAAGATATTGTTGACAAAATTGTCATTAAGGCGGCTTTTTCTGTGAAATGGCACAGATCCTTCCCATTTTCAATAGACTTCATCCTCATGACCTAACAAACATTCTGACCAAGTTTCATGAAGATTGGACCATATTTGTGGCTTTTAGAGTGAAAACAAGAAATTTGTCATTAAGGCTCCTTTTCCCGTGATATGGCACGGATCCTTTCCATTTGAGCAATTTTCATAAGGGACCACCCAAGGAATATTTCTGCCAAGTTTGGTTGATTTTGACCCATAAGTTTAGGAGGAGATGTCGTTTAAAGAAAAAGTGAGGGACAGATGGACAGACGGACGCCGGACAACGATCGATCACAATAGCTCCCTTGAGCACTTCGTGCTCAGGTGAGCTAAAAATGTTCATTTGACACTATTTTAAGCTATTACCACTAAACCCAACTTTGTAATGAACATCATAATGCGTGCCTTGTATGGAGGAAAATTACGAATTTTGCTTTTCACACCAATTTTCCTGCCATTTAAAGCACAAGGGCTCTACTTAGCTACCTCAACAATACCTTTGTGTATGTGTGTAGTTTGTTGGAGTTTTTCCTGATCATAACTTCAAGGTTATATTTCAAAATTTCATTAACTTGAGATTGTTGCCTGACCAGTTTTGAATTTTGTTTTCTTGTACTGGGTTAAGATAAACATCAAAGAAAACATTTGAAATAAAATGAGAGGTTAATTTTGAACTTGCTGTCTTAATTATTTAAAAGTGTCTTCCCACCTTCAGTTAGTCGACTTAACTAAGTGATTGTCACAGAACATTTATTTGAATGGGGTTTTAAGCTGCTTTTAATAATCTTTTAGTTATATTGTGGAGGCAGGAGCACCTTACAATGGATTCCTGGTATTTCTCACATCACTAGTGTCATTATATCCTTTCAAAGTCTCAAGGTGCTTTCCCACAGGTCAACGATATAAACTCATTGGTTGGGGACAAATAGGTGGAAAGGATGAGAGCCTCCATCGGAGATTGAATCTTGGACCTCTTTATTGACAGGGTCCCGCACACTACAGACTGTGCTTTTACAGTATCTGAAAAAATCTTTCAAATAGGGCATATTCTCATGATCAAGAAAATTTGTGTAAAACTATTTTGAAATCCATCCAATATAGAAGGAGCTATGCTCAGACCAACCTTAACTTTTTTCATCTAAGTGATGATGAGAATTTTTGTTGATTTTATGGAGGTATGAAACTAAAAATCTAATCACACTGTACTGTACGAATATACGAAGCAAATTCATACAAGAGGGTGATTAGGTTTTTAGTTTCTTAACTCCATAAAACCAACAAATACTCTCTTCATATCTTATAATGTATTATTGTGAATAAAAAAAAATAAGATTCATCAACAACGAAAGCAATTTCTTACGGGACTACTTTTTGTGGAAGCATACACAATAGCTGTGAACTCAAAATTGTTTTCATTGAAAAATTTAAACCAATTTTTCAGCTAATCAGAATGCACGAAAATCGGTGGAATCATCTAAAATTAAATTTTTCTACCCTGACCTGTGACTTTGGAGCTATCTGAAAATTTCTTTCAAATAATGCATCTTTACTCATGATGGAGATTAATTTGTTGTTTTGTTATCCATAAATGTAGGGGTAATTGTTCAGACAAAATCGGATAGACAGTCTGAAGGACAGAATCTGATTAATACCGGTCTTTATTTAATCAAGGATTATTTTTTTTATGCAACTTTGGACAGAGCATCAAATAAATGGATTTCAGATTAAATTTTTTCACTACTGTCATTAACTCAATGTTGAGGAAAGTCATTAGAATTGTCTCAATTAGATAATTTACCAACATAGGGTAACATTGTTATTATCTTTGGAATTGGGTTTTCTTGGTATTCAACATTATTTAAGTTCAAATCTGACAAAAGCTTTTACCAGGGATCTTTTTTGGTGAGATATTGAGACATTCTCTCATTTTTCTGTCAGAAATCTCATTGAAACTGACTCAATGAGAGAAAAATCTCAAAGCGAAATTTAATTTAGAGAAGGATTTGGTAGAATTTCTCGCGACAACTTCATAATTTGTCATTAGATTGGGCTTAATGAGATATTTTTGCACATGATATTCTGATCCAGAATTATCCCTGTAATAATCTGACCCTTCAACACCCAATTCTGGGCCCGAGGTTATAAATCTTTTCCCGGGCTCAATTCAAACTTTTCTCAAATTTCAATTTGAGATGAAAGCAATAATTCTGTTATATTGCTCTATTCATTGTGTTAACATAAAAGATGATATTAATAAGTTGTTATAAATAACAACTTATGAATATAATCTTTTATTTTCACACATTTATTTTAATTTAAAATTAAAGAAAATTGAGCCTGAGCCTGAGAAAAGTTTTATAACTTCGGGCTCTGATGTTCAACATCCCTGAGAGACAGGCAGACAGGTTTGATCCCAGATCAGTGAACTATTTTTTTGTCTAAGTTAATCAATTTCAATATCATTCAATGTAATTTGTGTACATTAAGATTTTGTGCATTCTAATTAGCTGAAAAGTTGGTTTTATTCCTGAATGAAAACAATTTTGGGTACAATCTTTTTTTGTAAGCTTCTGCAGAAAGTAGTCTCATTACAAATCTGTTTCTTAATTAATAAATCTGAACAGTTTTACTTTGATATATACTCAGAACATAAAGTTAAGCGCCACTAAGTTTTAAGTTAATAAAATTTCTATCAAAAACTTTAATAATGTATTTATGTTGTCAAACGGTTAGAACAACCTTGTAGCTATTGATAAAGAAAACATTTAGGTTGCATTTGCATATTCAGCAAGTCTCGTGCTATTACTGTAAAGCCAGGGCTCGTGCAAAGTGGAAAATCAGCTTTTCTGTCAGAGATACTTACGTCGTGTAGCTCGTGCAATTGTTTACATTTGGATTCGAAAATCAGTCATGGCAAGGCATAGATTGTCTACAAATGAAAGATGGCGAATAACTGGAATGCAAGATTCTGGAATGTCTTGTAGAGCCATTGCCAGACAGCTGGGGTATCACCACAGTGTCATAACACGTTTGGTACAAAAACACGCACAGACAAACGAAGTTAGGGACTGTGTCAGATCTGGACGCCCTAGAGTAACGTCTATTCGAGAGGATAGAGCACTTTTGCGTCACGTCGGACATCTGCCCTTCACCAGTGCCCCTGTACTAAGGGACAACTGGAATACACTTAGACGGGTCTCTATTTCAACAGTGCGAAATCGACTTCGGATGGCTGGGTATAAGGCACGAAGACCCCTCAAACGTCCAAAGTTACAACAGAGACACATCAATGAACGTCTAATATGGTGTAGAGCGAGGGCACGTTGGAACTTGGCATCATGGCGTTGGATCCATTGGTCAGATGAGTGCAGGATGTTGTTGAATGTCACCGATGGCCGAATTGTGTTTGGAGACAACCTAACACCCGATGGCTGTAAACTGGACCTAGTGTCAGTTCCAGGAACATTGACTGGCGATAAATATCGCGATAACATCCTTTTTCCTGTGGTAATTCCACATTTTGACAATCACCCTCTTCGAACAAGACCAGTGTACATGGATGATAATGCCAGACCCCACAGAGCAAGAGTCGTGACGGACGTTGTGCAACGTGAAGCCATCACCACCATTCCATGGCTGGCTTGTAGTCCCTATCTTAACCCCATCGAGTACCTGTGGGACATTTCAGGGCGCCGTATACATCAGAGAGAGCCTCCTGTACAAAATGTGGTGGAGTTAGAAGCAGCACTGCACCAGGAGTGGCAGCAAATCCCTCAACCCATCATCCAGAGGCTCACGGATCTTACACACACTACTGACTAAGATGTGACTGGAATTAATCGCATTTGTGTTATCTGACTTCTAAAACCAAGTTTCGTGTCATAGACAACACCGTAAGTCGGCTTTGACAATAGTTTTTCATGTTTAAAAAAAAAGGTGAAAATACATCATTTACATTTCAAGGTACAAAGTCAATAAAATTTATCACCACCCATGTATTGTATGTGAAAATGTTCAACATTGGAACTCAATATTTACATCTCTGTTATTTTGAATTAATGCAGGCTCCCTGCCTTTAAAAATATTTTGTCTAAAAACTGGTGGCGCTTAACTTCTTGTTCTGAGTATATTAAATTAATATCAAGATATGAAGATGGTGTATATTTATTTCATACAGAAATGAAACTTAAAACCTAATCACACTCATTTATGAATTCCGCGTCACATGGTTCATACCATGTGATTAAGTTTTTATATGCCCAAAGGGTCGAATGTTATGGCCCAATTTTTTGTGTGCACCACTCCTAAACTATCAATTGGAATGAGCTGAAACTTGGCACAATTCCTCCCTATAATGTCTAGTTGTGCATAAGACCTATTGAAATTCAAAATGCTCTAGTCATTCTTAAGTTATCTTGAATTTTCTGCCCTTGAATTGAATGAAAAACACGGGAACGGGTCGTATCTAAGTTGTTCGAACTTGTGACCAGACCCCTTTGCCTTAGATAATATATGTACACACATGATGATTCTGTATGTTTGTAATAAAATATGTTTAAACTAATGAAAAACATAAAAAATATGAGCTCCTTTTCTCCTACATTTTAAATGGAAATGGACTGAAACTTGCCACAATGACTGTAGGTTGTCTATTTGTGCTTAGATCTATCAACAATTCTGGTTTGAAAGTGAAAAACAGTTGGTGTAGACTAACGTAAGACTGCACATATGTGCAGGCTGATGTTTGTCTATAGCTCCTGCCAAAGCAGGAATATTCCGGGTTCAGCATGACAAGGGTTAAGTAGTTCATTATGTTGGTGACTAGTCCAATTGTAAGTGGCACATACTTTATCAAACAAAATCGGCATCAAAAGGAGAGATTAGATTTATACCCTTAACTGTGAATGATTTTGTTGACTGAATGAATTATCTTGCAATTCATTATAGAGTATTCATATAAAATACAAATCTCTTATAAAGTAATGTGGAAGAAAATAAAATTTAATTCAATTTTCTTTAATCATTGAATGTATTAATCATATCTTGATAAATAATAATGATCTCCCCCCCCCCCCCCCCCCAATAATTATAAGGTCAAAATACATTTTTTTAATTGGGCCTGTGCGTGACATTTCCAACAATTTCATATGTTCGCAAATGGAAGACTCCGGTCAGTCTGTGCATTCGCATAGTCTGCCCAGAGTCTTCACTTTGTGCTTTGTAGATAGAAAAGGTCTAAACTGCTCTCCAGACAGTTATCCAATATTTTCATTGCATTCTGTGGTCATTTAGGCTGCCCATTTCTTGTCCCTTGCCCACATATGATTTTGTTGGAAATGTCACACATAGGCTCAGATTTTTAAAAGTCAAAACCCTGCATTAACCCTTTGCTGTTTAATCCCTGCTTTTTACGTGCCTGTGCTTTTATGATTGAGAAAAAATTGTGAAAAAAGAAGAAATTGCTTCTGACAAGCAATTTCTTCTTTTTCCACACTATTTTCTACCCTACTGAAATGTTATTTTTCAAATTGAATCCACTTAAAATTTTCGTCTGCAAACCTTTGAATTTGGACAGGTCCAAAATTTTGTAAAACAGGAAAGGGTTAAGCTGATACAATTTGTATCAAGACATTATTGTCTCCTCAGTCTCCAATATTTGAAGTTGGTAGTTGTCCAAACAATCAATTATAATTTCTGACGACTGTTGACGCTTCACACGCCGTGAAACATCGGGCACATTACTTTCTTCTTTCACCAACATTTCCCGGTTGTCATTTTTTGCTGGTAGTTTAAAACTCCCCTCTTGAACATTCAATTCTGGATGATTGGATTTCATGTGCTTTAACAAATTATTTTCCTGAAGGAATGATTTGTAACAAACCCTACACTTGAATTTCATCGTACCTTTATGAATATGTTCATGAGCTTTCATATTACTTCTATCAACAAATCCTTTACTACAGTATGAACATTTATACGGTTTAATTCCATTGTGAGCATTCATATGTCGTATAAAATCCTCCCCATCGTGATACAATTTTCCGCATATTTTACACTTGTGTAGTCGAATATTTGTAGTCCGCTCTATCTCATCCTTCTTTTCTGGGTGCTTAATAACCAAATGCTGTTTGTATTTCCAACACGATTTGAATTTCTCTTGACAGTACACACACTCCCATTGAAACTCATCTGAATGACTTTTACGGTGTCGACTCAGTTGTCCCCGCTGTTTAAATTGTTTACCGCAGAAATCACACACATACTCGCCAACTGGATTGTGACTTTTCATATGCTGTCGTAGATTTGGTCCACAGCGGAACTTCTTACCACAACCCTGAAAATAAAAAATCAATAAGTTAACCATTTATCGGATCACTGCTGCCAGTCAAAACTTAGATTGACCAATCAAATGGCCGAAAATGAATGAGGTCAACATTAACCAAGTTGAAATGTTGACCTTAAGTCATTTTCTGTCATTCATGTATGTCTTCAATGCCTGTAGATTTAAGTCAGGGGTGTGGAAATATGAATTTAATCTTCTTGTCCACGGACAGGTAAAAGTCGATTTCTCACTTGTTCATGATCAAAATGAACTTGTCCTTTAAAATATGGAATGATGAGAAATCATTGTTTTTAATGAAAAAATATGCTATAACCCAGCATTTTTTTCATCAACGACAATGCGTTTTCCCCTTTAGTACAAACAATAGGATGACTTTTCTCCTAGATCCTTTTAGTACTATATCAAGATTTGCTCTGGTATTTACTTGTCCACAGACAAGCTGCCTAAAAAAATTGACTTGCCCGCACTTGAAAAAGCCCATGCTGGATAAGTCGGGCATGGGAATTCCACATCCCTGTTTAAGTCTTACTAACTCAGACTGTTCTTCTGATATTAAGGCCCACCAAGGATTTCCTTTGTCCATGACAATATATTTTTGCAGACAAATAATAAATATTTGCTAATATATTGTAACTTTAATGAAAACTGAAAATATTCAGAAGGTATAAAATTGATTTCAATTCAATTCCACATAATTGTTCAGAGGGTGGATTTCAAATCATGATTAAAAGCTTTGTGCATGCAAGTTGCTTCTTAAAAAACATGTTATCCTCTAACCGTTTTAAGAAGATCAAGGCCTGTGAAGGGAACAGGCTGATTGTAGTCTTATTCTTTTTGCTAAAGCTTTATTTACAACAGAACAAGCAGAGAATTACAAGAACAGTGTTAACCCTTGTCATGCTGAACCTGGAATATTCCTGCCTTGACAGGAGCTACAGACAAATATCAGCCTGCACATTATGTGCAGTCTGATCTTTGTCTATAGCACCTGTTTTTACTTTTTGAAACAAGAAAGCTCAAATAATTAATTTTCACAATGAATTCCCTATCATATTTAGTGCATTCTGTGCTTTGATCAAACAGATTTTGTTGCAAATTTGCCGAGATTTTTTATTCAGCATGACTAGGGTTAAATTTGTTTGTATGGTATTTATAAGTATCATGCTGCTTCAGACAGTCTTTGAGTGGTCAAAACACTTTATAACCAGCCCTATTCAACCAAAATGTATAGTGCATGTGAATAGTGGGGTATTATATGCAAACTGCACTGTTTTGTTGTCCTGAAAACAGGGCTAGATAAAGTCTTTGAGAGCGAGTCTTTGTGAGCAACTCCACCTTAGGCTTACAACTTTCATTGCCATCATCTTAAAGTTTACCATCAATTGTCCTATCAATTCATTGGATTAATTTAAGTGTTGATCTTTATTTTCTAGCAATTAGTTTCTACCAATTTCATTGATAACTTAAATGTCGTAACCAAAGCTTATTCAAGCTGTATTTATGGCATTTATGTTGCCTATCAAAGATCTGTTGTTCGATTCAAGTCCATGACTATATATTCTCCTGACAAATAACATCTTAATATGTGAAGCAATTTGTCATTATGAAGATTGGTCAAGGTGAATTGATTGATTGAATGGAGTTTTACACTGCTTTCAATATTTTTTCAGTTATATTGCCCAGCTGGAGCACCTAGCCATGGGTTCCTGATATTTCTCTCACCAGTACAACCATCACATCCTTTCCCAGCCTCCAGCTGCTATCTGACATTGGTATACGATTATCAACCCAATGGTGGTAGTCAAATAGTCAGAAAAATGAGTGACACTGTCAGGGATCGAACCTGGGACCTCTAAATTGACAGACGCGCTACCAACTGCGCCATGACGGCTGCGTTGGGCAAGGGTGCAACGCCAGTGATAATTCTATACTGGTAAATGTCCATTTGTAGCCTTTGTAATACAGACACATTGAGGGCATAGTGCAAAAGCCTAGTATGTGAATACAATGTATAGACATACACTCTGTTTTTGTTCTAATCTCCCAACATGCTGACAGCAGCTAGTTATGCGAAGTACTTGTGACACACTGATGCCCCTGTTGTAGCCAATATCTGATGAATATCATAATATTATGACCTTGGAAATGACATTGGCATGTGACCCTCATGCGTTTAATCCTTTTCAAAATCACAAGAAATTGTAATTCTACTGCAAAGAGGTCAGACTAGTATTTGAGGTCTTTCAAGACTTCAGCAAGATGTGATAGTTAAACACAAATGCCCCCACTAATGCCCTTTTCAGGAATTTTCAATATATATTTGACCTTGAAAATGACCTTGACCCCACTAAAATGATCTTGTCACAAGCAGTACCTGGGTGAATTTGATGGCTTCATCCCATACCAATCAAAAGTTATGGCCAATGTTAGTTTTTTTGGGGACAAACTGACGGGTCAAAAACAATATGCCCTTATCTTATATGTGGGGGCATAGTGAGCCTCAAATAGAAAATGACAATGTAACTAAAGAAGAAATTTCCCGAAAGCAATGGTTTTGTTTGGGTCATATGTATTCCTATCAAACATGAACAATTTGAACCCAAAAGTCTTGGAGAGATACAGACAGAAGAATTGCAAGACAGCCATTGGTAATCACTGTGCTATGACCAATTTCATTTTTAGTAAACAAATAGATAACCAGTTCTAAATACTTTATTAAACACTAATTAATTAACAATAAACCTTTATTTTGCTCAACAATAATGTCAAATAAGTCCTATGGACTTTAAAAACTATAATAGAACATTAAACTTGGCTAACAGAAAAAACTAACAGAAATGCAACGGTTAACAAGTCAGACTCACTTAACAGTAATTTATAATTGCAACAATTGGTTGTACCATTTTACAATCAACTTTTTTTGAAGAATAAAAGCTAAATTTTCCTGATTGGTTATCTTTCACATAAATGAACAAATAAATTCCAAACGAGACAGAAAAAGAATATTTTAAAGACGAAATCTCTAAAAACATACCACTAGCTTTAAGATTTAAATAGAAACATGATGGCTTGATCAGTATATTGGACCCCATTTAGAAGATGCTCAGTGAACAACAGCAGGACTAAATTTATCAAGCTGTTGGTTATTTAATTTAATTACATTTACTATCCCTCTGTGGAATTTATAAGTGATAATCCATCAAAAAGCATTAACAAGAGCACAAGTGGCTGCCAACGCTCAGCTGTTTATTATTTCTTAGGCAAATGCAAAAATATGAACTTGGTACCTACAGAAAGGTCTTGTCCCAAGCAATGATCATGTGAAATATGAAGCTTCTTTGACTTACCATTCAAAAGTGATGACCAAGGTTAAATTTTTTTCAAAAAAATTTGACCTTGAAAAATGACCTTGACTGATGACCTTGATACCTACAGAAAGGTCTAGTCCCTAGCAATGATCATGTGAAATATGAAGGCTATATGAATTACCATTCAAAAGTTATGACCAAGGTTAAAGTTTGTCATGCCAACATCAATGACAACGCAAATGACTCCTAGGTGAATATAATACGTTGGGTTTTTTTCAAAAACAGCAGAGCTAAGAATGTATGTTTTACATATTTGTGACCTGTCGCAAAAAAGGGACCATCTGAGTAGTGCTTAATGTGTCAATCCTAGTCAGACTGGGCGGTTGCGCAGACTGACTATGGTAAAAACTTGTAATTGATTAAGAGTGATCAATCTACCTTCCTGAGAAAGAAATTTTGAAATGCAACCTCTAGTGGATCTATGCTGGACCATAATATTATCTCTTTTTCAAATATTCATTTTGCAGAGTTCCCTTTTTGCATGATGGGGTCACATTTGAATATTTCTGCACAGTAAGATCAGATCAGCCAAAATGTGTATGGTAACTGATCTTTGTTTATCATGTCCACAAGGATGATATATCGATGGCTCATCGTGAAACAGTTGTAACTGCCTATATGTTTATAGGCAGTTACAACTGTTTCGCACTGAGCAATAAAATTATCTACTTTTTAATTTACTCACATATCTACCCTTGTTTCCTATAATACCGGTAAATAGCCATGAGAGATATAGGATCCGTTATGACATTTTGTTTTGTACAGGCTGATGTTGACGAGTCTAAAATTGTAATGTGATTTGACAAGCTTGATGACTTTTCTGTTCTAGACTTGTGTAATATCAGCTGGTTTCACAAAAATCAAGTAACAGATTATTTTTCTCACATTAACATTTTTTTGTACATTAAAAACCAATTTTTGAAATGCTCTGATGAAATACTGCTAAAACATGTACAGAATGATGATGTCATAATGACATCATTTAGAATGTGTTCTTACACATAGGTTAGACAAGGATATCTCTGACAGCTAGGTTACAGAAGACAAAATATAATTTTAAATATTTTCTGGTTAAAATAGGAAAAATCAGGTGGAAAATAGACGATGTGATGACGTCATTTTGAATATTATCCTACACATGTGTAAGACACGGATTTTTCACATAGCTCCCCTTTTATTCCATAACAAACATCCATCGGAGATATCCTTGTCTAACACATGTGTAGGATAACATTCAAAATGACGTCATCACAATGTCATCAATCACGCTATCATAATATTTCAAACTGGTGTTTATGTGAAAACAAGAGGACCATGATGGTCCTATATCGCTCACCTGAGTATGTCACTCATAACTTGTCAACCATGTTATGAAAACCAGAATTTGTTTTATGTACATTAAGGTTCTTTAAAATTCGTCCTACTGCTACTTGATTTTTTTTAAAGTTTCGTAAATTTTCAACTTTTCTCTTATCATGGCGTATTCTTTAACAACTTTTGAAGACCTTCACCCAAGGAACATCCCTGCCAAGTTTCAGCTTGATTGGCCCAGTGGTTTAGGAGGAGAAGAATTTTTTCTAATATATTCAGCCATTTTGGGCAATTTTTCAGACTTTCCCTAACCACATAAAACTAGAGCTTTTGATGAAATTAAATTCTTTTAACAATTTTTGAAGACCTTCACCCAAGGAACATCCCTGCCAAGTTTCAGCTTGATTGGCCCAGTGGTTAAGAAGGAGAGGAATTTTTTCTAATATTTTCAGCCATTTTTGGCCTTTTTTTTAGATTTTCCGTTACCATGGTAACTATAGTTTTTGATGAAATTAAATTCTTTTAACAACATTTGAAGACATTCACCCAAGGATCATCCCAGCCAAGTTTCAGCTTGATTGGCCCAGTGGTTTAGGAGGAGAAGAATTTTTTCTAATATTTTCAGCCATTTTCGGCCATTTTTCAGACTTTCCGTTACCATGTAAACTAGAGTTTTTGATGAAATTAAATTCTTTTAACAACTTTTAAAGACCTTCACCCAAGGAACCACCCTGCCAAGTTTCAGCTTGATTGGCCCAGTGGTTTAGGAAGAGAAGAATTTTTTCTAATATTTTCAGCCATTTTCGGCCATTTTTCAGACTTTCCGTTACCATGGTAACTAGAGTTTTTGATGAAATTAAATTCCTTTAACAACTTTTGAAGACCTTCACCCAAGGAACATCCCTGCCAAGTTTCAGCTTGATTGGCCCAATGGTTTAGGAGGAGAAGAATTTTTTCTAATATTTTCAGCCATTTGCGGCCATTTTTCTGACTTTCCGTTACCATGGTAACTAGAGTTTTTGATGAAATTAAATTCTTTTAACAATTTTTGAAGACCTTCACCCAAGGAACATCCTTGCCAAGTTTCAGCTTGATTGGCCCAGTGGTTTAGGAGGAGAAGAATTTTTTCTAATATTTTCAGCCATTTTCGGCCATTTTTCAGACTTTCCGTTACCATGGTAACTAGGGTTTTTGATGAAATTAAATTCTTTTAACAATTTTTGAAGACCTTCACCCAAGGAACATCCTTGCCAAGTTTCAGCTTGATTGGCCCAGTGGTTTATGAGGAGAAGAATTTTTTCTAAGATTTTCGGCCATTTTGGGCTATTATGTAACCATGGCAACCAGAGTTTTTGATGAAATTAAATTCTTTTAACAACTTTTAAAGAGCTTCACCCAAGGAACATCCCTGCCAAGTTTCAGCTTGATTGGCCCAGTGGTTTAGGAGGAGAAGATGTTTAAAGAAATTGTTGACGGACGGACAGACGGACGGACAGACGGACAGACGGACGGACGGACGACGGACGGACGACGGACAGTGAGTGATCACAATAGCTCACCTTGAGCACTTTGTGCTCAGGTGAGCTAAAAAGAATCTTCAATTTTTGCTTGAGACAAGCTGATCTTAATCGTGTTCAGAAAAGAAAAGTTATTAAGCACACCAAAGCTCACTAAATTACACTTCTATTCCAGACTCTGCAAAGATCAGCTTGTCTCCATAACAGATCCTATATATATCTTTGATGGCTCTTTGCTATGGAATACAAGGATATATGTGTGAGATTTCTGTCATATGTGAAAGATCATTATTACACTAGAAAGCCATGAATAGCTTGTGTCGCTCCACAGGCTTGAATTTGTAATAGCAAATTTTGACTAAATTTTTAGATATTTTGGCTTCTACTGATGTTGAAAAGATTTTCAAATTTTCCACTATTATAACATATATAGAGAAATGACCTCCGCCCATAAAAGACATATTTTTCTTCAAATCACAATAATTTTTGGCTGAATGATAATGGATCACCCGAGGATCATACTAATGAAGTTTGGTTGATATCCATCATTTAGATTCTGAGAAAATGATTTTCAAAGTTTGCACTATATAACATATAGAGAAATAACCTCCGCCCATAAAATACATATTTTTCATCCGATCACAATAATTTTTGGTAGACTGATAAAGGGTCACCCAAGGATCATTCATGTAAAATTTGGTTGATATCTATCATTTAGATTCTGAGAAAATGATTTTCAAAGTTTCCACTATATAACATATAGAGAAATGACCTCCACCTATAAAATACATATTTTCCATCCGATCACAATAATTTTTGGTAGACTGATAAAGGGTCACCATAGGATCATTCATGTAAAATTTGGTTGATATCCATCAGTTGGATTCTGAGAAAATGATTTTCAAAGTTTCCACTATATAACATATAGAGAAATGACCTCCGCCCATAAAATACATATTTTTCATCGGATCACAATAATTTTTGGTAGACTGATAAAGGGTCACCCAAGGATCATTCATGTAAGATTTGGTTGATATCCATTTGTTAGAACCTGAGAAAAGTCACTTTTTACCATATTTGGAAATTAGCCACACCCATTTAATCCATGTTTTTCATTGGATCAAAATTTCTTGAACAACTTTGAAAGAGGGTAACCCAAGGATCATTCATGTAAAATTTGGTTGAAATCCAGCCAGTAGTTTCTGAGGAGAAGATTTTTAAAGAAAAAGTTTACGACCGGACGCACGTACGGACGGACGCACGACGGACACAACGCCATGACAATAGCCCCAGTGGCTTTCAGCCAGTGGAGCTAATAAAATGTACAATTTTGGGCCATTACAGACATGTGTTTACCAACAAAACCTGGGCGTTAACAAGAGAAAATGTGGATTTATAAGTAAATTTACATGTCGTTAACACCCTACTTTTAAAACTCAAATACCCTCCATTTGGGCTCATACTGATACACTTTAATCAATGTCAATGATTCTTATATTTTTTCTACAATATTAGATTGTCCCAATAGAATGTTTTATGCACTCTGTTTACAATAATACAAAGGTTAGATCTAGAAGACTGTATACATTCGGAAGTAAAATGCGTGAAAATTAATCATGTTCAACATTATTACAGAGCATACCTAAAGACATTACTCTAAATCCTGCTTTATATTAAGTGATGTCATAAATTTGTTGAGCAATATTCATATAAACAAAATGGATGTTGTAATGTATCACGCAATTGTTACGGCATATTGGAAGGTTTGTAACTACATGTCAAGGGGTCAGTGCAACACTATTGTTAGTGCCTTTAAATTTATAGGCACTTACAATAGTGTTGCACTGACCCTTCAATTCAGTTTGATATCATTTCTATGAAATTAATCTGCAATTTCTGATTGAATTTATACTCTTATCTATCTTTTTATGAAAAAACAAGATGTGTTTGTGAAACACGCATGCCCCCGTAACAGCATTTTTTTCAAAGTTTGACCTTGACAGATGACCTTGACCTTGTTACATGACCTTGACTTTGGTACAAGCAGATGCGGGTCATAGAGATCTATCATCATGCCAAATATGAGCCTTGTATATTGAATAGGCTTGAAGATATTGGCAATGTTAAGTTTTTTTGAGTTATTTGACCTTGACAGATGACCTTGACCTTGTCACATGACCTTGACTTTGGTACCAGCAGATGCGGATTATTTAGATCTATCATCATGCAAAATATGAGCCTTGTATCTTGTATAGGCTTGAAGATATTGGCAATGTTAAATTTTTTGAGATATTTGACCTTGAGAGATGACCTTGACCTTATCAAATGACCTTGACTTTGGTACCAGCAGATGTGGATCATTGAGATCTATCATCATGCCAAATATGAGCCTTGTATCTTGAATAGGCTTGAAGATATTGGCAATGTTAAGTTTTTGGTTAACTTTTTGAGTTATTTGACCTTGAGAGATGACCTTGACATTGTCACATGACCTTGACTTTTGTATCAACAGATGCAGATCATTGAGATCTATCATCGTGCCAAATATAAGCCTTGTATCTTGAATAGGCTTGAAGATATTGGCAATGTTAAGTTTTTTGGTTAACTTTTTGAGTTATTTGACCTTGAGAGATGACCTTGACATTGTCACATGACCTTGACTTTGGTATCAGCAGATGCGGATCATTGAGATCTATCATCATGCCAAATATGAGCCTTGTGTCTTGAATAGGCTTGAAGATATTGGCAATGTTAAGTTTTTTGGTTAACTTTTTGAGTTATTTGACCTTGAGAGATGACCTTGACCTTGTCACATGACCTTGACTTTGGAATCAGCAGATGCGGATCATTGAGATCTATCATCATGCCAAATATGAGCCTTGTATCTCGAATAGGCTTGAAGATATTGGCAATGTTAAGTTTTTTGGTTAACTTTTGCAGACAGACAGACAGACAGACAGACAGACGGACGGACGGACAGACGGACAGACGGACAACGGTAAAACAATATGCCCCCGATCTTTCGATACGGGGGCATAAAAAAAACGTTTTTTACGCGCGTAAACATTTGCAGAGACCCTCAAAATGCTTTTAACCATTTATCTGGTCTCTGCAAATGTAAATAAAATATATTCAAGATGGAACTGCCAAGGGCTTTTATGCATTTTGAGCAAAACTTATTGAAATGTCCCAAAATTAAGCAATTTATTTGACTCATAATTTAAACTCAGAAGGATGTATAAGGGTAAACAATAATAAGAAAATTATGACTCCACACTACTGTCAGTTGCATCATCATGAAATTGTGCCTCCGTCAAATTAGTGTCTCTAAGAATTCCCAAACCTGTATTTGAGGAAGATTTCCTAATAGGTTTAGGAGTTTTTTTTATTCTAATAGCTTGTGGAGTTTTGGGCATTTTGACTTTTAGCTCTGGCCATCGTTTCACAAAGTCATAAAACCAATTATCACTCATCTTGTTTAAACAGTCCCTATCTTTACCAGCCGATTTCGCATACTCAGCTGCCAAATGCTGCAAGTCACTCTTGCTGTATCCAAAACCAACATCACTCATATCCCTAACATGCTGGACCAAATATTTTTCTTCATCATCGTTAAATAATCTATTAGCTCCCCATTTAGCATCCAGTGGTATTCTGAAATGTGTCTTATCACGTAGAGTTGACTCAGGGATACCAAAAGTGCGAGCAGCTCTGTATACAGACATTCCTTTCTGGACAGCTCCAAATGCCTTGTGTAAATCTGCTCTAGCATATTGTCTCCTTTTGCCCCTCTGTTGAAAAATAAAATGAGCCTGTGCGTGACATTTCCAACAATATCACATGTATGTCTGTGAAGACTGATCAGGCTGTGCAGCTGCACAGTCTAATCAGTCTTCACTATGCTCTCAATTAGTAACAAGAGCCATGTCGGACATGGCCATCCCCCGCCAAGAAAGCTTGTTAGTAAACTGAAGCCTAATAGATTAAGGGTTCTTCTTTAAGAAATAAAGCCCCTTCAAAATCTAAGTCTTTAAAATAACAAAGGGCAATAACTCCAAAATTATGCAAGCCAGAGTTATAGTTCTTGTGCACTGCACTCCTCTTCCATGAGATCTATCCACCCATAAGGTTTCAAGTTGATAGCTATTATACTTTAGGAGATATGCTCCGGACAAAATTTAAGTCTCAAAAATAACAAAGTGCAATAACTCCAAAATTATGCAAGCAATGGTTGTAGTTCTTGTGCAATGCACTTCTCCTCCATTAGACATCTATCCACCCATAAAATTCAAGTTGATAGCTTTAAAACTTTAGGAGATATGCTCCGGACAATATCTAAGTCTTTAAAATATCAAAGGGCAATAACTCCAAAATTATGCAAGCAAGAGTTGTGGTTCTTGTGAGATCTATCCACCCATAAAGTTTCAAGTTAATAGCTATTATACTTTAGGAGATATGCTCCGGACAAAATTTAAGTCTCAAAAATAACAAAGTGCAATAACTCCAAAATTATGCAAGCAATGGTTGTAGTTCTTGTGCAATGCACTTCTCCTCCATTAGACATCTATCCACCCATAAAATTCAAGTTGATAGCTTTAAAACTTTAGGAGATATGCTCCGGACAATATCTAAGTCTTAAAAATATCAAAGGGCAATAACTCCAAAATTATGCAAGCAAGAGTTGTGGTTCTTGTGAGATCTATCCACCCATAAAGTTTCAAGTTGATAGCTATTATACTTTAGGAGATATGCTCCGGACAAAATCTAAGTCTTAAAAATAACAAAGGGCAATAACTCCAAAATTATGCAAGCAAGAGTTGTAATTCTTGTGCACTGCACTTCTCCTCCATTAGATCTATCCACCCATAAAGTTTCAAGTTGATAGCTATTATACTTTAGGAGATATGCTCCGGACAAAATCTAAGTCTGAAAAATAACAAAGGGCAATAACTCCAAAATTATGCAAGCAAGAGTTGTAGTTCTTGTGCACTGCACTTCTCCTACATGAGATCTATCCACCCATAAAGTTTCAAGTTGATAGCTATTATACTTTAGGAGATATGCTCTGGACAAGATTAGTGACAGAGTGACGGAATGACGGACGTAGAGCATTACTATATCCCTTTGCTGAAAACGGCGGGGGATAACTAGGGACACCATACTCTTTGCTCACAAATGCAGAACATTTTAATTGCAATGTGTTGGTGTCTAGGAATCTCAATTTCTCCCCTTCAAGCACACATGAAATTGTTGGAAATGTCACACACAGGCTCAAATATACTTTATCCTTTATATCCTGCTTAGTTTAAATTTTGCTACAAACTGATTGCAAATTTTCAGGACATTTTGAACCTTGCTCAAGTTTCAACCCCAGAGAGCTGTCACAAAGTTAGCAGATGTAAATTCAACGATCAAAAAATGATTTGCTATCAGTTTGTCTTTTGATTTCTGAGTACACCCAAGAATCAATCTTAACATTGCTTGGAACTGAAAGTACCGCATATATAAGTGTAATAATTTTGGATCATTTTTCAGGTAATACAGCTTCTGGTGTTACATTGGTCAATAGGTTTCAAGAAAATTAAATTTCTTTAATGCTTTCATGTCATCTATTTTTTGCATATAAATACTTTGATTACAAAATGGTAAATCACTGCCCTTAGTTATCAAATGAAAGTATGCCTTGTTTTCATCTTTTGTTGAATTTATTTTATTCAATTGTATCATGACCATAGTGACGTCATGCAGCCACTGTGTGATATAACATCCTTTTATGGTTGCGTCTATTATTCCCAAGCTCCGGAGGGTTTCCAATGGCCCTAGATTATGTCAAAAAAGCATGAAAACTATAATCCTACTCTTCAATTTTTGAAAAGGGTCACTCAATAAGCCTCATTGCCAATTTAAGTTTGATTAAATCTTGGTCTAAAGATTTCAAGGTGAAATAAGGCCCGCCCTGCCACACCAATATTTGGGGATCAAGGGTCAATCAAAACTTCATGAACAATTTTTGAAGAGCGTAACCCATGGAAAATTTTGTCAAAATTTGTAATTGGCCCAAGAGTTCAGGTGGAAAGGTGTTTTAAGAAAGTTGATGACAGCCAACAGACTACGCATAATGGATGACAGACATATGGTTATCCTAAAAGCTCTGCTTGAGCACATTGTTAAACAAAAAGCAAGAGGCCCAAGAGGGCCTTTATCGCTCCACTGGCTTTAAAATCTTTAGACTTTCATTAAATAAAGCTTACTTTATATGAATATATTAACACGAAATCTTCTAAGACCTATTTATAATAGGTATAATATAATAATGATTAACTGGTTCTGGTCCATATTGCACCAAAATACTCAATCACTATGAACCTTCAACCCTTGACCCATCTTATTAAAACATAAGGTTCAGAAGGAGATGTCGTTCAAAGATTTTTGGCTGAAAATAGGCCCCACCGACATGCCCATATTTATGGGCCAATCAAAATCTAGCAAGTAATTTAAGAAAATAGTCACACAAGAAACATTCTGTAAAAGTTTCATTGAAATTGGCTGAGTGGTTCCGGAGGAGATATCGTTCAAAGATTTTGACCTCAAAATAAGCCCCACCCTGCCACGCCCATATTTATGGACCAATCAAAATTTCTTGAACAATTTTAGTAAAGGGTCACCCAAGGAACATTCTGTTAAAGTTTCATTGAATTCAGCCCAGTGGTTCAGGAGGAGATGACTAAATGAATATCTTAACACGAAATCTCCTAAGACCTATTTAATAATGATTAACTGGTCTGGTCCATATTGCACCAAACCCTTGACCCATCTTATTAAATCATAAGGTTCAGAAGGAGATGTCATTCAAAGATTTCGGGCTCAAAATAAGCCCCGCCCTGCCACGCCCATATTTATGGGCCAATCAAAATTTCTTGAACAATTTAAGTAAAGGGTCACCCAAGGAACATCCATGCCAAGTTTCATTGAAATCGGCCCAATGGTTTGGGAGGAGAAGATTTTTAAAGATTTCAAAGTGAAAAAATGCCACGCCCTGCCACGCCCATATTTGGGGGCCAATCGAAATTCTTTGAACAATTTAAGAAGAGGGCCACCCAAGGATCATTTCTACCAAGGAAAATATGTTTAAAGAAAAAGTTTACGCACAGATGGACGGACAGACGCACCACGGACACTCCGCCATGACAATAGCTTGCTGGCCTTCGGCCAGTGGAGCTGAAAAATAAATTCAGCAGAATAATGGTAAGGATGTCGTGAACACTATGACTCTTCACTTCTGTCTTTTGTATCATTAAGGTCTTGATCTGATGTAGAAATTGATTCAGTTTGAAAATTCAATCCTGCTTTTGTGGCTTCATCTGAAGTTTTCTTTCTTTTGCTGGCTTTTGATGTTATAGGTGTTTTTAACTTCATTTCTGGCCATCGTTTTATAAAGTCATAAAACCAACAATTGCTCATATTTTTTTCGGAGATTCTTTCTTTTCCTGCTAATTTTGCATAGTCAGCTGCCAATCTCCTGAAATCAGTATGATTGTATCCATATCCAACTTCACTCATATTCTTCACATGGTCAACTAAATACTTCTCTTCTTCTTCACTAAATAATCTATCAGGTCCAAGTTTAGCATCCAGAGGAGTTTTTAAGCTAATCTTGTCACGTAAAGTTGATGCTGGAACCCCATATGCACGTGCTACTGTACGGACAGGCATTCCACTTTGTATGGCCTGAAATGCTTTATGTAAGTCTGCTCTATTATATTTTCTTCGCTTGCTTCCCTGTGAATAACAGAAAACTATTTATAGCTTATAAGGCAGAAGGCAATCGGGGCAATTGTCATAGCACTATGTCTGTTGTGAATCTGTCCATGCATCTGGGTGTAGACTTTTTTCTTTAAAAATCTTCTCCACAGAAACTTATGGATGTAATTCAACCTAACAGGAATGATCCTTGGGTGACCCACTTTCAAACTTGTTAAAACTAGAGCTGCTTGAGCAGCTGATTTGCTCCATAGACCTGAATCTACTGCTATGATTAGACGAGAATTTCAGTGAATGAAAAATGAATGATTTTTTTTTTTCAAGTAAATGATTTTTTTCAAGTAAATAAGTGTTTTTAAGAAACACATGCAGAAAAATTTCTACAAAGAACAAGAGCACCACCTACAGGTGCCTACGCTCGGCTGTTGAGTGATGAATTAGTAATAAATTTTAAGATGCAAAAGGGGCATTATTTGCACAAAATGCATCTAAAATTAACCCCTTGATAGTAAAGGTTGCCCTTATTATGGTGAACATGTGTGCCGAAATTTTTAGTGTATGCCTCCAGTAGAACAAGAGATATCACAAAAAGGTCAAAGTTTTCGGTCAACGACTAAAACACTAAGGCTATAGCAATACAGAGAAAGACCTCCGAACATTAAAGACAATTTTCCATCGTATCACAAAGTTTTTTTGTAGACAGCCTGTTGCACCCATGTTATCACTTAGTCTGATTGGGATAAAGAGGAATCTGAAAGAGCATAACCAAAGAATTATTCCTGTTAAGTTATGTATGAATTCTTAATGTTTTTTTCAGAGAAGAATTATTTTATATGATTAGAAAGATGGAGGCCATTTATTTTCCATGACCCAGGAACATGAAGCACTAATGTTATCAGCCCATTCAGGATTTAACACAGGAACCTAAACGAGCATGTCCCAAGAATGATTCCTTTGAAGTTTGGTTGAAATTTAATCTGTAGTTTCAGAGAAGATTTTTCTACAATTCACTATTTTGGGTCATATCTCAAGTTGACAGCCCCTAGTGCATTAAATCATTAGGCCGATTGGAAGCAAACAGAGGAATCCAAAAGAACATATCCTGATCATCATTCCTGTGAAATTCAGTTAAATTTTACCAGATTGCAGAGAAAGGTTTTTAAATGTGCAAAAGGGGCCATTTCAGCATGCCTAATGGTAAGATTTTCACAATTTGTACTCTTTCAAAAACTATTTCCCTTCTCACTATTTACAGAAAATGTGAATAAAGTGTGCCACTCCTCCCTCTCTAACTTTATATCAATTTGTTTTTTCTTCATCTGTCTGTTTGACTCAGTGATTTAACCCTTGTAATGCTGAATATATTTTGGCTAAAAAATTGCATCAAAATCAAAGGGCAAAAAGCACCGAAAGTTCCATCTTAGGTCAATATTTATTTGAAAAACTAAATCTATTGACAATTCTGGTTTGAAAGTGATAAACAGGTGGTGTAGACTAACATCAGACTGCACATATGTGCAGGTTGATGATTGTCTATAGCTCCTGGTTCGAATTTGAATTTATGAATGTTTTTCTTGCTTTTGATCTAGCTAGTAGACAAGGTTTGTAGAATTTTCCATATGTCAGATAAATTTGTTCTTTAAGTGGGAGGGTATCCAAGAGGGATTATAAAATGAATGACTGATTTTGCATTAGTATTTTCTTTAGGTTATAAGATGGTATCGTAAAAAAAAAAAAAAAAAAAAAAAAATCTAAAATGCAAGTATTTGCTTTTAAAAATAATATCTCTTTGAACAAATGTGAAAAAAAAAAAAAAAAAAATACAAAAATTCAATTTTACGATGCAGAGTAAGAAATAATCACTAGGAATAAGGTACACATGATTTTTATTCTCAGTGAATATTTCCATCTCTATTTGTTTTCTGAAATTACATATCAAAAAGATATTTCATTTTTTGCTATTTTTAGACACATGTGGCCATTGTTAATGTCATGACATCATTCTATAATAATTGCAATCCAATAAAATAAAGAATTCTGATTGGTTTAAATCGCATCACGTGGGGAAATCCATTGCACTTTATTTCTGTATAAAATGCAATAGGTCTTTCGGGAAACCCCCGAACTTCGATCTGCAAGTCCTGTGTTGTAGGAACTCGAATTAACCTAGTTCCCGATCATCAACGCAACATTTCTATTCAATCTATTATAAATTTAGATATTTTCGAAAGAATTTACGATAGCAAGCATGCAGTTCTGATTCCGTTCCGACATAAACTTAGAAAACCGCAAGTCGACGAAGACCGTCAAGCAACCCTCTCAACTAAGACTGACCACTCCGTTTCATTTAAAAACATTGACTTACTTGGCAGAAA
Organism: Fragum whitleyi; assembly: GCA_948146395.1. Classification (NCBI taxonomy): domain Eukaryota; kingdom Metazoa; phylum Mollusca; class Bivalvia; order Cardiida; family Cardiidae; genus Fragum; species Fragum whitleyi. The sequence continues at coordinate 4,589,973 of OX411545.1, read as the reverse complement.
CAAGCTTTTTTGTCAGAAGTACCTCTACGAATTTTAATGTTGTCGTTTATTTGTGTATCGTTTCTTTTACTTTATGACATTTCACTTCGATAGCGAGATAAACAATACACGATCTTAAAATAGATCGTGTAATTTTTACGCGGAGAAAGTAGACTTGAAGCTTTAATGTTCGGCCGAGTATTTTAATAGTTTCTTCGATCTATAGGATTGCAATTATAAGGGACGAGTGTCTTTTTCACTGCGTTTATTGGGGTATAAAGTGCAATTGCCTTAGCACATGGCTTAAACATAACGGGCGTTATTTGCCATGTGCTAAGGCAATTGCACTTTATACCCCAATAAACGCAGTGAAAAAGACACTCATCCCTATATGAGATATCAACACAACTTCATAGCAACATATTGGTTGATATTGAATATGAATTCAGAAGACAATGAAGTGTATCTATGTAAATTTCAATAGTGATACAGTTAAAGGCTTCCAAGATTCAAGAGGACCATGATGGTCCTAGATCGCTCACCTGAGTCTCCTTGACCCCTGGGACATCACATTAATTAAATAGGCAGATGTCAACAAGGAGATAATTTCTTCATATGATCAATACCATGGGATGTTTTCAGCTTAGAGATAAACGGGATGTGCCTGGGCACAGCCCTTTTATGACATAGGGGATTGTAATGTATAAACTTAATGAAATTCAATTAAATGAAACTATTAAGAAAAGTCCCTGTCTTCTGGTTTCAGAGAACAAGTTTTGTAAGATTGCCTCCTTGATGTCTATGTAAAATAGGGGGTTTGGGGCCATTCAGTGACCAAATATGAACCCAGGGGCATGATATGAACAAATTTGGTAAAGGTCCACTAGATTATGCTACATATCAACATATAAAGGCTCATCTGCCTTAAAGTTTCAGATTTCTAAAGATTTTCGTTCTGTGATTCTATGTAAAAGGGATACACAAGGGTGGAGCCCAACTATGACTACAAGGTCTTGATATGAACAAACTTGGTAGGGGCCCACTAGACAATGCTACATAATAATTATGAAAGCTATCTGCCTTCTGGTTTCAGAGAAGAAGATTTTTGAAGATTTTCCTATTTTCTCCCTTTTTGTTAAAGGAAGAGTTAACCCTTGTCATGCTAAACCTGGAATATTCCTGCTTTGGCAGGAGCTATAGACAATCATCAACCTGCACATATTTGCAGTCTGATGTTAGTCTACACCACCTGTCTAAATATTTTTTGTAAATCTTAACACATGAATAAAAAATAAGGGTTTCAATTAATCAGTGCCACACAATTACAGTGCTTACTGCACTTTGGTTTTATAGTCCATCATATCGGGCAATTCTTTAGAGACTAAACAGCCCATAGCACCCATGCCATTAGCTCAATATGGATTAAACAAAGGAATCTGAATGAGTATGTCCCAAGCAGTTTTTCTGTTGATTGTTTTGTAGAGTGTTTGGGTTTTGACACTGATTTGTTTGTTTAAATGGGGTATTGTGCTGCTTTTAACAATTTTTCAGTTATATCCCAGAAGCTGGAGCACCTAACAATGGATTCCTGGTATTTCTCACACCAGTACTACAATTACAACCTTTCCTAGCCTCCAGCTGCTATCCAACATAGTTGTTTTGACACTTAAAATCCAGTGTGTTACCAATGAACTAAATCTACTCCCAGCAACCTTTCTCTTAAATTTGGCTGAATTCTTCCCAGCAGTTTCAGAGAAGATGTTTTAACTAGAGACTAATACCCCCACCAGCCCTTTGTCATTGAACAAAGGCTGACTATGACCTTGTCCTATGTGAACCAACAAGAGGACCAAGATGGTCCTAGATCGCTCACCTGAGTCTCTTTGACCCCTGGGACATCACATTAATTACATAGGCAGGTGTCAAAAAGAAGATAATTGCCTAAGATCAATACCATGGAACATTTTCAGCAAAGAGCAAGACAGATATGCCTTTTTGCTCTTTGATTCTATGCACCTGGATGGACCCCAAATGTGACCCCAGGGTCTTGATATGAACAAACTTGGAAGAGGTCCATAAGATGATGCTACATACTAAATATGAAAGCTGTCTGCCTACTGGTTTCAGAGAAGAAGATTTTTGAAGGTTTTCCTATTTTCACCCTTCCTGCTCAGATGAGCTGAAAGCGATGAGCCCGGGTGGAGCCCAAATATGACCCAAGGGTCTTGATATGAACAAAACTTGGAAGGGGCCCGCTAGATAATGCTACATACCAAAGATTAAAGCAGTGTGCCCTCTTGTTTCAATTAAAGAAGATTTTAAAAGATTTTCACTGTTTGATTCTATGTTAAAAGGGTTGCGCCCGGGTGGAGCCCAAATATGATCCTAGGGTCTTGATAAGAACAAACTTGTTAGAGGTCTACTAGATGCTGCTAAATACTAAATATGAAAGCTGTCTGCCTTCTGGTTTCATAGAAGAAGATTTTCATTTTTTTACCCTTCATGCTCATAAGAGATAAAGGGATGCTTCCGTGCAAAGCCCAAATATGATCCAAGGGTCTTGATATGAACAAACTTGGAAGAGGTCCATAAGATGATGCTACATACTAAATATGAAAGCTGTCTGCCTACTGGTTTCAGAGAAGAAGATTTTTGAAGGTTTTCCTATTTTCACCCTTCCTGCTCAGATGAGCTGAAAGCGATGAGCCCGGGTGGAGCCCAAATATGACCCAAGGGTCTTGATATGAACAAAACTTGGAAGGGGCCCGCTAGATAATGCTACATACCAAAGATTAAAGCAGTGTGCCCTCTTGTTTCAATTAAAGAAGATTTTAAAAGATTTTCACTGTTTGATTCTATGTTAAAAGGGTTGCGCCCGGGTGGAGCCCAAATATGATCCTAGGGTCTTGATATGAACAAACTTGGTAGAGGTCTACTAGATGCTGCTAAATACTAAATATGAAAGCTGTCTGCCTTCTGGTTTCATAGAAGAAGATTTTCATTTTTTTACCCTTCATGCTCATAAGAGATAAAGGGATGCTTCCGTGCAAAGCCCAAATATGATCCAAGGGTCTTGATATGAACAAACTTCGTAGAGGCCCACTAGGTGATGCTACATACCAAATATGAAAGCTGTCTGCAATCTGGTTTTAGAGAAGAAGATTTTTTAAGATTTTCGCTCTTTGATTCTATGTAAAAAGGGTTGGGCCCCGGAAAAGCCCAAATATGAACCCAGGGTCTTGATATTATCAAACTTGGTAGAGGTCCACTAGATGATGCTTCATACCAAATATGAAAGCTGTCTGCCTTCTGGTTTCAGAGAAGAAGATTTTTAAAGATTTTCATATTTTCACCCTTTTTGTTAAGGGTAAAGGGAAAGTTAAGGGTGGATTTCAATTATTTGAACAACTTTGGTAGAGCTTGACCCAAGGAACATCTCTGCCAAGTTTCATCAAGATTGGCCCACTGATTTAGGAGGAGAAGATGTTTAAAGACGACTGACGATAGACATTCTACGATCCCAATAGCTCACCTTGAGCACTTCGTGCTCAGGTGAGCTAAAAACAAATGACCATTCTTTTTGTTTGATGAATATATGAAACAAAATGTGAAATTTTTAAGTCACATTTTCTTAAAGAGTGTCAATACACCTGATTGCTATGCAACTTTCATGCTGACATCTTTTTTTCGGGCTCTGCTTAGATGACATCAGATAGAGTGAAGGGAACAAAAGAAGGGTATAAGTTTTTGATAATTTCACTAGTAAGGCGATGAGTTTATCAAAATGGTAATCTACCAATAAAGTTTTTGCATGACGATGATGACAACAACAACGATGACACCATGGCTATGGCAATAACTTTCTCAAACTAGAGGCGATTGAGTGCCTGATTCGCTCCACAAGCCTGAATATCCTGAAAATGATTATAAGAGGATGATTAAGCTGTTTAAACGAGAATTGAAGTGAATGAATGAGTGACTGCTTTTTTCAAGTTATAAAGTGTTTTTAAGTGTCATATGCTGAAATATTTCTGCAAAGAAAAAATTATGACCAATGAATAACATACTGAAAATTGACCTCTGCTTGTGAAACACATAGTTTTCATCCAATCATAATAATTTTGTGCAGTCTGATAATGGGTCACCCAAGGATTATTCCAGTGAAATTTGGTTGAAATACAAAAATAAAAAATTTCAACACTAACAGAATGTTACTGCACAATATACAATGTACTCTGTCTACAAAATTTTGATAATTGATCCTTCCGCTTTTCATTAAACACTACTTAAAAAAGATGTTACTTCACAATAATTGTTTACCATAAAAAAAATCTAATTAATGATGACAAAAACTTAAATATTCAATCCAATATATTTATTTTATTCTGCCCAATGCCTTAGAGTGCAGTCAACTCAACTCTTTCTACCCTACTCTGAACCTCAGTAGGTCAGAACATATTTTACACCAATTGTCCTCTCTGTTCAGGGTCAACCTTCGTTCAATTAAACTGACCAATTCTCAAGTGGTATTCTCAGGTAACCTATTTCAACTAATGTTTCTATACATTTGGATTTCAACAAAGGTTTTGTTCCTTCTAATCTACAATCTATACACCTTTTAAATTTTATAAGTCTAGAAAAAATCATCATTTAGGTGATACCCAAAGGGTGATCAAATACTCATTTAATATGTTGAAATGGCCTCTACCAATAAAATACATGCTGTTCTTCTTATGAAAATATTTTAAGCAGACTTATAAAACTTTGCAGAAATAAAATTCCTGTGATATTTGGTTGAAATCCATCTGTTTAAACTTTGAGAAAATTTGTTTTCCCAATTTTGGATATTCCACCATATAACATATCTGAAGAAATGTCCTCCACCCATTCAAAACATATTCTTCATTTGATAATACTATTTTTTGTAGACTGATAAAGGATCACTAAAAATCATTCCAGTGAAATTTGGTTTATATCCATTTGTTAGATTCTGAAAAATTAATAATTTTCAAAGATTTCACTATATAACGTACAGAGAAATGACCTCCGCCCAAAAAATACTTATTTTCCATCAGATCACAATACTTTTTTAAATACTTGCAAAGGATAACTGAAGAATCTTTCCAGTGTAATGAGGTTGATATCCATTAATTAGATTCTGAGACAATGATTTTCAAAGTTTCCACAATGTAATATAGAGAAACGACCTCCACCCATATAATACATATATTTTATTTGATCACAATAAATTTTGGTAGACTGATAAAGGGCCACTCAAGGATAATTCATGTGAAATTTGGTTGATATCCATCAATTAGTTTCCGTGAAAAGTCACCTATTACTATATAAGGAAATAAGCCACGCCCACTACAGCCATGATTTTAAACAGATTAAAATTCTTTGAAGGATTCTGATAGAGGGTCACCCGAGGAACATTCCTGTGAAATTTGATTAGAATCCATCCAGTACTTTATGAGGAGAAGAATTTTAGAATAAAAGTTTATGAAGGGACGAACAGACACATGTTTGCACGGACAACAGACACCCCATCATGACAATAGCCCCCTGGCCTTTCCGAAATGATTTAGAAAGTAAGCTCATATCAGAAGAATCAGTAACTTCCGATCACCTTTTCAGTTTATGAAGACAGTATTAACACTATGAATCTTCACTCCTGTCACTTGTGTCAGAAATATATTGAGCTGTTGTAGACTTTGCACTCGATCCTGTCTTTGTGGCTTGGTCTGTAGTTTTCTTTATTTTACTGTCTCTTATTTTCAATTCTGGCCAGCGTTTTACAAAACTATCATACCATTTTTTGCTCATCATGTTATCAGAAAGCCTTTCTTTTCCGGCTAATTTTGCATAGTCTGCAGCTAACCGTTGTATATCTGTTTTGGTGTATCCATATCCAACTTCACTCATATTCTTCACATGATCAACTAAATATTTTTCTTCTTCTTCATTAAATAATCTATCAGGTCCAAGTTTAGCATCCAGAGAAATTCTAAAGCTGGTCCTATCCCTCAGAGTTGATGCTGGAACACCAAACGCCTTAGCTGCTTTACGAATAGACATTCCATTTTGTGCAGCCACAAAAGCCTTATGCAAGTCAGCCCTATCATAATGTCTACGTCTGCTTTCCTGTAAACAAGAAATGTTTATAAAACATTTATGCTCCCCCCCCCCATAAGAGCAGGTCAAAATCATATTATTTATCAAAGAGCAATAACTCACAAAATATGATGGTTATAGTTATGGTTCTTGTGCACTGCACCTCTTTCAATTAGATCTATATCCACCTTTGAAGTTTCATGGTTCTAGCTTGCTTACCTTTTGAGATTTACTCCAGACAAAAAATGTTCTATTGACCGACCGACTGACAAACTGACAAGTGCAAAGCAATTTACCCCCTTTTCTTGAAAGGGTGGCATAATTAAGAGAACACCAAATTTTCCAACACTTTTTTTCAACAAGGTCTTAGTCTGACTTCAACAAGACAGGTCCATAGGACTCATTAATAGGGATCCTAGAGGTCCCCAGGGTTCTATTTGAATCATCACAATTCCTTTATAAAGGGAAGGGCTTTAATTAGATCTTTGGCCAAAAGCAAAACAGTTGCAACTGCCTAATAAACATACAGGCAGTTACACCATTTTCATGCCAAGCCATCAATATTAGCTAAGACGGTGAAAAAATTGAAAACAAGAGTGCCATAGTCACAAAATACGCCGCCACTTTGCTGCTGTTTCATGAAAAAAATTGTAGACACTACTTATTTTGACAGAACCAAATTCAAAATGACCAAGTTTCATTTAAATCAAGACAAAAAGTTAGGAGGCCTTCACAATGCTGCAATTTCAATAAGCCCCAGACACTAAGTTTTAAGGGGGCATAATTCAGGGAAATAAATGAGCCATAAAATCCTTGATCCATTAACATCTACAAATTATGGTGATGACATTGACCAAGTTTCATTTAAATAAAGACAAAAAGTAAGGAGGAGTTGTGTTCAAAAGGCTGCAATTTCAATAAGCCCCAGATACTAAGTTTTAAGGGGGCATAATTTAGGGTTAAATTAATGAACCATAAAATCCTTACTTCATGCTCATCTACCAATTTCGGTTATAAGATCCACCAATTTTCATTTAGATCCAGCCAGAAACTTAGGAAGAGTTGCATTCACAAGACTGCAATTTCAATAAGCCCCAGAGACTAAATTTTAAGGGGGCATAACTGAGGCAATAAGCCCCAGAGACTAAGTTTTTAAGGGGCATAACTCAGGCAAAAATCAACAAACCATAAAATCCTTCCTTCATGCACATCTACCAATTGAGGTGATAACATTGACCAAGTTTCAAGAAGATCGAGCCAGAAACTTAGGAGGAGTTGCGTTGACAAGAAAAAACTGAGGCAATAAGCCCCAGAGACTAAGTTTTTAAGGGGCATAACTCAAGCAAAAATCAACAAACCATAAAATCCTTCCTTCATGCACATCTACCAATTGAGGTGATAACATTGTCCAAGTTTCAAGAAGATCCAGCCAGAAACTTAGGAGGAGTTGCGTTGACAAGAAAAAACTGAGGCAATAAGCCCCAGAGACTAAGTTTTTAAGGGGCATAACTCAGGCAAAAATCAACAAACCATAAAATCCTTCCTTCATGCACAAATACCAATTGAGGTGATAACATTGACCAAGTTTCAAGAAGATCCAGCCAGAAACTTAGGAGGAGTTGCGTTGACAAGAAAAGTGGACGGACGTACACACATATGTATGGACGGACGGACGGACAGATGGACAGACAGAGAAGATGACGCCATTATACGTCCGCCTCCGGCGGCGTATAAAAAATAACACCATAATCAACGGAAAATAAAAAAACTTGATTTGGGTAAGGTGCATAAAACCACTGTTGAATTTTCAGTGACCTTGATTTTTGTGGTATGGGCCTTTATCATAGGCTTCAAGTGTAATAGTTTCGTAACATTTTGGACCACATGTTCTTTCACAATGTTGACCGAGGTTTCCTAATGAAAATCATTAGGAAACCTTGGTTAACACTGTTAAAGTTTATGACTTCCGAAGCGTTGCGGAACTATTAGGGGTCCACTACCTTAAAGCTTTTTGTTCAGATTTGAAGGCAAGACTTGTGAAATTCCAGACAGATATTAGTAAAACAATACGCCTGAATCAATTCAGCAGGGGCATAAAAACATCTGCAAAAGGTTGCAAACAAATTTTCGTCACAGATGTAATATGGAACCCTTGAATTTTTGGCCAAGATTCCTGTCTATTACATCAATACACTCCATGTTACTTTTGTGTGAAAATGGATAGTTGAGATGAAACTTTGTGATAAATGATCAACAAGAGGTTTACTGATTCCCTAATAAGGCCTTTAACATGAGAGGTTTGTTCAATACATAATAATGATAAATGAAATTAATAAAGAGCAAAGCATTAGAGTACCTGCCCTGAGTTTAGGATGACCAAACAGTGCATACTGTTTACTAATTATATCAGCTTTGCATTAAGTCCACATGCAAAGAGGGGTATAGTTTTCAAACAGTTTGCACCATTTTTGTCATCCTAAATGCAGAACTTTTCTAGCCACAAGCCGTATAAATCAACTTATGAAGATTGAAAGAGAGCCATAAGGATTTTTCTTAACAAGTTCCAAATTCTCTCTCTATCATAAATGTGTATTCATCAAATGATTGTTTGAATGGGGCTTAATGCCACTTTTAACAATTGTTCAGTCATATCTTGGTGGCTGGAGCACCTAACAATGGATTCCTGGTAATTCTTGCACCATTATCATCACATCCTTTACTTGCCTCAAGCTGCTATTCCACTAGGGTTTACAATCACTACCATTAGTGGAAGATGAATGTTAGTAAGGATATGTGCCACTGCTGTGGATCGAACCAATGATACCCCATGAGTGAAGATTGTGCTACAAACTGCACCATGACAGCAGCTATATTCATCAAATTGTGTAGTCAAAATGTTTGGAACAATTTAACAATAGTCTAGGGTCAATTTTGCAAAGTGATTTGCTATCTTTTAACTGGGCTAAAAAGCTTATCAAATAGTTAATCAGAGGTACAAATTTTCAGGGTTAAACAAAGTCTTAATTCTTTACTCTCAATAATCCTGTGTTGTTGGTACTCCTTTGAATTCTCTCAATGAGACAATTCCAATGACTACTAACAACATATAGTTTACGGCAGGATTATAAAATATAAATACTTCCATCAGAAGTTTGAAACGCCCCCTCTATATATAGCTCTAAAACTTATTATTGAAGGGTTTTTTTTTGCACTAAATATATTGAAGATTTTTCCATCAATTTCCGTGATTTCCAAGATTTTTAGTTGTTTATGACAATATAAATCCAGAATACAAATTCTATGAATCTTCACCACTGTCACTTGTATCAACAAGATCTTGGTCTGCTCTAGAATTAGCCTCATTCAAAACGCTCAATCCTGTCTTTGAGGCTTGATCTGAAGTCTCTTTTTTGTTGCTAGAGTTTGAAGGGTTAGTCATTGTCAATTTTAGTTCTGGCCATCGTTTTAAAAAAGCATAAAACCATTTTAAACTCATAGCAATTTCAGAGATTCTTTCTTTTCCCGCAAATTTTGCATAGTCAGCAGCTAACCGCTGAAAAGCTATTCTACTGTAGCCATATCCAGCCTCACTCATATTCTTAACATGATCAACTAAATATTTCTCCTCTTTATCACTGAATAATCTCTCACAACCTCTTTTTGCATCAAGCGCTACTCTAAACTTGGTCCTGTCACGCAAAGTTTGCTCTGGAACACCATAAATACTTGCTGCTCTATAAACAGGCATTCCTTTTTGTGTAGCTGCAAATGCATTATTCAAGTCTGTTTGATTGCATTGCCTATATCTGCCTCCCTGTAAATTTATAGAAAACTTGTTAACTACTTCAATGATTTCTTTTTGTCTCTGCGTAGATACTATACTTCCTCAGATAAGAACCTTACATAATCCAGCTTTGGTTTCCATTTAAACCCTAGATTGAAAAAGAGCAAAGCAAACTAGAACTGTCACAGAATGGACTTACACCCCCCACAAGCACTTTGTCAGATTGCAAGTGCTCTAAGTGCAGGATGTGTTTGTAACAAATATTGAAGTCATATGTAGCATTTGCATGAAGTTTCGTGATTTTAGGTCGCTTGGATCTTAGGTTAGAGTCCAGAAATAAAAATTGATCCTTAACCTATGTGACCCCAAAACAATAGGGCACTTCCTTGGCTCATAAGCAACATTTGCATAAAGTTTCATGATTCAAGGTCACTTGGTTTTTGAGTTAGAGTCCGGAAATGAAAATTGAACAAAGGCTGACAGTGACCTTGATCACTGACCTATGTCACCCAATAACAAAAGGGCACTTCCTTGGGTCATAAGCAACATTTTCATAAAGTTTCATGATTGTAGGTCACTTGGTTCTTGAGTTAGAGTCTGGAAACCAAAATTGAACAAAGGCTGACTGTGACCTTGACCTTAGACCTATGTGACCCAAAAAAACGATAGAGCACTGCCTTGGGTCATAAGGAACATTTGTATTAAGTTTTATGAGTGTAATGTTTTCTACAAATTGATATAAAGATTAGGCTATTCAATCTCTTACTATCATCCCAAGGTTTACCCTGGTATTCAATTCTCCATGGACAAAAGGTCATCAAATATGCACTTGTCTGCAGGTAAAAAAAGCCCAAGTCTGAGAAATGGGGCATGAGAATTCCACACTTCTCATGAGATGTATTGCGCATGCGTGGATCAGTTTTATAAATTGTATTTTTCCACATTATTTTGACTTCATTTAAATTCATATATTAGCACTGAATTTTAATTAACCCATGTATAGCTGGGTGGGAGGGTGGCATTTAAGCCCCTCACTTAATTCTGTACTCAAAGAATTAAAATCAAACATCAACTTTAACCAAGGTAAGTGTCGTTTAATTTTGGAAATTCTTTTTCGTAAAAAATTCAGTTCGGTTCTTAAATGAGATTTTAAAGCAATAATGTGTAAAAATACCTTTATTGAAGAACACCTGCTTGAAATGCATCACTTCAAACTTCAATCTTTTTATCAAAGAATTTGGCAAATGCTGATTCTTTTGACCATCGAGCCCTTAATAGAATGTCTGAGATAGGAACATCGCTGCACTTAGCTTTTGATACTGCAGCCGCTGGTACACTGTGTGATGAATATTTTTGTATGTCAATATTTCCTCTGATCATAACAGTTTTAATCCAGCTTGAAATTGTGTCTCTGGTAACATTTCTGTATGGTCTAACAACTAACTAAAAGTTTGCTATTTACACTATTCTTTCGTACTGGCTTGGTATGTGACAAATACTCTTTCAAAACTGTATATATACCAAGCCTCCTGTACGGAGGATATGCTTTAAATGAAATAACTGAACAAATTTTCCCCGGTCTACTTTGCTTTAAGGAACTGGCAAAAGGAAAAACAAACTCTGATTTTAACTTTTGGTATCCTTCACAACCAATTAAATGCAATGTTTGGACACATGGGCCCCTTGTAACAAAGCCATTAACATGGTTAACTTCAAAGTCAAGTCTTTTAAAGAAAGTAATTTTACAGGTGATAGTTTTCTTAAATAGTTCAAAACACTATTGATGTCCCGAGTTGAAACATAATGTGGTTAGAAGGTCTTAGTTGAAACACTCCTTTCATATATCGAATTATCAATGGGTGACATCCAATACGAAACCCTTCAATATGAATCCCAAAAGAAGATATAGCACTTTGGGCTGTATTTAAACTTTCATATCCTAATCCTTTCTGAAATTGCCCTGTTAAATATTCAATTACTTCGGCCAAAGATGGTGACATGGACTTAATTTGTCTTTCAGTACAATACGAAAATCATCGTTTAATAAAAATGTCATATTGCTTTTTGGTTACACTTTTCCATGAAGACATGATGATGTCTGTAGACTTTTCTGAAATTCCACTTTCTTGGAAATTATTTCGGATACTCTGCATACTACTATTTTCATTTTGTCTTGTAATGGATGTTATACAGCCTTCCCTGGGATTTTCAAAAGATCTTTCTTTTTGCGAATTATTACTGGATTAGTATTTCCATTAAACGAGTAAACCACGGTTGGGTTGTCCATAGAGGTGCCACTACAATGCCTTTGGCTTTTTCTTGACAAATTTTCTGAAGGCAGCGTCCAATTAAACTGAAAGGAGGAAACACATAAATGAATCCTAAAGTAGACCAATCCAATGTAAAAGCATCTACATAAGTACTATCTGGGTCTGCTTTCCATGAACAGAAAGTTTGAACTTGGGCATTCAGTCTAGAGGCAAAAAGATCAATATCAGGTGTACCCCACTGTGCACAATTTTGTGACTGGAATAAAAATTGATTCTTCTTTATTGATCATAAACCCTACTTCTTCCATAGTTTTTTTGTAGTCATAACATTTTCTGAGCATTCTCTGAAAGAGTCCCCACACAATATACTGTCATCAATGAACCCAGAATTAACATAGCCCATTTGCCGTAATTTGGAATAAACCGTCTATAAAAGCTTAGTGAAAATTCTCAGGCCTTCACATATACCATTAGCAAGAGAAGTATACTGATAAATTTTGTTTCTCCAAGTAAACCTAAAATATTTTTGCTGTTCTTCAGCAATTGGTACCGAATAATAATCATGTCTAAGATCAATTGATGCCATGTATGTTCCTTTGTTGATCAAAGTTAGAGCTTATTCAAAAGTTTCCATTTTAAAATGTCTATATGGAATTTGTTCATTCAAGTGCTTTAGATTCAAAACCATTCTATATTCACCATTTTTCTTAGATCGCAAGAAAATTGGTGATAGTATTTGATCATCAGATTTTTGAACATTTATTATGACTTCCATCTTTAACAATTTTTCAATTTCTCGGTCAATTATACTTTGTTCTTTTTCACTAAATTCATATTATACTCGTTGATTCCTAAAATCTCAATATTAATGTGTTCTAAATTAAAATGGAAATGCTGTACTACGTCTAAAATCTCAGCATTAGAAGTAAGCTTTTTCCATTCCTGTACAAAATTTTTAAGACCACCAGCGTTAAATGAACTCTCACTCACCTTGTGGGATGTTTGAAACTTTGTCGGGGTCCCCGTCTGTACTGGTAGTTTTTTGACGGAGTCGAATTACTACTAGTAGCAGTGCTTCCAGATGTAGGTGTTCTGAATGATCCTCGAAATCTGGAGTTTCGAAATCCCCTAGTGAAGTAACTTCCCCTTGCAGGTCTTCCTGTGAACATTTTTGTACTATCTTTGAACAATCCTCTATCTCTTTCGCCACTTTTGATATGTAATCACCAAATAAGTAATTAGTGTTTGGCCTATTATGGTTACACAAGTGGCTATATTCCCTGTTAAGTTGTGGCCTAAGAAAATCCTTGTGTGCATGATTTATTTGCCTATTACAATGCCCAAGAAGGGCCAAAACACTGTTATACTCCTCAATTAATAATTCAAATTTCCCAATCAAATGTTCTTTGTCTTCTTCTGAATCCAATCTATTTTCAACCAAGTAATATTCCATTTCGGCCATTGAGGTCACAGCTTTAGATAAAATTGTGGCTGATTTTACAACAGAAGCCTCAATGTTCTGCATTTTTTTATTGGTAGTCCTTGCAGAATGAGATACTGCATCCCAGATTAATGGGTTTGTTTGTACAACAACTAACCCCTCACAATTTCCAGGTCTTGCATTTACTTCATCTTTGACAAGGTCCTGATACCAATCTTCTTCGATACCATTCCTGAAGAGATCCGTGATATTATTGGCCAAATCTGGGTCAATATCTTTGTCTAGAGTTTCTGAATCTTTTAGACATGGAGATAAATCTGCTTAATCCAGGAATGGCTTCCTCAATTTCTTTCCTTCTCAAGCTATCTGAAGACTGATTATTTTCTTCCTCACAATCAAATTGGTTTTCATTTTCCTCTTTATAAGAAGCTAGCTTGTTTGCTACTTCAGTTATTTGTAAATTCTGCTCATATAATTTTTTCTAGTGCTCGGTCATAAAAGATGTTTGTTTTTGTATTGTGGTCTGTAGATTGTTAATTGCTGCAAGCAATTTTGTGTTAGTGCCTCAGCCTCTACAATGTTCTTTTTTTAACTTGAGGTCACTTTTTTGTTCGTAGAACCCAGTTCTACTTTGGCCTTCACATTTTGGGATGAACTTCGTTCATTTGGTTCCGCCATGATGTAGATTCCTGAACACCACGTGTTCAAATTTTACAAGGCGAAATTCCTACTTCAAGTTATAAATCTGCGTCAATGTGCGTGCACACTCAACGTTAAGTTTGTTCAGCAAACAAACATGAATTCCAACAATGACACGTAATATTAATCAATTGGCGATCGATTTTAGGATAAGAAGCACATTGACGTCTTCAATTATCAGCCATTTGCAACAACTCATCCGCGCATGTTCAATCCATCTCATTTAAGAACCGAACGGAATTTTTTTACGAAAAAGAATTTAATTGGTATCCATTCATTATGTTCTGAGAAAGGCACTTTTTTTTCAATGGATCAAAATTTCTTAAACAATGTTGAAAGAGGGTCACCCAAGGATCATTCATGTGAAGTTTGCTTAAAATTCATCAAGTAGCTTGTGAGTAGAAGATTTTTAAAGAAAAAGTTTACGACCGAATGCATGGACCCACTGATGCACGGATGGACACACAACTGACACAACGCAATGACAATAGCCCCAGTGGCCTTCGGCCAGTGGAGCGTAAAACTTGGCTTTGAAAAATATAGTTTAGATTCCTATCATTGTCTCATAGAAATGGTAATGTTATCACCTCTTACTCATAGTGCTAGCGATGTTGTCAGCTTTTATCCATAGTTTTGGTAATGTTATCATCTTCTACTTATAGTTTTGAAAATGTTCAACACCATTTATTTTTGTTTTTTCCCAAGTCATTTACCAGTAGTTTTTGAATCACCACCATTTACTATAAGTCTAGATAAATTTTTAAATCATATACAAATATTTATGGAAATATTCACTACCATAAATTTTCTATAAGTTTTTGTGTTTTTTCCATATTTACCAATAGTTTGCAAATATTCAACACCATCTACTATTGGATTTGGTAATCTGATTCATTAAATTATACCTTAAGTGAAACATTGACCTCCATCCTTTTTGCGCAATAATCATGATTTTGGACAACTTAAATCACCTACAATTTCCTTCTTGTTTTATAAAAAACAACTGTACAATTACAGATGATTTGATGTTTGAAATACTGTGATTGTTTCCATGGCAGAGGTCAGGCAGTCTTCTCGATAGTGTAACTACTATTCTCATCTATCAGATAACTTTACCCCACTCATGCTGTTCATGGTATATATAAGCAAGACTGTTCAAAGTATCCAAAATTGGCAATTCATTTAAAACAAAATATAAATTCAACATGATAAGGTCACCCTATGAAACACAAATAGGGTTGTTTTTTTTCTTGCCTGTTTTAATAGCATTTAGCCGTAATGATAAATTAATTCATTTACCTTTACTTTTGAGATTATTTGCTGAATCTATGTGTATTTCCGTTTATTTATCATCGCTACCGTAGCACATGCCCATATGAGCGACGCCCCAGAAGACAGTTAGTTGTTACGGGGGATAGTGCAAGGATACATGATGAAACTACTGCTGAGATCCACCATGGTTCTTTAATGTGCTCAGTGTAAAGCACCGTCTCACGGGGCCACAGTTTAACGTCTCATCCAAAAGATAATTAGTTTTGTTAGTGTGCCAGCCCTGGTTTGAACCCACGCCGTTGAACTTCAATGGTTTTGAAGGCCAGTACTCTACCAACTGAGCTAATTGGGCTTACAAAAATCTATGTGAACACACACTCTGTATAAAAAAAATTTGACACCACAAAAACTTTGCGAAGAAAAGAAGAAATTGCTACCAACAAGAACATTATTTAACTAGTACAGTTATATTTCAAGATATTGCATAAACCAGACTTAATATATAGGCTGGCCGTTTTTGGAGATAACCCAAGGAATTAATAGAGTCTAAGTAAGTGTTTTATGGGTTTTTGTCTGGATGTAGAAACTTTGATTCTTATGATAAACTTTGATTCTTTTAATACTTCTGTTAAAATGAAGATATTTGCTTGAAGTAGATAGCTGTACTTTGAAAATCATAGAGTTACAGGTTACCTTCCTTCATAGCCATTTGTCTCTCACACAAGAGGAAAAACCTTTCCTTATTCCCTTAATTGACAGAACTAGAAAGCCATGGATGGCTTGAGTCGCTCAACAGGCTTGAAATTCTTGTAATAGCAAACAAAAGTTTTGACTTGATGGTTAGATATTTTGGGTTCTATTGATGTCGAAAATGATTTTCAAAATTTACGCTATATAACATATAGAGAAATGACCTCTGCCCATAAAATCCATATTTTTCATCCAATCACAATAATATTTGGCTGCATGATAATGGGTCACCCAAGGATCATACCAATAATGTTTGTTTGATATCCATCAGTAATATACTGAGAAAATGATTTTCAAAATTTCCACTATTCAACATATAGAGAAATGACCTCCTCCCATAAAAAACAAACTTTTCATCCAATCACATAAATTTTTGGTAGACTGATAAAGAGTTACTCAAGGATCATTTCAGTGAAATTTAGTTGATATCCATCAATAACATTCTGGGAAAATGATTTTCAAAGTTTCCACTATACAACATATAGAGAAATGACCTCTGCCCATAAAATCCGTATTTTTCATCCGATCACAATAATATTTAGTGGACTGAATAAGGGTGACTCAGGAATCATTTCAGTGAAATTTGATTGATATCCATCTGTTACAATCTGAGAAAATGGTTTTCAAAGTTTCCACTATATAACATATAGAGAAATGACCTCTGCCCATAAAATCCATATTTTTAATCCGATCACAATATTTTTTGGTAGATTGATAATGGATCACCCTAGAATCAATCATGTAAAATTCAATTGGTATCCTTCGATAAGATTCTCAGAAAACTCCTTTTTTACCATATTTGGAAATTAGCCACGCCCATTAAATCCATGTTTTTCATTGGATCAAAATTTCTTGAACAACTTTGAAAGAGGGTCGCCCAAGGATCATTACTGTGAAGTTTGGTTGAAATTCATCCAGTACTTTCTGAGGAGAAGATTTTTAAAGAAAAAGTTTACCACCGGACGCATGGATTGACAGACGGACGCACGATTAACACAAAGAAACGACAATAGCCCCAGTGGCTTTCTGCCAGTGGAGCTTAAAAGAATTGCAACAAAATACCTCTCTACACTTAATGCAGGGGTATGGAATTCATATCCCTGACTTGTCCTACATGTGTTTTTCTACCTGTGGTAAAGTACTTCTTTAGGCCACTTGTCCACAGACAAGTAAATATCTGGGCAAAACTTGAAATGGTACTAAATAGATCTAAAATTGATTAGCTAAATGTTTGTATCAAAGGGTAGAAAACAATATAATTAATGAAGAAAATGCTGTCCCAATGAGTGCCCACAACATGGGTTTTAATTGAGAAATAAAGATTTGAGACTACTGTCTTTACCCCATCTTATCTGTACCTCTTGTTATTTTCTTCAAAGCAAAAATACAATGTAACTTTATAAATATGTGTGTATTTTTTTTCCCATTAATATTTTGACACAGAGCCTTTTCCTGCTAGTAATCCACTATCATATCATGAATACAAACCATTTAGATGATATTGAATGAGGACAACAAATACTTCAGATACAAAGGAAACAACAATACATTCTGGTATGCCCAGAAAAAACAGGCAAATCAAGATGTGTTTGTGGTACACATAAATGCCCTAGCAATTTCAATTTTTGCAAGTTTGACCTTATAAACAACCTTGTGGTGACCATTGTCCTTTAACCAAAAATGATGCACACTGCCATGCCAAATATGTGATACCAAAAATCCAACATTGCACCTAAAGCACATGTTAAGTTTGCATGTTCTGATGTGACTGGTAGACAGACAACAGTAAAACAAGAGCACCGTCTATGAATACAACTCTCAACTTTAGGTGCTGGATAATACAACTAGAAAGCCATGAATGGCTTGAGTTGCTCCACAGGCTTGAAATTCTTGTAAAAGCAAATAAAAGTTTTGACAAGATTTTTAGATGTTAAGGGTTCTACTGATGTTGAAAATGGTTTTCGAAGTTTAAACTATATAACATAGAGAAATGACCTCCGCCTATAAAAGACATATTTTTCATTCAATCAAAATAATTCTTGGCTTAATGATAATGGGTCACCCAAAGATCATACCAAAAATGTTTGATTGATATCCATCAGTAATATTCTGAGAAATGATTTTCAAAGTTTCCACTATCTAGCATATTGAGAAATGACCTCCACCCATAAAATACATATTTTTCATCCAATCACAAAAATTTTTGGTAGACTGATAACAGGTCACTAAAGGATCATTCCAGTGAAATTTGGTTGATATCAATCAATTAATTTCTAAGAAAATGATTTTGAAAGTTTCCACTATAAAGCACATTGAGAAATGACCTCCACCCATAAAATACATATTTTTCATCCAATCACAAAATTTTTTGGTAAACTGATAACAGGTCACTAAAGGAACCTTCCAGTGAAATTTGGTCGATATCAATCAATTAATTTCTAAGAAAATGATTTTGAAAGTTTCCACTATTTAACATATAGAGAAATGACCTCTGCCCATTAAATGCATATTTTCTATCGGATCAAAATAATTTTTGTAGACTGATAAAGAGTCACCAAAGGATCATTCATGTAAAATTAAATTGGTATCCATCAATTAGAATCTGAGAAAACTCACTTTTTACCATATTTGGAAATTAGCCACGCCCATTAAATCCATGTTTTTCATTGGATCAAAATTTCTTGAACAACTTTGAAAGAGGGTCACCCAAGGAACATTCTGGTATAGTTTTATTGAAATTGGCCCAATGGTTCAGGAGGAGATATTGTTCAAAGATTTCGGGGTCAAAATAAGTCCCTCCCTGCCACGCCCATATTTGGTGGTCAATCCAAATTTCTTGAACAACTTTAGAAGAGGGTCACAAAAGGAACATTCTGGTAAAGTTTCATTGAAATCGGCTCAATGGTTCAAGAGGAGATGTCGTTCAAAGATTTTGGGGTCAAAATATGCCCCGCCCTGCGACGCCCATATTTGGGGGTCAATCCAAATTTCTTGAACAACTTTAGAAGAAGGTCACCCAAGGAACATTCTGGTAAAGTTTCATTGAAATCGGCTCAATGGTTCAGGAGATGTCATTCAAAGATTTTGGGGTCAAAATATGCCCCGCCCTGCCACGCCCATATTTGGGGGGTCAATCCAAATTTCTTAAACAACTTTAGAAGAGGGTCACCCAAGAAACATTCTGGCAAAGTTTCATCAAAATTGGTTCAGGAGGAGAAGATGTTTAAAGAAATGTTTACGCACGGACGGACGCATGACAGACACCTCGCCATGACAATAGCTCGCTGGCCTTCGGCCAGTGGAGCTAAAAATCACAATACCTCTGATTTCCTACAAAAACAGCCAAGTTATCAATTATATATATCTTAAATGTCAAGCAATAACAAGAGCTACGCCTATGGGTGCCTACGCTCGGCTGTCGAGTGCTGGATGGTCGGAAAAATCTATGTCGAAAAAGGGGCATAATTTGCACAAAATGCATCTAGAGTTATCCCCCTTGATAGTATAGGTTGCTCTTTTGATGGTGAACATGTGTGCCAAGTTTCAAGTGAATGCCTTCAATAGAACCAGAGATATAACAAAATGTCAAAGTTTTCGCACAACGACGACGACAACAACAGCGACACGGAGGCTATAGCAATACCTCAGGTTTTCTCCGAAAACAGCTGTGCTAAAACTCTCAGATAAGTCAAAATTTAAAGAAATTGCAGACAACAGATTCATTTGATGACATATAGAGATATTTTTCATTCCAGCAGTAAACATTGTTGGAAATGAAGAAAGACATTGCTACAAGCAATATCTTTATTCCAAAAAAGATCACAATTTTTCTTTAAAAGAGGGTTGGAGAAATGAATGTTGTCTTTTAAACCCTTGTTATGCTGAACACATAATATTCCTGATTTGACAAGAGGTATTGACAAAGATCAGCCTGCATATACATGTATGTGCAGTCGAAGTCTTTACCACCTGATTTTCCTTTAAAACCAGAACAGTTTAATAATTATATTTTCAAAATAAATACAGACTCACAGTTAGGACATAATATTGGGTGTTTCAGGTAATGGACCCCTAATAGTTCCACGTTTCAGATGTAACAAACTTTAACAGTGTTAACCGAGGTTTCCTAATGATTTTCATTAAGAAACCTTTGTCAACATTGTGAAAGCTCATGAGTTCTGAAATGTTGCGGAACTATTATGGTTCCACTACCTTAAGCAGTTCAAAGATAATTAATGCAATTGGTCCATGGAATTTATTCAGCATGACAAGTGTTAATAATCAAAAAGTGAAAAATTATCCTACCTGTACTGTACAAGCGTAAGGGGTTTCACCAGTGTGGGTGCGTAGATGACTGTCAAAGTAAAGTTTCTTATTGTACCCGGCACCACAGTGGTCACATATAAACTTTTTCTCCTGGGAGTGAATAGCCATATGCTTTGCTAGGTACTCTTTGTCCGCAAAGCTTTTGCCACAGACCTGAAAATAAGTGGAGATTTGTCAAAATAAAGTTTTTAGTTGTAGCTGGTTCCACACGAAGGAAAAAAGTTGAGTAGGAACCCTACGCTTGTAAAGGTTGATATCATAGTGATCACATATAAACTTTTTCTCCTGGGAGTGAATAGCCATATGCTTTGCTAGGTACTCTTTGTCCGCAAAGCTTTTGCCACAGACCTGAAAATAAGTGGAGATTTGTCAAAATAAAGTTTTTAGTTGTAGCTGGTTCCACACGAAGGAAAAAAGTTGAGTAGGAACCCTACGCTTGTAAAGGTTGATATCATAGTGATCACATATAAACTTTTTCTCCTGGGAGTGGATAGCCATATGCTTTGCTAGGTACTCTTTGTCCGCAAAGCTTTTGCCACAGACCTGAAAATAAGTGGAGATTTGTCAAAATAAAGGTTTTAGTTGTAGCTGGTACCACACATTGTCACTAAAAGAGGGCTCTAACACCACTTTGTTCCTTCAAAAGGAACAAAGTGGAGCTAGAACCCTAGGCTTATGAAGATTGGTACCAGAGTGATCACATATAAACTTTTTCTCCCAGGAGTAAATAGCCATATGCCATGCTAGGTAGTCTTTGTCAGCAAAGCTCTTGCCACAAACCTACAAATGAGCGGAGGTTTGTCAAATATAAAGTTTGTAGTTTTAAGTGGCACCTGACATGTTCCCAAGACAAGGGTTTTAACTCCAGTTTGTTTCTTTCAAAGCAACAAAGTGGATCTAG
Source organism: Fragum whitleyi (assembly GCA_948146395.1). Classification (NCBI taxonomy): domain Eukaryota; kingdom Metazoa; phylum Mollusca; class Bivalvia; order Cardiida; family Cardiidae; genus Fragum; species Fragum whitleyi. The sequence goes on along the minus strand of OX411545.1, from coordinate 4,568,437 downwards.
AACCCTATGCTTGTGAAAATTGGCACCACAGTGATCACATATAACTTTTTCTCCTTGAGTAAATCAATGGGTTAGTGCAACACTACTGTAAGTGCCTATATATTTATAGGCACTTACAATAGTGTTGCGCTGATCCCTCGAAATGCCCATGTGCCTTTCAAGGTACCTTATCAGCAAAGTTTTTGCCACAAACCTGAAAATGGTGTAAAGATTTGTCAAAATAAAGTTTTTTGATTATAACTGGCACATTTATACAAACCAAGGGCCCTAACTCTCACTTTTTTCCTTTCAAAGGAATAAAGTGGAGTAAAAACCATAAGCTTGTGAAGGTTGATGCTACAGTGATCATATGTAAGCTTTTTTCTCCTGGGAGTGAAAACCCATATGCCATGCTAGGTTCTCTTTGTCCGCTAAGCATTTGCCACAAACTTGAAAGTGAGTAAAGATTTGTCAAGACAAAGTTTTTATTGAACCTGGCACCACCGATCTTTGCAAGCCAAGGGTCCCAAGGAACAAAGTGGAGTAAGAAGCATAGGCTTGTAAAGATTGGCACCACAGTGATCACATATTACTTTTTCCCCTTGGAGTAGAAATTTATATGCTATCCTAGGTACTCTTTGTCTACAAAATTTTTGCCATACAACCTAATCATGCTGAACCCAAGAGATCAAATACTGAACTACGTCAACAAAATTTTACAATGTGTATTACAGTTTAAATCGACCATTTTGCAATATATTGCAACCCCTCTTTTTACCGCAAGGGTTTGGAATTCCCATTACCTACTTGTCTGACACAGGCTTTCTTTGCCACTTGTCCTTTGATAAGTAAAAACCAGGACAACAAGAGGCCCAAGAGGGCCTGTATCGCTCCACTGGCTTTAAAATCTTTAGACTTTCATTAAATAAAGCTTACTTTAAACGAATACATTAACACTCCAAAATCTCCTAAGACCTATTTAGTAATGATTAAATGGTTCTGGTCCATATTGCACCAAAATACTCAATCACAATGAACCTGCAACCCTTGACCATTCTTATTAAAACATAAGGTTCAGAAGATGTCGTTCAAAGATTTCGGGCTCAAAATAGGCCCCACCTGACATGCCCATATTTATGGACCAAACAAAATTTCTTGAACAATTTAAGAAAATAGTCATCCAAGAAACATTCTGGTAAAGTTTCATTGAAATTGGCTGAGTGGTTCTGGAGGAGATAACATTCAAAGATTTTGGCCTCAATATAAGCCCCGCCCTGCCACGCCTAAATTTATAAACTTATCAAAATTTAGCAAATAATTTTTAAAAAGAGACACTCAAGGAACATTCTGGTAAAGTTTCATTGAAATCAGCCAAGTGGTTCAGGAGAAAATGTCATTTAAAAATTTCGGGCTCAAATTAGGCCCCGCCCTGCCACACCCATATCTTTAGTCCAATCAAAATTTCTGGAACAATTTAAGTAAAGGGTCACCCAAGGAACATTCTGTTAAAGTTTCATTGAAATCGGCCCAGTGGTTCAGGAGGAGATGTCGTTCAAAGATTTCGAGCTCAAATAGCCCTGCCCTGCCACACCCATATTTATGGACCAATCAAAATTTCTTGAACAATTCAAGTTAAGGGTGACCCAAGGAACATTCTGATAAAGTTCCATTGAAATCGGCCCAGTAGTTCAGGATGAGATGTGGTTCAAAGATTTCGGGCTCAAAATAAGCCCTGCCCTGCCACGCCCATATTTATGGACCAATCAAAATTTCTTGAACAATTTAAGTAAAGGGTCACCCAAGGAACATTCTGTTAAAGACCTGGTTTAAGGAATGTTGTATATTCTGGACCCCTACTGATAAGCTAATTGTTTATCTTTCTGAATCACCCTAGGGGGTCAATCACCCTTTATATTCTTCACATAACATTGACCAATATTGGTCATCATTATCTCATTAATTGATTTGAAAAGAGTTAAAAAATTGAATATCTATGTTTTATTGAAACAGAAAGTCAATGATTTTTAAATGTCTTCACAGTTTTATTTATATCTGACTTGTGAATACGGTGATAAAATAAAATCTGCAATTTAGGAAGTGAAAAAAAGTGATAATCTAGATCAATTGAAGGTAGAAATTTATATTCATAAAAAATTGAACTTGCAGCAATGTTAAGAATAAAATTAATCCAAAAGAAAATGTTTAGGTAAAAATACTTCTCCTTTCAAACATATTACAACCCATAAAATCTTGCTACAAAATTGAAACATTGCAGGAAAAGAAGAACATTAATTATCACTTTTCAATTATTCCAAGCAATTTTATTTAAGAGATTTCTTAATATAGCTACAGCTATTTGTGATTAAGGAATTATTTTCTTAAAAACAATTTTTTTAATCTTTTATCCATGTATTTAGACGAAGGTTGAAAATTAAAGATGCATCACAAACACTTTGCTTTTCTATGTAAAGTTTAAAATTGCGTATTGGGACCCTTGCAAGCCAATCAAAAGGAATACTAGACTTTAAATAGGGGTATATTGATAAAAATCATTATCTAAATGATAGAGTTAAATGAGATATTTAGTAATTTGAAATTATTTAACCAAAAAAATAATGAAATACTTTTCTCAATAAGTCAAAATCAATATATGCCTGACAGCCTCTGTATGTGTATCTCTTTATCGAGTATACAAGGTGATTAAGTGATTAAGATAAGGGCCATAAAACCATTAAGATAACAATGGGTGGTTAATTGTTTATCTCATTTGGGGGGGGTCAAATTAAGAAGGCTTAAACCAGGTCTTTAAAGTTTCATTGAAATTAGCCCAGTGGTTCAGGAGGAGATGTCGTTCAAAGATTTAGGGCTCAAAATAAGCCCCGCCCTGCAACGCGCATATTTATGGGCTAATCAAAATTTCTTGATCAATTTAAGTGAAGGGTCACCCAAGGAACATCCTTGCCAAGTTTCATTGAAATTGGCCTAGCAGTTCAGGAGGAGAAGATTTTTAAAGATTTCAAAGTGAAACAAGATGTGTTTATGAAACACGAATGCCCCTGTAACGGCTTTTTTTTCAAAGTTTGACCTTGACAAATGACCTTGACCTTGTCACATGACCTTGACTTTGGTACCAGCGGATGCAGATCATTGAGATCTATCATCATGCCAAATATTAGCTTTGTATCTTAAATAGGCTTGCAGATATTGGCAAGGTTAAGTTTTTAGACAGACAGACAGACAGACAGACGGACAGACAGACAGACAGACAGACGGACATGAGTAAAACAATATGCCCCCGATCTATCGATGCGGGGGGCATAAAAATGCCACGCCCTGCCACGCCCATATTTGGGGGCCAATCAAAATTCTTTGAACAATTTAACAAGGGGGCCACCCAAGGATCATTTCTACCAAGTTTCGTTAAAATCAACCCATTGGTTTGGGAGGAGAAGATGTTTAAAGAAAAAGTTTACACAAGGACGGACGGACAGACGCACGCATGGACAGACGGATGCAGGACAGACACTCTGCCATGACAATAGCTCGCTGGCCTTCGGCCAGTGGAGCTAAAAATCAGAATGGTACTAAAGAGATCTAAGAGATTGATTATCAAATGCTAATATCAAAGGAAAGAAGATAAGCATTTTCTTCTTTAAAAAGTTTTTCTCATGATGAATTGATTTTTGTTTTTGTGGAAAAATTTTTTTTGATCCTGGACAAGTAGAAAATCATCTTTTATTTGTCAGGGGACAAATGGAGAAATTCTTTTTTCACACTCCTGGGGCCCATTTTATTTAACATCTTACAAAGATTTTTTTGCTTAGGTCAATTATCAAAGTTGCCTCTATAGAACTTACTAAATATGGAATTCTTCCATGCATCACCTCATTTGAATTGACTTCTGAAGACGATTCCAATGAGACATTGGAAGGCAGAATCTTGTAATGAATGAAAACACCAGGTACGATTTGTAATTTTGACTTACGATTAATTTTTTCATAAGAAGTTCAGTAAAAAAGGCCCCTGGACTGTAATGGTTTACGTCTAGTGGTAACTACAGCTTTTTCAAGATATTGTCACAAAATGGTAGAAAATGTCCATCATCTGTAGATTGAAGGCAGAGACCATCCCTGTGTTCAGGATGTAAGAACGTTTTGCAAGGGCTTTGAGATGATACCCTACTTTGCATGTGCACATTTGTGCAAAGCTAGGTATCATTTCGAAAATGCTTTGCTAAGGTTTTCATCCTGAATGCAGGGCTGATAATTCTATACAATTCCAACAAATGAGGATCGTTAGCTTTGGAGAAAAAATAGACAGTTTTCAGTATAATTAGCTTAGGTAAAATGTACTTAAGTTAGTAACGATTTAATGAATGAAGTTGCTCAAATAAGATGGAATGTTGTAATTTCAATCATAGGTGTAAATTAATTCTAAAACCTTGCAACAACAACTTTATTAAAGCTGTAGTTAATATATCTTTTAACCCTTTGCTGTTTAATCCCTGCTTTTTACGTGCCTGTGATTTTTTGATTGAGAAAACATTATCAAAAAAGAAGAAATTGCTTCTGACAAGCAATTTCTTCTTTTTCCACACTATTTTCTACCCTACTAAATGGTTATTTTTCAAATTAAATCCACTTTGAATTTTCATCTGCAAAACCTTTGAATTTGGACAGGTCCAATTTTTGTAAAACAGCAGATTTTAAAATGACATGATACAAGACTGAAGATTAACAATGACTTACTGGACATTTAAAGGTTTCACCGCTGTGAAGTTTGCTATGCCGTTTCAACTTGACTCTGTCCTTAAACTGTTTACCACATGTTTCGCAGATGACGGGTTTTGATTCTTGATGTACGACAACCATGTGACGTTTTAAACTGCCAACAGATAATGTGAGTTCACAGAGAGGACACTGAACAACGGCTGCCTTTGTATGGTGGGTTCTATGGATAACCAGTGTTGTCCTGAAATTAAGACAAAATTTAACACTGGAAATAGTGATTTTTTTATTTCTTAAATGTTTTTGGCGGATTATGGAGAAATAATAGTTGATTATCATTTGAGCCTGTGCGTGAGATTTCCAACAATTTCTTATGTACAAAGCAAAGACTCTGACCAGCCTGTGCATCCGCACAGTCTGACCAGAGTCTTCACTATGTATTTAGTAGATAGATAAGTTCTCATAGTACTTGTATACTATCAGGTAACATTACATTATTGTAGGTGGCTATCTACACTGCTCAATGTTTGCACCTCGCCCACTTTTCAATTTGTTGGAAATGTCACACACAGGCTCATTTGATAATCTAACTGCCAAGCAAGTGAAATTACCACAATAAATTATGCACTGCTTCCATTCAGTACACACTACTGGAAGTCATCTAAATGAGCTGAATAAATAAATGGTGTAATAATGTTTAGTCTGTTTGACTTCTATATGGACCAACATTACATCAATTACATGAAATAAGGTTTGAATGAAGGATTTGTATGTGGTAAAATCTTAATCCCAGCTTAATACCATTCCAAAAAAATATATTTTTAGAAAATAAGATGGCTTCAAAAAAATGATTTTGTCTATCTAGTTTATGTTAATATTTTTTTGCATTTTCTGCTCTTAAAAAAGAGGGGTAGTGGAGGCTGTTTAGCAGTAAGAAAATGTGAACATAGAGTAAAATTACATGGTTTTGTACTAAACATTTGACAGAAGAAATGAACATTATTCCTTATTTGGAAATGCCAATTTGCATATTGACAGTTATGTCGTCTTAAAATAAGATATCACATGATATGTACCGTTAATTACTCGCCTGCTTGTCCAGTTTTCCTCATGAAAATCCCAACAACTGTGTTAAATAATGCATTTTTGATTGGCCTCATATAGGGTTCATCTCAGAAAAGATAAAGACAATTAACTATTATACGGTCAAACAGTTTTGGAACAAACAGAGAATACACACAGAGTTGATATCCTAAGGCAGTAAATATCATTGACAAAATTAAAATTATAAAAATATTCATCTTTATCCTGAAACAACCCACTTAAAATCATACACTTTAAACTTGGCCCCTATGCAAATCAGAACTATTTTCGGATAGACAATTTGCTATTCTGTCAAATACAGACACATCTTCATCTACATCTATACATTGTTCCGTCAAACTCGTCTATTATACATTGGTCAACTTCTTGTCACAATAAGGTATGAAATGCTGAGAGTTAACATGTAGACATGTAGACAGCAGAACAAAATCATTATTTTATATTCAACAAAAGTTGTCTGCTGAAAATGTAGCTTGCCCAAACTGCTGCATTTCCAAAACAGGGCTTGACAAAAGATCAAAGTCTTTGATCAATTTTTCTATAATTACTTCAATTTTTCTATATACGTCCATGATATATATACAGTCAACTCTCGTTACAACGACCACGTTTGTTCCCGATAAAAATGTCGTTATAACGAAAATGTCGGTGTATTGGAAATCACCCCTTCAACTCATAAGTTGATAACATTTTTATACAATAAACTCTTTTAACTGAAATAAATACTAATAGATTACCTTTAAATATCGATAAGATATCTACATGACTTAAAAAACTGAATATTAAATTTTTTTATTACTTTTTGAAGAAATCCTTATAGATTTCCTTCCTTGATTGTGAACAGTATTCTCTACAGAATAATATTTTCCATTAAAATAGATTATGACAGTTTTAAAGCATGTCTTAGCTTCAAATCTAGAGACAATGGAATAATCAGAATTAATAATGGAAAATGTTTGCTTCAATTTATCACAGATTGTCGATCTACCACTCTTTTGACAAATAGCTCGACAACTGGTCCTGTGTTATATTTGAATGTGCAGATTTGAATTCTAAAATCGTATGTTTTTTGCTCAAAGAGAGTTGGGTTCGACGCCTCTTTGCTGATGCCTCAGCCATTTTTTAAATAAAAATAGATCAATGTAAAATGTACGACAAAGATGTTTGCGTAACAATCAAACAAAGTAAAATGATGACTTGCTCTTTTCGCCAAGAAAAGGCCCAGTAAAAAGTGTCCAAAGTATACTCGTCGAATGCAAAGTGGTGTAACCGTATCTTTTTGTAATTAAGTTACGATAATATCACCCTCAGCCAACCAAAGGTTAACGGACGAGATCATTGTGTTCCGGGTGGTTTAATCGTCGATAATCGCCGAAGGGGAAAACTGTATTCGCACTTTAGCATAATTGAGTAAACACGCGTACATTGTTGATTAACACATTACCGCGAGGTGCTAAAAATAGCCGCTAGGAATTTCCCAGGTTAGTGTCGATGTATTGAATAATAACATATAGGGATTTTGCACTTTCGTTCCCTGATATTTTGTGTCGATGTCGGAAAACGAGAATTCCGTTGTAACGGGAGAAAAATAAACTATGCAAATCCGTTCCCAACAAATAAGTGTCGGTATACGAAAATGTCGATGTAACGGATGTCGATCAAACGGGAGTTGACTGTATCGGTTTTTTTTTTGAGAAGTAATAAAGAAAAATTAAAACATTTTTGTTCTAAGGTCAAGGTCACAGGGTCAAGGATCTTGGTAACAGGTTAAAGTCTATCAACTAATGAATGTTGATATGAAGTATGATGAAGTAAAAGCATTCAGATAATATAAGCAAATTAAGTTTTTTGGTTAAAGTTTTTGGTAAAACTTTTTTAAGTCTAAAAAAGGTCAAAGTCAAATTGCCATGGACCTTGGTCCCTGGTGAAAGCCCATAACCTAATAAGTGTGTACGTGAAGTTATAATGTCCCTAGGTAAACGCATTCAGAAAATATAAGCAAGGTTAAAGTTTTTTGGTAAAAGTTTGAAATTAAAAGTTTTGTAAGTCCAAAAAAGGTCAAGGTCAATTGACAAGAAGCTTGGTCCCCTGTAAAAGCCTATTACCTTTTGAAGTGATGATATTCCTAGGTGGAAGCAAGAAGAACCCATGATATCAACCAATTCAAAATCTGGAAGGTAATGACATTTCATTCCTATGAAGTTAGCTTGAATTTTCAGGGTTTGACATTTACTGCTTTTTGCCACCAGCCCAAAGGACCTGTAAGCGCTAACAATTACATGTCCTCCATGATAACAACAGGTCCTGCATGGAAACCATGATTGATTTTCAGCAATTATAGGGATAAATTGCAAAGAAAACATTGTTGGAAAGAAGAAAATGCTTTTGACAAGCAATTCTTCCTTTCTACGATGTTTTCAACTTAATAATGCAAATATTAGCTTTTGGAAAGGCATTTTTTTCTTCAACTCTGAACAGATATTCAATACTTAGTAACTAGCTGCCATTAGCTACAGGCCTGAAGGACCTGCTGCATGGTAACATCTACCAGTCCTCCCTAAAATCCAAAGGTCTTGGGTCAAAGGACTGGTGTCAGTGTCAACCCCGGATTTTGTACAAGAATTTCAGAGAAGATTTTTCAATATTTCACCATACAGGCCCATTTTCTGGTGACAAGTTAGCCCATAACCCCCATCTTATCAACCCAATCAAAATTCAAAGCAGAAATCTGAAAGAGTATGTCCCTAGGAACATTCCTATAAAGCATGGTTCAATTCTGACCAATAGTTTCAAGAAAGATGTTTTGATATTTTACCATTGAGGCCCATTTTTTGTGACTCAAAGGCCTGTTACACCAATAAAAACAACCTGATCAGAATAAAATTAAGGAATCTGAAAGAGCATGTCCCAGGAATATTTCCTGTGAAATTTGGTGAAATTCTAACCATTAGTTCAAGGTTAAAGACCGGTAATAGTTGCGCAATGTTTTGGAAGTAATTAACTTTAACAGTGTTAACCAAGGTTTTCTAATGATTTTCATTAGGAAACCTTGGTCAACATCGTTAAAGATTATGTGTTCCGAAAGGTTGCAGAACTATTACCCGCTCATTACCTTAAGATGTGAAAATGAAGTTTATGCATGGGCGCCCAGACTAATGACAGACAATCTGCCATGTAAAGGCTTCACCAGTGGAGCAAAACATCTAATATTGATTGAGATTTTGTATGAATTAAATGTTGCCATGCCTTTAACTCCAATGCCTAGAACTATGATTGAATGGTGACAATAACAACTCTTTGTTCCAAAATAGCTGGGCTAAATTTTTATGTAATGAAGCCTGTGACTGTATAGACCTGATATCACCTGTCTTAATGATATTAGGCAGTCAATTTTGAGAAACAATTTGTATACACTTTGACCCAAATTTCTTTGATTTTTACGGCTTTATTATAATTCTGTACTGAACAAGAGGACCACGATGGTCCTAGATTGCTCACTTGAGTCTCTTTCACCCCTGGGACATCACATTAATTAAATAAGCAGATGTCAACAAGGATAACTAAAATAAATAAGTATAAACTAGCCTTTGCTCTTTGATTCTATGTAAAAAGAGATGCAGCCCAAATGTGACCCGAGGGTCTTGATATGAACAACCTTGGTAGAGGTCAACTAGATGATGCTAAATACTCAAAATGAAAGCCGTCTGCCTTCTGGTTTCAGAGAAGAAGATTTTGGAAGATTTTCCTATTTCCACCCATGGTGCTCAGATGAGCTTAAACGGCTGCTCCCAGTTTTGACTAAAGGGTCTTGATATGAACAACCTTGGTAGAGATCCTCTAGATGAAGCTACATACCTAATATGAAAGCTGTCTGCCTTCTGGTTTCAGAGAAGAAGAGTTTTGAAGATTATTCTTTTTTTACCCTTTGTGCTCAGATGAGCTAAAAGGGATGTGCCCGGCAAAGCCCAAATATGTCCTAAGGGTCTTGATATGAACAAACTAGGTAGAGGTCCACTAGATGATGCTACATACCAAATAAGAAAGCTGTCTGTCGCCTGGTTTCAGAGAAGATTTTAAAAAATTTTCTATCTTTAATCCTATGTAAAAAGGGTTGCCCCCGGATGGAGCCAAAATATAACCCAAGGGTCTTGATATGAACAAACTTAGTAGAAGTACACTGGATGATGCTACATACCAAATATGAAAGCTGTCTGCTTTCTGGTTTCAGAGAAGATTTTTGAAGATTTTCCTGTTTTCACCCTTTTTGTTAAGGGTAAAGGGAAAGTTAAGGAAGGATTTCATTTATTTGAACAACTTTGGTAGAGCTTGACCCAAGGAACATCCCTGCCAAGTTTCATCAAGATTAGCCCACTGGTTTAGGAGGAGAAGATGTTTAAATAAATTGTGGAAGACGCATGACGGACGACTGACACCTAACATTGTACGATCACAATAGCTCACCTTGAGCACTTCGTGCTCAGGTGAGCTAAAAATTATTGCATGATACATAGAATTATATGTAGGTGTCTTTAAATATCAATGTTTTCTGGTCTAGGCTGCCAGAAATTATCAAGACTTTACAAAGCCTTGTCATGATAAATTCTCCAAACCTCAACCAGGTAACATTGAAATTTTAAGACACAAACATGTTATTCACTCTGTCCTTACTTATCAGGAGCAGCATATCCACAAGTTTCACAGATTAAGTCCTGGTTTTGTCCAATATCACCCTTCAGTATTTTAACTCTAGTATGTAAACATTTGCTGGCATGAGAGTTCAACTCATCCTGAGAGGAGCAAAATTTGTAACAATGCTCACAGCCATATGGGTGAGTAAAATGTTTGAGGATATGCTTGCTGAAGCTTTCAAATAGTTTCATCTGTTTACCACACATAGCACAGTTAAAGGCATTAGTATTTGAGTGTGATAGTAAATGTCTTTTCAGTTGAACAAGGACTTGGTGTGGCTTTTTACAGATAACACATCTATAAGAAGGAAGATTTTCTTCTTGCAGTAAGTCTTTCAACACAAAAATGCCATGTTTATCACTTTGTTCTGTATGGTGGAGAGTCAAATTGTCATATCGATCATCATCAGGGGTGTAAAAGGGAATTTTCAAATCTCTCCGATCACAATTCAGTATTTCCATCTGGTGAGATTTGAGATGTTCACTATGCAGGAACACAAATCCACATTTATCACACGTAAATGTTTCTGGTTGGTTGGCCTGTCTGTCTAGTCCACTACCATGTGCCTCAAAATTCATAATTGCTGTCACCGGTTTTGGAGTACCAAAATCCAGGTCAGTCCACTTTTCTACCAATTCTTTAGCTTTTTCTAGTATAACTTCCATATTAGCCTTCTCAGCCACAGAATCTGTAGATTTTTTTCCTTTATTGTTGCCCTTTGCTTCATTTTTAATATCCAGATCATTCTCAGTGCTATGAATAAAGTCATCCTCATCATCACCTATGTCACTTTGTTCCTGATTGTCATCTGATATTTCTGCCCCATTATCAGACACATCAACACCTTCTGGTTCAACACCATCATTCTCTCCCATTGTGACAGTCTCTAAAGCAATATCCTTCCCAGTAACAGCTTTGTCTACAGATACAGTTCTGTTCCCAATAGTTTCTGATTCATTTCTATCCACACGTTTAAGCTTTACTTTCATAACTTTGTTAAACATTGCGGCTTTATCCACTTCACCTAAGTCTGAATGTCTTTTAACACCTTTGGTATTGGCCCCTGGTTTTTGTGGAGACTTTGAAAACTTTTCTTTTCCAAATATGGATGTTTTAGTCTTCTTTGATCTTTTCTCTACAATGAGTGCAAACATAGTTTTGGTATGAACCAAAGCCAAGAAAGACAATTAACATATCAAAAACAAGAGCACTACAAGTCAACAGTCAGCTGCAGAAAGTAAACAAGAGTACTGCTTAGTGCCTATGAATGTTAATGCTTGGCTACAGGTGCTGGATAATGCAAAAAATGTAAATTAAAAGGGGCATAAATCTAACAAAAATTTTGTCAGTTATCTCCCTTAATAGTCTGGATAGCTCTTGTAATGGTGAACACTCATGCCAAGTTAAGTGAAAATATCTTCAATAACAACTTAGATATCAACATGGTTAAAGTTAAGTCAGGCCAATGGAAATGCTAATACCAACAACAAGACTAACACTAACAACACCATGGTGATGACAATGCCTCAAGTTTTCTGTGGTTTGCTTTGCGTCACTTACAGAATTGCCATTTTCAGTTATATTGAAAGTCTCCTATTTTTTGTTTTCCAGAAAGATTCTGTAGAAGCCTCCAAAGCATTCTTCTTATTATCATTTATAGATTTAAGGTAGAATGACCTCTAGCATTTGCTATGAGGAATTTTGTTCTGATTCGCCAGTATTTGAATTGAGCAGTATTTTTAGACAATTTAGCAGCATCTCTTTTTCTAGAAGCATTAGTTATTTCTTCAGAATTTTGATGGCAAAATTCAAGGGGTTTTTAAGAGTTTTTCAAGGACTCAAACTTCAAAATTTGTTATTTCGCAAAATACATAGTGATTAAACTGAAGTACTATCCCTCCAACAAGGATGGAAATGACGAAAAATTCTTTGTTTTATCCAGTATCATATTTGGTATCCGGCTTTTCTGTCTAAAAATAGTATAAGGCTGGCAACAAGCATTTTAAAAACGGCTGGAAACCATTCCCTTTGCTTAAATTGAAGTTCCAATCGGCGAATAACAATTTCACCCTTATTTCTAAAGATAGTTGACCTGGTCTCAAATAAAACATGATGAAAAATCAAAATTCAAGGGTTTTTTAAGGACTTCAGGTCGTTTTTAAGGGTTTTATAAGGCTCAGGTCAGTTTTTAAGGGTTTCATAAGGCTAAGATCAAATTCAAGGGTTTTTCAAGACCTGTGTGAACCATGAGGACTTATTTCCTGTGAAATTATAGTCGAAATCTCGAACTAGAATGATTTCCTTGTTTTCAGCATAAATGTTTGCGAAGGTTTTTTCAAAATCATGAATCCAATCATTAGAGGCAGATATTAGCCTATATATATAACCAAGTATGAATGGCTTTTGCTTAGAGTTTTTTATTTCCAGCCAAATGGCTTCAATGTTTTCTTTTTCAAGATCCTGCCTCTGCATACTATGAAAAATATTTTTGATATAACAAACTTAATTTCCGCCATGACCATTTCTGTCATGCTGAAAAAAGGTATAGTTTTATATATGTAATTCATCACTGTGATGCTTTTCATTGAGGAAAGTTTCACTTAAATACATGATGTCAATTTCATTATTTTTGTATTATAGAATCTTAATTTCAAGTTTTTGATAAAGGAAGTGAATGTTGAGGTGAAAAAAGTGCATACCTTGATTTTGAAAATATTTCAGTTCCGTTAGTGTGAGTGGAGTTATGCTCTGTGTTCAGTGTTACAAATGAGTGGGAAAGTAGCGAGTCAATGGAGGTGCTTCCCACATTAGATTGAAAGGATGGTGTGCTGGTGGGTATTGAAGGCCGCGATTTCGACCTCTGTGATACTGTCTCCCCTTGGGAAAATTTACAGCTATGACTGCTTTTTTTTCTATCCACAGAGAATCAAAAATGCACTTCTTAATATTTGAAGCAAACAAAGATGTTTTTTGACAAATGAACATCATCTCTGTAAAGGGTTTTGTTGACATTTCCTTAACTATCACTAAATTTTGGTGTGTGGTCTAGGAATATCAAATTGCTTTTTGAGCACATAAATTTTTATTATTTATTTTTATTACCATTGATAACAGGCAGTGACAGTTTTTCATGTTTTTTCCTTAAAATCAATGAAATGGCCAGTTTTGAATTCATGTTTGTAGATTTTAATTCATTTGCAAGCTCAAGAAGATCACTTGAAATTGAGTTGCTACTACTAGCATTTGATACATCATTAATTCCCACATGAATAATGAATAAGTCAAAATAGGAAGATCTTCCTTTACCTTACATTGTTGTATATTTCTGATAACATTCTGTGTCAGTTACACCAGAGTGAGACCTTACTCTAGCATGAATACCATTCCCAAACAGTTTAATTGGGTCTAAATATTTTGTTACTGAGTCAAAAATGAAGACATTTGCATTGCTTTTTTTCTTATTTTTATTCAGGACTTTGATTCATTGGGGGAGTTGATTGTCCATTAATGTGTGATTGGCCAGAAGTGGCATCTGTTTTTGATTTTGGAGTTGTTTTTGGTTTTTCAGGTTCTTTTGAAGTGTGATTGTAAATTTTGGTGTTTTGTATGTTCTCTTAAGGACTGCAATGGAAATAAGGGTTTACTCTTTTTTGCGTTATCCTTGGTGTAAGGAAGCATGTCATGGTTCTTTAAATTTAAGTAATCTATAATTTCTTATTTCCAAATTGTGTATTTTTATATGACTTTTATCCCATGAACCATTATATGTTACCTATGCCAAAATAAAATTATTATTATTAAAATTATTATTATTATTTCTCAGAGAGTATAGCCTAAAAGAGAGACTATACTTAAAGTAGGGTCTCCTAAAATTTAAGAAAGGACACCTAAGATCCCAATGATTGATTCCTTTGGACCCTTTTTTGTTGAAGTCAGACTAAAGCCCTCATTACATACCATCACAAAAGTGTTGGAACTCTGATGTTACTATCTTGGTCTCATTGGCAAACTGTACTCCAGCTTTAGAGCCCAGTATTTTTGGTCCCTTGATGTCAGCAATCAGAACCAGCACATCTTTACCCAAGGTCTCTAGTTGTGTACACTGAAATCATACAAATACTTTGTTAACCAATAATCCACCTATACTTAGTCAAAAAAGTTTTGCTAAATATTTTTCTGTAGCAGAAATATTGTAAGCAAAACATTGACTTCAATGTCAAAGCAATGTATTCATGCTTTTCTTTTGTTCCAATGGTGACTCTACAGTCACAAAACATAACCAAAATGGCGGGAGGGGCTGACATAAACAGTCACAGCCTGTCATTTTTTGTCCAGATTTCAGCTTCGCAATTCAATATCACGCAGTCCGGAGCGACAAACATTTCAGCAAGCGTTATCTTTGGTCATTGGCTACCTTTCATACAAAAAAGAATCTTCTGCGTGTAAACGTCTGGTTGACGTTATGTGATTAATGCCTCCCAAAATTATGAAGCTATAGTTGACGTAGCAGATTTCAAATGATCAGGTCAAAGTAAAGTAATCATGGGAAGGTTCATGAGCCAATTGTCTCGTCTTTTACACCATTGACATCATAGAAAATGGGCAATACAGAAATGCTGTTATGTGATCATCCTCCATTTATGACCTGGACAATGTTCTGTTCGATGATTTGAGTGGCTTTCTTTGAATTGATTTAGTACTCATACAAAGTATTGAAAAGTGGAAATTTTAGAAAGACACTACCTTGTAAATTTGAACTACCGACGTAAAACGCTTGAAAACTCACGGTACGCCTTAAAGCTGCTCTTTCACAGTTTTTCATAGAAAAAATATGAAACTTGTTCTTAGATTTGGAAATGAGTTAATTTTTAGACTATTCAAGAATGGCCGAAAGCATTGGCACTTAAAACAACATATTTCAATAATTTTGTAACTTATTTTTTCGAAGTGGCAAGATCAGTAAGGGATCCAGTCTATTTATTTCTAGTCTATATATTACAAAATTGTTATTTTCCGTGAATAATCTTTCATTTTTGCTTGTATTGATATGAAGTTTCCAGCTGTCAAATACTTTAACCTAAATATTTGATTGAATAAGACAAACATGCCGAATGTAAAGCGAAAATAGTAGGCTTGAAATTGAAGAATATTTTTTTAGCGTTAGTAGTCACTTTATTTTTCAGAATGAATTTATCCTAAATTCAGATACATCGGTCTTTCTTTCGATGCATTACCAGATTGAATCTGATTATTTTAAAGGCTTCAACATGATGAGGTAGTTAATTCCGATTGATTTTACGAAAAATGTTGAAATTCACATTTTCCCAATCTGTGCAAGAGCAGCTTTAACTGGTGATCTAAAAAGTAAACATTGTTGATTCGAATAGCCAATCAATAAGCTCAACGCTCAGGCGACAACTCACTAAATTGATATTTACACAGACTATGTTACAATTCAACAAAAAGTGTTGCAAAACTTTTTTGACTATGTATATGAATAGATCCAATGAAGAAGTTGAGTAACATGGACCACTCCTGCTTGCTTAATTTTCAAAACTTCATTTCTTGATAATTTACAGAAATAACAAGTATCTGGTGTTGTATGCAACACATAAAGTCCCCTACCGGCTTCGTTTGTCTCAATGTTTTCCCACGCCAATTCTATCAGGGACGTCAAAACCAGGTCTTGTTTTGGAAAGGGTTAAACAAGACTTACATGAGTTGTTGTCTCTGCTGTGCCCACTATACAATTCATGCAAGCAATAGACAGATGCAAGAAATAGTATCAATAACAGTTACCTTGTCTGATCCAAGATGTTTTTCTTCAGTCTTGTTGGTAAGAAATGAGAACTTTCACTGGAGGTGATTAATACTGCTGCATCACCACCCTGACTAACATGGCTTATAAATTTTTTTACATTTTAAAACAGGTTTCATCAAGTTAGCTTGCTTAGTTAATAAGTTATTGCAGGATCCATTTTTTGCCATATTTTCACTATTTCCGTTACCATAGCAACCGCACTTTTTGTCAAAGAACAATGATAAAATGATGTGCATAATCTACACATTGCCATCTAGTCATATACCAAGTCTCATCAAATTAGCTTGCTTACTTATTAACTTATCGCAGGATCCAATATTTTTTGCCATATTTTCACTATTTCCATAACCATAGCAACAACAATTTTAGTCTAAAAACAAAAATAAAATGATGTGCATAATCTACACATTGCCATATAGTCATATACCAAGTCTCATCAAACTAGCTTGCTTAGTTATTATCTTATCGCAGGATCCCATTTTTGGCCATATTTTCACTATTTCTGTAACCATAGCAACCTCAATTTAAGTCGAAAAACAAAAATAAAATGATGTGCATAATCTACACATTGCCATCTAGTCATATACCAACTTTCATCAAAAACGCTTGCTTAGTTATTAAGTTATCGCGGGATCCAGATTTGAGCGGACAGACGGACGGACAGACGGAGGGCAAACCTATAGTACCCTCCGGTGTGAACACCGGTAGGGGACTAAAATTTTAGGAAATTGGCTTTTTCCATGATTTGTTTGTTTGAATGGGTTTTACAATTTTGCAGTTATATCGTGGCGGCCGGAGCACCTAACAATGGATTCCTGGTATATCTTACACCTGTACTACCATTACACCCTTTCCTAACCTCCGACTGCTATCTTACATAGGTTTACGATTATCTACCCATTGGTGAGAGACAAACGTCGGAAAGGATATTTGCCACCACTGGGGATTGAACCCACAAATTCAAGATTGGAAGTCTTATGCCTAACCAACTGCGCTGTGGTTGTGGCCCTTTTTCCATGAGTGTTACATTGTGATATGTTAATCCCAATTTCAATGTGTGTGATAAATTGTATTAATGAATTGATAAAGATTTCATGTTTAAGAGGAATTAGGACAGCACTTGCAGTTCCTTCCATTTTGTGATTTATTCAGTGACTTTTCTCTTATTTGATGGAGGTCACCAGTTTTGAGTCCAAAATTAAATGACTGGTGACAAAAAATCCGAACTTTGACCTATCAGCAATTATTGATTTTGACATGGGCTGAGAGGATATTGTGTATCTCACGAGTGATGGAAATTGATTGAAGCAAAAGGCATGAGTGTCAGCCAGTAATCTCTTGGCTACCCATAACACTCCTGTGATTGTTTTACAAAAATTAACTGTCAATTAAATGTTAATTGTCATTTGCATATGATCCCCCTCGAAGATGAGCTATATTAAAGGAATATAAGATTTTATGAAGAATAATTTTTCGAAAAGAAAAATGGCTCCAAAATTTGGCTCCTAAAATCCAAATTTGGCACCATTTATTTCCACTTGGCGAAAGTGTTGGCAATAAAAAATTTCAGTCCAGGGAAGGCCCTGCGTCACATAAGAGTGAAAATTACTCTACCAAATAATCAACTGTTGCTAATCAACAATTTTATCCCACTTTATGTTCAATGATAACAAATATTTACTGATTGATGAATTTGGACAAAAGCAACAGAAAGGGAGGATGGATAAGTTTATTTACCGTTTCTTTGATTTGCTTGATGAGCTTGTCAACTTCACTATCTTCCTGTCTTTTGGTTTTATTTTTTGGCAAGTCATAGCTGTAAAAAAGATCCTGTTTCTTACAGACTCTTCTTGCAGATTTTCTTGTACCAAGTGGAGAGGAAGTAACGGTACTTGTGACACTTATGTCGGCTTCTGCTTTTCTGGTTGATTTTTCTCCAAGACTGTTAGACGTTGAAGTAGATGTCTTTGCTCTAAAGAATAAAAGCAAAGATCATAGGTAGATTAATGGGGGTTTATGCTTGTCTAGAATCCTTATTTGTCAATCAATTCTATGTTGATGGTACATGTATTCATTGGTATCATCTTTAAGCGCCTCCTTGAGAAGATTTAAATGAATACCCACAACATAGGGTTTCATTGGTAAATAAAGATTTTTGACTGGCTTTACCCCCTCTTATCTGGACCCCTGGATTTGTGTCAGTATTATTTAAATATTTTAATTTTCAATCTAAAACACCTTCACATACTCAAGTAATGACAAGATAGAATTAGGGCTCGTGTTTGACCCTTAAACGAGGGTTTTGACCCTCAAAAATCTGAAAATATCCTATTTCAAACCTTAGAAATTACTTCAAAGGGGGTCATCCTGACCCCCTTGACAGAAATTCTAAGGGTAAAAAAAAAAGGGTTTTATCACTTATATTTTTCAATGATTGTATCTTATATTTATTATTTAGAAACCAACTGATAATTTTTTCCCTTAATAATTATTACAACAAAATTTAAATAATTCACACTGAAACCTGTAAAATTCTATCACAGTTTGCCTTTTCCGTTGTTTTGACCCCGTAAAAAATGCGTTATGACCCGCACAATAGCATGGTTTAGGAGTCTATGACTAATCAATTTCAAACAATAGCACGAGCCCTGAGAATGATATAAAAATTGTGTTTATCTACCTTGAATAGACCAATCCAATGAGTTTGCTGCAGTATTACTGAAATATCTGGAGTCAGTTTTATACTTTAATTCAGATGCTCTGAGTCAAAATTGCAAATTTTATAATGACACCTTTAAACACTCGTGTTGATAATGGATCAATAACCATAAAACTAAAATTTGAATGGATCCAAAATTAACTGACATTGCAGGCAATAGTTTTTTTTAAATTTTAATTCATATAATATGGAGTGGTTTTGTTTATTTTAAATTAATTAAGGAAATTGCTTGTTTAAAGCAATTTCTTCATTTCAATTATATTTGAATTGAGGAGTAGAAAAAATTGGATTGAGAATGAATGAGTTAAAAACTTACTATGAAACTTTCTTTTTCTTTCATGCTTTTGGTGGATTATCAAGAAACAACAGTAGATTATCATTTGTGATCCGTCATGCAAAAAGGGACCATCTTGGTAGTGTTGAAAGTGTCGACCCTAGTCAGACTGCCCTGATTGCGCAGACTGACTAGGGTAGAAACTTTTTGCACTGTGCTTATTTTCTGAATCTAGAATAATCAATCTACCGTCCAGTGAAAGAATTTTTGAAATGTGACTTCTGGTTGTCCTATGGCGGATCAAATCTCTTTTTTAATACATCATTTTACAGAATTCCTGGATGGTCCCTTTCCGTGTGATGGGTCACATTTAATAACTTCATCGCCTGACAAGTGAAATTATGAAAATCTTATACCCTGCTTTCCGTCATTTAACCCCATCTTAGTGGAGCTCAACAAGTGTTGTCATCAGGAATGTTGCATTGCAATCATGTGAAAAATGACACTCTTGAAGAAAGTTTGTCCTAAAATTTTCTCATTTTTCACATGTTTGCATTAAACAATAGAATAAAGTGCTTGTTTTCGAGTATGATCGATTGATTTTTCATTTTGTGAACACTATAAACTATATTTTGCACTCATGGCTCTGCTGATGAAATATAAATTGATCTTTCACTGAAACAAACAATTATCCTGTATACCGGATTTCTCAATATAAACACTCCTGGGAGCTATACATAACATGATCAGGGGGCTTTTATTCAGTATGTATTTAAATCGTTAAAATTGATGTCTTTAAGACCCTTTTACCTTCAATTTGAGGTGAAATTCCTCTTAACAGTCATATTTTGAGGTGAATTTCCTCTAAACAATCATTTATAGTGAAGAAGTCTCAAAAAGTTCCATAAATTTAGGCATTTGAAGTGGGTTTTCTTTGTAAAAAATGTAAAGGTGCAGGGTTTTCGATTGACCCGGGACCCCGGGTTTTGACGCGCAGAAATCCAAATTGATGCAATTTTGACTCTTGGAAATTTGACTCTTCAAAAATAGCAGCCATGCGTCAAGGGTTAAAAGAAGTGTGTCATATTATTGGAAAATAGTTAATTGGTGGTCTAATAGCACCTGGCTTGATTGGCAATTAACACACTCCGGTTATCGGATATGCATCGGCGATCGTAATTGACAGTCTTTTGACACCTGTGAAAATCAGCTAAAACCCCTTTGCTTTACCTCTATTTGCACTAAAATCAACCTATACATGAATAATTTCTACAAAATTCAAATGGTATCTAAAAAGTAAGCCAGTAAACATCAAGAGGAGGATCAGTTGTGAATTTTCATGTGTTTTCGTGGTTGGACTCCATTTTCTTGTGAAAAATAGAAATCTTCAGAAGCCTTTGCAACTTCACAACTCTTTCTGATTAAATGTACTTACGAATAAAAACAGCATTTAGTATGAAATTAAGCTCTTTAGTAATTACGAAATTACTGTAAATTGTGGTGAACATTGATGGTGGTATACATTTTAAATGATTTTTTTTCATTTTTTTTTTAATTTGAAACTTTTTTTATTTTCTTTTTTTTTTTTTTTTTTATTTTATTCTTAATCATTTTTTTAGGGGGTTGGGGGGGGGGGGGGGGAGTGGTGAGGGGTTAATGCATGATTCTGCCACAGATTGACGCATGAGATTTTCATTCATTTTGACTCTTGGAAATTTTGACTCAAGGGTCATTGACTCTTGGCTTTTGGATGCTAATGAAAACCCTGGGGTGCTACTTTAACCCTTTGCTGTTTAATCCCTTCTTTTTACGTGCCTGTGATTTTATGATTGAGAAAACATTGTGAAAAAAGAAGAAATTGCTTCTGACAAGCAATTTCATCTTTTTCCACACTATTTTCTACCCTTCTGAATGGTTAATTTTCAAATTAAATCCACTTTAAATTTTCGACTGCAAAACCTTTGAATTTGGACAGGTCCAAAATTTTGTAAAACAGCAAAGGGTTAAGGGAGGGTGCTATTATCAGAGAAAATAAGTTTCTTTATAACAATTTTACCTTTTTCTACTATTTCTGCCAGTTTTACACTCATCAGCGACACCAACATTCATTGTACTAATCTCTTCACCAATTCTTGTTGACTCTGTTATAATTTCTATTGTGTTTTCTTTAACATTGTCTTGTCCAAAATCCTCAGCAACTGATTCAGGCTCATTTTTGCAATGGTTATCCATCCCAATATTTGTTGAATCTGTTACGATTTCAATGGTGTTCTCAACAACATTAATTTCACTAAAATTATCAGTAACAGTTTCAGGCTCATCTATATCATGTTGGTCCATCAGGATAGATTGTTCTTGTTCCATTGTCCCAGAGGTTACAACTTCCTTATTTGCCACAATTTCTCCTGAATAAATGTTCTGGATTTCTATAGTGGGGAGTACATTGTCTTTAAAATACATGAAGTTTGTATCCATTTTCACTCCATTATTCTGAAATCATAAATTTTGTGTTAGGCTAAAGGCTTGTATTTGACCCTTTACCTTGGTTCTGACAATCAAAAATCTGAAAGATCCTATTTTGACCCTTAAATTTTTTTCTGTCAAAGGATCACTTTGAACCTTTAGAATTTAATACTGGTGCAATTTATAAAAATATATATAAATCCTTCAAAACTATATAAGAGATTCATAATTCTCACAAAGTTTCCCTTGTCTAGTATAACAAACAGCCATCAGATAAATCCTTGTCTTACACATGTGTAATATCATGTTCTGAATGACATCAACAAAACACCAGCAGCAGCAGTATCAAGATGCAATTAACAAAAAATGATTAGGGCCAAATGACCCCTTGACAGAAAATTTGAAGGGGCAAAATAGGAAACATTGTGTATTTTCATACTTATGAGGATCAAAACAGTTGTTTTAGGGTTAAGACAAGCAAATCTAGGACAAAAGCCCCTCAGGACATTATCCCCTTCTATATTTTTTGACCTTTTGGAAGTATAAATTGCAATAGCATCTGTCATGGTTTTTCCAAATACCTAAGAATGTATGAATTAATTTTGATCATATCAGGACAGAATTCATATGGGTGATAATGAACCGAACATTAACTGATGATTTCCGATCAAAATAACATTCAACTTACACACGTAAAAATGGCAAGTTTTGGGAATGTATGAAAATTATAAGTTTATATAAGTTTATATTTTATTTCAAGTATTTCTCATCTAAAGGAACCAAAAATTCATGTCTTCAAGCAAGTGCGATAACTTTGTGCTACCTATTAATTACAAATTGAGAAAGTTAAGAAATTATTTCTTAGGAGAAAAAAATGTTTACAAATAAGGAAGAGTTTTGTCTGTTTCCTGACTTTAGTGCGTGGGATAATGTCTGCTCTAATAGTTTAAGGAAGGGGCTTTGGTCCGCCCAAGAAGGGGATAATGTCTGCCCTAACAATGTTAAGTAGGGGATATTGAACCATGCATGAACAATGAAGAGGATAATGTCCACCAGATATATGAAGTAATGATGTCCATAGGTAAAAGCATTCAGAAAATATAAGCAAAGTTAAAAGATTTTTGGTTAATGACCCATTTTCAAAAGGAACAATTTGTGTTGGTCAAGCATTAATAAGCAAAAGTTAAGGGACGGACAGACAGACACCCAGGCGCCAGACCGGTAACCAGTATTGCAATAGCTCTTCTGACTTATGGTCAATAGAGCTAAAAATGAATTAAACTACACATACATATCTAGTCAGGGTTCCCAAAACCCCTCAAATTGTACCCCCTTTTTTTGCAAGTAGCCTTTTTTATTTCATGTAAAAAAAGGTACAAGTATGCTGTAAAATGACTGTTTTTACCCTCAAATTTAAAAGTCAGTGGGGACCCTGCTAGACATCTATACCCTTTCATCAAACAAGAGACCCACAAGAGCGTGAGACCGCTCTACTGTATGTGTTTTGATAAATTCTCCCTGTTTTGCACATGTGATCATTTCAATAGCCCATTTATTATCTGATTTTAACAGCTGCTTTTGTATTTTGGTATAAATTGGTTATTGTTTCCAGTCTATCCAAGTCACAAGTGTATACTCAATTTAGTACATGGTTATTGTATCCTTCTAAACAATGAAAAAAATGCTAAGGGGATTTCAGTGTTCCCCAAAACCCCCAAATGAGAGTTATTTACCCCTAAATTGAAGCTTGTATCCCCAATTTTTGCAACCAACCTTCTTTGTTTTATATAGAGGGGGTACAAGCACACTGTAAAATAAAATACCTATTTTTACCCCCAATTTTAAAAAGCAGTGGGAACACTGGATTTAAACCTTCGACTTCCATACAAAAAAAAGCCCAAAAAGCGAGAAATTCGAGAGGCAGTAGAATCCTTTTTTTGTGAGTGTACGTGTATGTGGAAGGGTTTTCATCCACTGCTACCCATTTACAGGTGGGTGGACTGAGGCAGTGACTTTTCTTGCCCAAGGAAACACCTCGCTGTCACCAGGACCTTCAGATCAGAAGACCGACGCTCTAACCACTGAGCTATCGAGGCAGTCAAATGAATTGAATTAGGACTGACACACCCAAGAAAAGATGTTTCTGTGTTTTGTTTGGACTCCTTACTTTTTTCTCTTACTCCTTGATTTCAAGAGTTAGAAGTCCTGTGGACTCCTTCTTCTAAGAAGTAAGTGTCAAACCCTGGTATTTCATAAAAGTGGAGGGATAAATTTTGAAGGTTCGAAGTGACGTGAGTACGAACAGTCCCTAATTTTCTATCTATCTATCTATCTCTGGATACTGTCCACCCCTCTCTCGAGTGTTACAGACAGGAAAAATGTGCGCGTTGGACTGTTAGTAAAGTGAAAGAAATAAAAGTAAAGATCTGACATGTCAGATAAGTGAAAGTAGATAAAAGTAAAGTATTGGTTTAAAATGTTAGTAAGTGAGAGTGGAGTTAAAGATCTAGTTAAAAACAATCACCTCCAGACTAATATTGAATACCTGCCACAATTTTCTTAAGTTTTTGTGACGCAATCATTGAAGATATGGTTTAAAAAATTAAGAGTGGGAACATTTCTGCTTCTGAGTAGTATATATCTATTTAGTTTTTACCATTTATGTCAAAACTGTTTGTGAAACAAATTTTAAATGCGCTTGCATCTACGCTTCCGGTCCCGCACGGTGGAAACGGTACAGCGCTAACAAATTTATTTTTAGGAATCTTACAATAGTATCCTAACTCGTATCCATCACATAACCGAGATGTGGAAAACATATAACAACGTATCTATTTTAAATCTTAAAAATGAATTTTAAAGGCTTCTTTTTGGATGAATTTGAAGGGGTAAAACTGGACCTTTCACCGCCTGGATCACATCGTTTACAAGGAAGAGGCTCTTTTCTATAGTTGGCTATTGACATTTGGCTATACGTGGGGAGGTTGTCTACCACCAAATTAAAAAATGTAGTTAAGTTAGGAGAAAGGACTTTTTATTACAAAATGAGTTTGAAATGTTACGGTTTATAAAATATTATTTTCAATTCTGTTAGGAATGCTGTAAAATTCGTTTTGATAAACTGGACGATATCAATTGGTCGGAAGTCAGTCATAGTTTTACATCTGAATCAAAAAGCAAAATCCCTTTAAATCATGAAAACGTTTTTTGTTCAAAAAAACGGAATGTAAAGAAAAGAATTTTTATAATTTACGAGTAATCTGAAAAAGAGGTTTTAAAAGAATGGTATTTGTAAACCCTATAAATCACAAGGGCGCAGCTACCATTACTCTAACTAGGCATTTGCTTACAAAATAAATCCTTTTATATTAGCGTTGATTGTTCACAACAAATTAACCACAGGTTACTCGAAGGAACACCTCGTAACCTGTGGTTACGATGTTTTAGTCATTAATCAATGTCCAAATCATCAACTGTATTTGCAAGAAAACTTCCCCTCCATCCAGACGAGGACTTGCAGCGAGTAGAATGATCTTTGGCTATACCTTATGTATCTTACTTCGTTATCATCTGAGCAGAATGAGCGTTAGATATACATGATTTATTCGGACCGACTTGTTGATTTTTTCCTCAGAATAAACTTAAGCTATACCTGAAACACGCATTGTACTAGGTTATTATAGTAATATCTAAGCAGAATGAGCTGATATGATGTTTTGTACTTTGCATATAGCCCCAGCACATTCTTCACAAATATATCTGATTGGTAATTACAATATCCAATATATAGCCCCAGCTCTTTATTCACAAATATATCTAATCGGTTCGTACAATATCAGGCATATAGCACCAGCTCATTATTCACAATAATAGGATAGTATAATATCCCACATATAGCACCAGCTCTTTCTTCCTAAAATGCATCAAATATGTAAGTATAATATCTAACATATAGCCCCAGCTCATTCTTCACAAATATATCTAAACGGTAAGTACAATATCAGACATATAGCCCCAGCTCATTCTTCACAAATGTATCTAATAGGTTAGTATAATATCAAACATATAGCCCAAGCTCACACTCCAGAAATTTATCTAATAGGTAAGCGAAATATCCAAAATATTGCCCCAGCTCATTCTTCACAAATGCATCAAATAGGTATGTATAATATCCAACATATAGCCCCAGCTCATTCTTCACAAATGTATCTAATAGGTTAGCAAAATACCCAACATATAGCCCCAGCTATCACTCCTGAAATTTATCTAATAGGTAAGCACAATATCCAACGTATAGCCCCAGCTCATTCTTCACAAATGTATATAATAGGTTAGTATAATATCCCACATATAGCCCCAGCTTATTCTTCACAAATATATGTTAAAGGTATGTATAATGTCCAACATATAGCCCCAGCTCATTCTTCACAAATATATCTACTAGGTTAGTAAAATATTCAACATATAGCCCCAGCTCATTCTTCACAAATGTATATAATAGGTTAGTATAATATCCAACATATAGCCCCAGCTCATTCTTCACAAATGTACCAAATATGTGAGTATAATATCCAACATATAGCCCCAGCTCAATCTTCAAAAATATATCTAATAGGTAAGTATAATATCCCACATATAGCCCCAGCTCATTCTTCACAAATGCATCAAATAGGTAAGCACAATATCCAACATATAGCCCCAGCTCATTCTTCACAAATGTATCTAATAAGTTAGTATAATATCCAACATATAGCCCCAGGTCATTCTTCAAAAATGTGTCAAATAGGTTAGTATAATATCCAACATATAGCCCCAGCTCATTCTTCACAAATGTATCTAATAAGTTAGTAAAATACCCAACATATAGCCCCAGCTATCACTCCTGAAATTTATCTAATAGGTAAGCACAATATCCAACATATAGCCCCAGCTCATTCTTCACAAATGCATCAAATAGGTTAGTATAATATCCCACATATAGCCCCAGCTCATTCTTCACAAATATATGTTAAAGGTATGTATAATATCCCACATATAGCCCCAGCTCATTCTTCACAAATATATCTAATAGGTTAGTAAAATATGCAACATATAGCCACAGCCCATTCTTCACAAATGTATATAATAGGTTAGTATAATATCCAACATATAGCCCCAGCTCATTCTTCACAAATGTACCAAATATGTGAGTATAATATCCAACATATAGCCCCAGCTCAATCTTCAAAAATATATCTAATAGGTAAGTATGATATCCCACATATAGCCCCAGCTCATTCTTCACAAATGCATCAAATAGGTAAATATAATATCCATTATTTAGCCCCAGCTCATTCTTCACAAATGTATCTAATAGATTAGTATAATATCCAACATATAGCCCCAGCTCATTCTTCAAAAATGCATGAAATACGTAAGTATAATATCCAACATATAGCCCCAGCTCATTTTTTACAAATATATGTTATAGGTATGTATAATATCCAACATATACCCCCAGCTCATTCTTCACAAATATATCTAATTGGTTAGTATGATATCGAACATATAGCCCCAGCTCATTCTTCACAAATATCTCTAATAGGTTAGTATAATATTCAACATATAGCCCCAGCCCATTCTCCACAAATGTATATAATAGGTTAGTATAATATCCAACATATAGCCCCAGCTCATTCTCCACAATGTATCAAATAGGTTAGTATAATATCTAACATATAGCCCCAGCTCATTCTTCACAATGTATCAAATAGGTGAGTATAATATCTAACATACAGCCCCAGCTCATTCTTCACAAATATATCTAATAGGTTAGTATAATATCCCACATATAGCCCCAGCTCATTCTTCACAAATGTATATAATAGGATAGTAAAATATCTAAGATATAGCCCCAGCTCATTCTTCACAAATTTTTCTCATAGGTAAGCAAAATATGCAACATATAGCCCCAGGTCATTCTTTAGAAATGCATCAAATAGGTTAGTGTAATATCCAACATATAGCCCCAGCTCTTTCTTCCTAAAATGTATCAAATAGGTAAGTATAATATCCAACATATAGCCCCAGCTCATTCTTCACAAATATATCTAATAGGTAAGTATAATATCCCACATATAGCCCCAGCTTATTTTTCACAAATGGAACTTAATGTTAGTATAATATCCAACATATAGATCCAGTTCACACTAAACAAATTTATCTAATAGGTAAGCACAATATCCAACATATAGCCCCAGCTCATTCTTCACAAATGCATCAAATAGGTTAGTATAATAATCAACATATAGCCCCAGCTCATTCTTCACAAATGCATCAAATAGGTAAGTATAATATCCCACATATAGGCCCAGCTCATTCTTCACAAATGTATCTAATAGGTTTGTAAAATATCCCACATATAGCCCCAGCTATCACTCCTGAAATTTATCTAATAGGTAAGCACAATATCCAACATATAGCCCCAGCTCATTTTTCACAAATGCATTAAATAGGTTAGTATAAGAATCCACATATAGCCCCCAGCTCATTCTTCACAAATATATGTTAAAGGTATGTATAATATCCCACATATAGCCCCAGCTCATTCTTCACAAATATATCTAATAGGTAAGTAAAATATTCAACATATAGCCCCAGCTCATTCTTCACAAATGTATATAATAGGTTAGTATAATATCCAACATATAGCCCCAGCTCACACTAAAGAACTTTATCTAATAGATAATCACAATATCCAACATATAGCCCCAGCTCAATCTGCACAAATATATCTAATAGTAAGTATAATATCCCACATATAGCCCCAGCTCATTCTTCACAAATGCATCAAATAGGTAAGTATAATATCCAACATATAGCCCCAGCTCATTATTCACAAATATATCTAATCGGTTAGTATAATATCCAACATATAGCCCCAGGTCATTCTTCAAAAATGCATGAAATAGGTAAGTATAATATCCAACATATAGCCCCAGCTCATTTTTTACAAATATATGTTATAGGTATGTATAATATCCAACATATAGCCCCAGCTCATTCTTCACAAAAATATCTAATTGGTTAGTATGATATCCAACATATAGCCCCAGCTCATTCTTCACAAATATCTCTAATAGGTTAGTATAATATCTAACATATAGCCCCAGCCCATTCTCCACAAATGTATATAATAGGTTAGTATAATATCCAACATATAGGCCCAGCTCATTCTCCACAATGTATCAAATAGGTTAGTATAATATCCAACATATAGCCCCAGCTCATTCTTCACAATGTATCAAATAGGTGAGTATAATATCTAACATACAGCCCCAGCTCATTCTTCACTAATATATCTAATTGGTTAGTATAATATCCCACATATAGCCCCAGCTCATTCTTCACAAATGTATATAATAGGATAGTAAAATATCTAAGATATAGCCCCAGCTCATTCTTCACAAATTTTTCTCATAGGTAAGCAAAATATGCAACATATAGCCCCAGGTCATTCTTTAGAAATTCATCAAATAGGTTAGTGTAATATCCAACATATAGCCCCAGCTCTTTCTTCCTAAAATGTATCAAATAGGTAAGTATAATATACAACATATAGCCCCAGCTCATTCTTCACAAATATATCTAATAGGTAAGTATAATATCTCACATATAGCCCCAGCTTATTCTTCACAAATGGAACTTATAGGATAGTATAATATCCAACATATAGATCCAGTTCACACTAAACAAATTTATCTAATAGGTAAGCACAATATCCAACATATAGCCCCAGCTCATTCTTCACAAATGCATCAAATAGGTTAGTATAATAATCAACATATAGCCCCAGCTCATTCTTCACAAATGCATCAAATAGGTAAGTTTAATATCCCACATATAGGCCCAGCTCATTCTTCACAAATGTATCTAATAGGTTTGTAAAATATCCCACATATAGCCCCAGCTATCACTCCTGAAATTTATCTAATAGGTAAGCACAATATCCAACATATAGCCCCAGCTCATTCTTCACAAATCCATTAAATAGGTTAGTATAAGAATCCACATATAGCCCCAGCTCATTCTTCACAAATATATGTTAAAGGTATGTATAATATCCCACATATAGCCCCAGCTCATTCTTCACAAATATATCTAAAAGGTTAGTAAAATATTTAACATATAGCCCCAGTTCATTCTTCACAAATGTATATAATAGGTAAGTATAATATCCACCATATAGCCCCAGCTCACACTAAAGAACTTTATCTAATAGGTAAGCACAATATCCAACATATAGCCCCAGCTCAATCTGCACAAATATATCTAATAGTAAGTATAATATCCCACATATAGCTCCAGCTCATTCTTCACTAATGCATCAAATAGGTAAGTATAATATCCAACATATAGCCCCAGCTCATTCTTCACAAATGTATCTAATAGGTTAGTATAATATCCAACATATAGCCCCAGGTCATTCTTCAAAAATGCATGAAACAGGTAAGTATAATATCCAACATGTAGCCCCAGCTCATTTTTTACAAATGTATGTTATAGGTATGTATAATATCCAACATATAGCCCCAGCTCATTCTTTACAAATAAAACTAATTGGTTAGTATGATATCAAACATATAGCCACAGCTCATTCTTCACAAATGCATCAAATAGGTATGTATAATATCCAACATATAGCCCCAGCTCATTCTTTACAAATGTATCTAATAGGTTAGTAAAATACCCAACATATAGCCCCAGTTATCACTCCTGAAATTTATCTAATAGGTAAGCACAATATCCAACATATAGCCCCAGCTCATTCTTCACAAATGCATCAAATAGGTTAGTATAATATCCCACATATAGCCCCAGCTCATTCTTCACAAATATATGTTAAAGGTATGTATAATATTCCACATATAGCCCCAGCTCATTCTTCACAAATATATCTAATAGGTTAGTAAAATATTCAACCTATAGCCCCAGCTCATTCTTCACAAATGTATATAATAGGTTAGTATAATATCCAACATATAGCCCTAGCTCACACTAAAGAAATTTATCTAATAGGTAAGCACAATATCCAACATATAGCCCCAGCTCAATCTGCACAAATATATCTAATAGGTAAGTATAATATCCCACATATAGCCCCAGCTCATTCTTCACTAATGCATCAAATAGGTAAGTATAATATCCAACATATAGCCCCAGCTCATTCTTCACAAATGCATCAAATAGGTATGTATAATATCCAACATATAGCCCCAGCTCATTCTTTACAAATATATCTAATTGGTTAGTATGATATCCAACATATAGCCCCAGCTCATTCTTCACAAATGCATCAAATAGGTATGTATAATATCCCACATATAGCTCCAGCTCATTCTTCACTAATGCATCAAATAGGTAAGTATAATATCCAACATATAGCCCCAGCTCATTCTTCACAAATGTATCTAATAGGTTAGTATAATATCCAACATATAGCCCCAGGTCATTCTTCAAAAATGCATGAAATAGGTAAGTTTAATATCCAACATGTAGCCCCAGCTCATTTTTCATAAATATATGTTATAGGTATGTATAATATCCAACATATAGCCCCAGCTCATTCTTTACAAATAAAACTAATTGGTTAGTATGATATCCAACATATAGCCACAGCTCATTCTTCACAAATGCATCAAATAGGTATGTATAATATCCAACATATAGCCCCAGCTCATTCTTTACAAATGTATCTAATAGGTTAGTAAAATACCCAACATATAGCCCCAGTTATCATTCCTGAAATTTATCTAATAGGTAAGCACAATATCCAACATATAGCCCCAGCTCATTCTTCACAAATGCATCAAATAGGTTAGTATAATATCCCACATATAGCCCCAGCTCATTCTTCACAAATATATGTTAAAGGTATGTATGATATTCCACATATAGCCCCAGCTCATTCTTCACAAATATATCTAATAGGTTAGTAAAATATTCAACATATAGCCCCAGCTCATTCTTCACAAATGTATATAATAGGTTAGTATAATATCCAACATATAGCCCTAGCTCACACTTAAGAAATTTATCTAATAGGTAAGCACAATATCCAACATATAGCCCCAGCTCAATCTGCACAAATATATCTAATAGGTAAGTATAATATCCCACATATAGCCCCAGCTCATTCTTCACTAATGCATCAAATAGGTAAGTAAAATATCCAACATAAAGCCCCAGCTCATTCTTCACAAATGCATCAAATAGGTATGTATAATATCCAACATATAGCCCCAGCTCATTCTTTACAAATATATCTAATTGGTTAGTATGATATCCAACATATAGCCCCAGCTCATTCTTCACAAATGCATCAAATAGGTATGTATAATATCCAACATATAGCCCCAGCTCATTCTTTACAAATGTATCTAATAGGTTAGTAAAGTACCCAACATATAGCCCCAGTTATCACTCCTGAAATTTATCTAATAGGTAAGCACAATATCCAACATATAGCCCCAACTCATTCTTCACAAATGCATCAAATAGGTTAGTATAATATCCCACATATAGCCCCAGCTCATTCTTCACAAATATATGTTAAAGGTATGTATAATATTCCACATATAGCCCCAGCTCATTCTTCACAAATATATCTAATAGGTTAGTAAAATATTCAACATATAGCCCCAGCTCATTCTTCATAAATACAACAAATAGGTTAGTATAATATCCCACAAATAGCCCCAGCTCATTCTTAACAAATATTCATAATAGGTTGCTATAATATCCAACATATAGCCCCAGCTCATTCTTCACAAATATATCTAATAGATTAATATAATATCCAACATATAGCCCCTGCTCATTCTTCACAAATGCATCACATAGGTAAGTATAATATCCAACATATAGCCCCAGCTCATTCTTCACAAATGTATCGATAGTGTAAATATAATATTCAACATATAGCCCAAGCTCATTCTTCCAAAATGTGTCAAATAGGTTAGAATAATATCCAACTTATAACCACAGCTCATTCTTCACAAATGTGTCAAATAGGTTAGTATAATATCCAACATATAGCCCCCGATAATTCTTAACAAATGTGTCAAACAGGTAAGTATATAATCCAACATATAGCCCCAGCTCATTCTTCACAAATGTGTCAAATAGGTTAGTATAATATCCAACATATAGCCCCAGATCATTCTTCACATATGCATCAAATAGGTTAATAAAATATCCAACATATTGCCCAAGCTCATTTTCTACAAATGCATCAAAAGGTTAGAATAATATCCAACATAAAGCCCCAGCTCATTCTTTAGAAATGCATCAAATAGGTAAGTTTAATATCCAACATATAGCCCCAGTTCATTCTTTACAAATGCATGAAATAGGTTAGTATAATATCCAACATATAGCCCCAGCTCATTCTTCACAATTGTATCATATTGTTAGTATAATATCTAGCATATAGCCCCAGGTCATTCTTCACAAATTTATCCAATAGGTAAGTATAATATACAACATATAGCCCCAGCTCATTCTTCACAAATATATGTAATAGATAAGTACAATATCCCATATATAGCCCCCGCTCATTTTTCACAAATTTAGCTCATAGGTTAGTATAATATCCAACATATAGCCCAAGCACATTATTCACAAATGTATCTAATAGATTAGTATAATATCCAACATATAGCCCCAGCTCATTCTTTACAAATATATGTAAAAGGTAAGTATAATATCCAACATATAGCCCCAGCTCATTCTTCACAAATGTATCAAATAGGTTAGTATAATATCCAACATATAGCCCCAGGTCACACTTCACAAATGTACCAAATAGGTTAGTATAATATCCAACATATAGCCCTAGCTCATTCTTCACAAATACATCAAATAGGTTAGTATAATTTCCAACACATAGCCCCAGCTCATTCTTCACAAATATATCTATAGTCCGTTTGACTTCTATATGGACCAATATTTCGCCGAAAATCTCAGAAATTAATTAATGAAAAGCATATTTTTCTTGTCATATCATTTTTTATAGCTAATACCATGACGAATTTTTTTTTCAGAATTTTTTAATGTAAAATAATGATTTTGTCCGTCCGTCTACATGTTAACTTTCAGCATTTCATACCTACCTGTTACTGTATTAAACGGAACAGCGAATTGTATAACCAAAAATAGTACTGATTTGCATAGGGGCCGAGTCAAAAGAGTAAGATTTTAAGTGAATTGTATTACTATAAAATCGAGTTTTTCAATGTAATTAAGTTTGTCTAAGACTTTTGCTACCGTTGGATATCAAATCTGTGTATATTCTCTCTTTCTTCAGAAACTGTTTGACCAGATAATTGATTATTGATTCTATTCATTCTGAGATGAACCCTATATTTACATGTTAAGACCAATCAAAAAGCATTATCAAACGAAGTAGTTGGGAATTTCACGAGGAAAACTTGATGAAAAGGCGAGTACTAACGGTAAAAATCACGTGCTATTTAAGTTTTAAGATGACATGACCGTCGATATGCTAATTAGCATGTCCAAATAAGGAATAATGGACATTTCATCTGTCAAAAGTTTAGAATAAAACCACGTGTTTTTACTATATTTGTTGACATTTTCTTACTATTGAACAGCCTCCATCACCCCTCGTGTTTAAGAACGGATAATGCGAAAATATTAACATTAACTCGATAGACAAAATCATTATTTTGAAATCATTTTATTTTCAAAAAATATTTTTTGGAATGGTATTAAGCTGAAATTAAGATTTTAATACATACAAATCTTTTATTCAAACGCAATTTTATGTAATTGATGAAAAGGTTGGTCCATATAGAAGTCAAACGGACTATAATAGGTTAGTATAATATGTAACATATAGTCCCAGCCCATTCTTCACAAATATATCTAATAGGTTAGTATAATGTTCAACATATAGCCTCAGCTTATTCTTAAAAAATATATCTAATATGTAAGTATGATAACCACCATATAGCCCCAGCTCATCGTGCACAAATACATCTAAAATGTAAGTACAATATCTCTAATAGGTAGGTACAATATCCAACTTATAGTTTGTTTGTTTGTTTGAATGGGTTTTACGCCGCTTTCAACAATTCCGCAGTTATATCGCGGCGGCCGAGCACCTAACAATTTATTCCTGGTATTTCTTTCACCTGTACAACCATTACACCCTTCCCTTGCCTCCGACTGCTATCTCACATAGGTTTACGATTATCTACCCATAGGTGAGAGGCATACGTCGAAAAGGATATTTGCCGCCATCGGGGATCGAACCCACGACTTTCAGATTGGAAGTCTTATGCCTAACCAACTGCGCTATTGTGGCGGCCCAACTTATAGCCCAAGCTCAAACTTCACAAAAATATTTAGTAGGTAAGTACAATACCAAACATATATCCCCAGCTCATTCTTCACAAATGTATCTTACAGGTTAGTACAATATCCAACATAAAGACCCAGCACATTCTTCACAAATTCATCTTATTGGTAAGTAAAATATCCGATGTATAGCCCCTATCTATTATATATATTTGTGAAGAATGAGCTGGGGCTAAATGTTGGATATTATACTAACCTATTTGATACATTTGTGAAGTATGAGCTGGGGCTATATGTTGGATATTATGCTAACCTTTCTGATGCATTTGTGAAGAATGAGCTGGGGCTATATGTAGGATATTGTGTTTACCAATTAGATAAATTTGTGACAAATGAGCTGGGGCTATATGTAAGATATTATACTTACCTATTAGGTATGTTTGTAAAGAACGAGCTTTGGGCTTTATGTTTGACATTAGACTTACATATAAGATACCTTTGTGAAAAATGAGCTTGGGCTATATGTTGAAAATTAAACTAACCTTGGGCTTTATTTGGGATATTAAACTTAACTATTAGATATGTTTGTGAAGAATGAGCTGGTGCTATATGTTGGATATTATACTAACCTATAAGATATATTAGTGAAGAATGAAATGGGGCTATAAGTTGGATTTTATACTAACCTATTAGATATATTTGTGAAGAATGAGCTGGGGCTATATGTGGGATATTATACTAACCATTCTGATGCATTTGTGAAGAATGAGCTGGGGCTATATGTAGGATATTGTGTTTACAAATTAGATAAATTTGGAAAGAATGAGCTGAGGCTATATGTGGGATATTATATTTACCTATTAGATATATTTGCTAAGAAATGAGCTGGGGCTATATGTTGGATATTATACTAACCTATGAGATATATTTGTGAAGAATGACCTGGGGCTATATGTGCGATATTGTACCCACCTATAACATATATTTGTGAAGAATGAGCTTGGGCTATATGTTGGATATATTACTAAACTACAGTAAAGTCTCGGTAGTTCGTATCTCAAGGGACCGGGACAATTCTTACGAACTAAACGTAGTACGAACCAACCAATGTCAAGCGGTCGGTAGTTTTTTGATGGCTCAGATCGTACATGGTCTTAAGGTACCCTATATTTTGTGGCTTTATTCTAAGGTTCTACGGAATATGTTTTAAATCAAGTTCTAACGAGACCCTTTTGTAGAGAGTAAGGACGCAACAAATCTCACTTGAACAATGATCATCTTTCGTTTCGTCCATATTTAAATCCTAAATAAAGTAATTTCGGCAATTATTTACATGCCAAATATTAACAACATCAGAGTGTTTTCCCTTTGGATCAAATCACTTTGGTACTCATTCAGTGGACGGTGAAATCTCGGCATTACTGTGAATCTGTGAGGAAATCATGTTGACAATCAAGTCTACGAAGGTTTGCGTATGCATTTAGTCATGATCGGTATTAGCAAGCCTGATGAAATATTATTATTAAGGTCACTGATTGATCCTTATTCGATTAAACCCACAAAACTTACAAATCAAACAATGCCTGTAAATATTGATGCAAAACAATAACTTCGATTAATACCAATCAACAGGTGTGAAAATCAAGGTATATGTCTATTGTTACACCTAGGACAGCTATTGATCGCACAATTCACACCTACGAATTAAACATATTAATTTGTGTTATTTGGTAACTCCCGGGACTTGACACGGGCTACGAACTACGAATCACCGACGTGCGAATTACTCGGAGCCTTCTTACAAAGATAAAGAAGGAAAAAAAGCGGGACCAAAGAATGTATACGAACAAACACATAACTACGAACCACCGGCATGCGAATCACTGAGATTTTACTGTATTAGATTTCTTTGTGAAGAATGAGCTGGGGCTATATGTTGGATATTATACTAACCTATGTGATATATTTGAAAAGAATGACCTGGGGCTATATTTGGGATTTTGTACCTACCTATTACCTATATTTGTGAAGAATGAGCTGGGGCTATATGTTGGATATATTACTAAACTATTAGATTTCTTTGTGAAGAATGAGCTGGGGCTATATGTTGGATATTATACTAACCTATTAGGTATATTTGTATAGTATGACCCCGGGCTATATGTGGGATATTGAACCTACCTAATACATATATTTTTGAAGAATGAGCTGGGGCTATATGTTTGATATAATACTAAACTATTAGATTTCTTTGTGAAGAATGCGGGTGGGCTATATGTTGGATGTTATACTTCACTATGAGATATATTTTTGAAGAATGAGCTGGGGCTATATGTGGAATATTATACTTACCTATTAGATATATTTGTGAAGAATGAGCTTGGGCTATATGTGGGATATTATACTAACGTTTCTGATGCATTTCTGAAGAATGAGCTGGGGCTATATGTAGCATATTGTGTTTACCAATTAGATAAATTTGTGAAGAATGAGCTGGGGCTATATATGGGATATTATATTTACCTATTAGATATATTTGCTAAGAATGAGCTGGGGCTATAGGTTGGATATTATACTAACCTATGAGATATATTTGTGAAGAATGACCTGGGGCTATATGTGGGATATTGTACCTTCCTATTACATATATTTGTGAAGAATGAGCTGGGGCTATATGTTGATTATAATACTAAACTATTAGATTTCTTTGTGAAGAACGAGTTGGGGCTATATGTTGGATATTAATCTACACTATGAGATATTTTTGTGAAGAATGAGCTCGGGCTATATGTGGGATATTATACTTAACTTTTAGATATATTTGTGAAGAA
The DNA here is from genome assembly GCA_948146395.1 of Fragum whitleyi. Lineage (NCBI taxonomy): Eukaryota > Metazoa > Mollusca > Bivalvia > Cardiida > Cardiidae > Fragum > Fragum whitleyi. Next base: position 4,530,468 of record OX411545.1, on the reverse strand, counting down.
TGAGCTGGGGCTATATTTGGGATATTATACTAACCTTTCTGATGCATTTCTGAAGAATGAGCTGGGGCTATATGTTTGATATTATACTAACCTATTCGATGAATTTGTGAAGAATGAGCTGGGGCTATATGTGGGATATTATATTTACCTATTAGATATATTTGCTAAGAATGACCTGGGGCTATATGTTGGATATTATACTTACCTATGAGATACATTTGTGAAGAATGAGCTGGGGCTATATGTGGGATATTGTACCTACCTATTACATATATTTGTGAAGAATGAGCTGGGGCTTTATGTTGGATATAAAACTAAACTATTAGATTTCTTTGTGAAGAATGAGCTGGGGCTATATGTTGGATATCATACTTACCTATTAGGTATATTTGTGAAGTATGACCTGGGGCTATATGTGGGATATTGTACCTACCAATTACATATATTTGTGAAGAATGAGCTGGGGCTATATGTTGGATATAATACTCAACTTTTAGATTTCTTTGTGAAGAATGAGCTGGGGCTATATGTTGGATATTATACTAACCTCTTTGATGCATTTGTGAAGAATGAGCTGGGGCTATATGTTGGATATTATACTACATTATGAGATATATTAGTGAAGAATGAGCTGGGGCTATATGTGGGATATTATACTTAACTATAAGATATATTTTTGAAGAATGAGCTTGGGCTATATGTGGGATATTATACTAACCTTTCTGATGCATTTCTGAAGAATGGGCTGGGGCTATATGTAGGATATTGTGTTTACCAAATAGATTAAATTGTGAAGAATGAACTGGGGCTATATGTGGGATATTTTATTTACCTATTAGATATATTTGCTAAGAATGAGCTGGGGCTATAGGTTGGATATTATACTAACCTATGAGATATATTTGTAAAGAATGACCTGGGGCTATATGTGGGATATTGTACCTACCTATTACATATATTTGTGAAGAATGAGCTGGGGCTATATGTTGGATATAATACTAATTATTAGATTTCTTTTTGAAGAATGAGCTAGGGCTAAAGGTTGGATATTATACAAACCTTTTAGGTATATTTGTATAGTATGACCTGGGGCTATATGTGGGATATTGTACCTACCTATTACATATATTTGTGAAGAATGAGCTGGGGCTATATGTTGGATATAATACTAAACTATTAGATTTCTTTGTGAAGAATGAGCTGGGGCTATATGTTGGATATTATACTACACTATGAGATATTTTTGTGAAGAATGAGCTGGGGCTATATGTGGGATATTATACTTTTCTATTAGATATATTTGTGAAGAATGAGCTGGGGCTATATGTGGGATATTATACTAACCTTTCTGATGCATTTGTGAAGAATGAGCTGGGGCTATATGTGGGATATGGTGTTTACCAATTAAATTAATTTGTGAAGAATGAGCTTCGGCTATATGTGGGATATTATATTTACCTATTAGATATATTTGCTAAGAATGAGCTGGGGCTATATGTTGGATATTATACTTACCTATGAGATACATTTGTGAAGAATGAGCTGGGGCTTTATGTTGGATATAATACTAAACTATTAGATTTCTTTATGAAGTATGAGCTGGGGCTATATGTTGGATATTATACTACACTATGAGATATTTTTGTGAAGAATGAGCTTGGGCTATATGTGGGATATTATACTTTTTTATTAGATATATTTGTGAAGAATGAGCTGGGGCTATATGTGGGATATTATACTAACCTTTCTGATGCATTTCTGAAGAATGAGCTGGGGCTATATGTTTGATATTATACTAACCTATTCGATGAATTTGTGAAGAATGAGCTTCGGCTATATGTGGGTTTGATTTGATTTGATTTGAATTGGGGTTTTACGTCGCTTTCAACATTCTTTCAGTTATATCGCGACGACTGGAGCACCTAACGATGGATTCCTGGTATTTCTCACACCAGTACTACCACCACATCCCTTTCCTAGCCTCCAGTTGCTATTCCACATAGGTTTACGATTATCTACCCATTGGTGGAAGACAAATGTCGGAAAGGATAAGTGCCGCGGCTGGGGATCGAACCCGTGCGAATAAAGACCCCTGGATTAGAAGTCCGGCGCGCTACCAACTGCGCTATTGCCGCGGCTCGGCTATATGTGGGATATTATATTTACCTATTAGATATATTTGCTAAGAATGAGCTGGGGCTATATGTTGCATATTATACTTACCTATGAGATACATTTGTGAAGAATGAGCTGGGGCTATATGTGGGAAATTGTACCTACCTATTACATATATTTGTGAAGAATGAGCTGTGGCTATATGTTGGATATAATACTAAACTATTAGATTTCTTTGTGAAGAATGAGCTTGGGCTATATGTTGGATATTATACTTACCTTTTAGGTATATTTGTGAAGTATGACCTGGGGCTATATGTGGGATATTGTACCTACCTATTACATATATTTGTGAAGAATGAGCTCGGGCTATATGTGGGATATTATACTTAACTATTAGATTTCTTTGTGAAGAATGAGCTGGGGCTATATCTTGGATATTATACTAACCTCTTTGATGCATTTGTGAAGAATGAGCTGGGGCTATATGTTGGATATTATACTAACCTATTTGATACATTTGTGAAGAATGAGCTGGGGCTATATGTTGGATATTATACTACACTATGAGATATATTTGTGAAGAATGAGCTGGGGCTATATGTTGGATATTATACTTAACTATAAGATATATTTGTGAAGAATGAGCTGGGGCTATATCTGGGATATTATACTAACCTATTAGATATATTTTTGAAGAATGAGCTTGGGCTATATGTTGGATATTATACTAACCTATTCGATGCATTTGTGAAGAATAAGCTGGGGCAATAAGTTGGATTTTATACTGACCTATTTGATACATTTGTGAAGAATGAGCTTGGGCTATATGTTGGATATTATACTAACCTATTCGATGCATTTGTGAAGAATAAACTGGGGCTATATGTAAGATATTATACAAACCTATGAGATATATTTTTGAAGAATGAGCTAGGTTTATATGTTGGATATCATACTTACCTATTAGATATATTTGTGAAGAATGAGCTTGGGCTATATGTTGGAAATTATACTAACCTTTCTGATGCATTTGTGAAGAATGAGCTGGGGCTATATGTAGGATATTGTGTTTACAAATTAGATAAATTTGTGAAGAATGAACTGGGGCTATATGTGGGATATTATATTTACCTATTAGATATATTTGCTAAGAATGAGCTGGGGCTATATGTTGGAGATTAAACTACACTATGAGATATATACTGGCCAAAAGTCCTAACCGGCCACTTTAAAAATGACGATAACTTTTTTAAAAGTTCTAACATTTTAATGAAATTTGATGTGTGAATTTTTAAGCATAATGTACATGGATTTCCATTATGATTTACCAATAGTTATCAAATTTGGATGTGTAATAAAGGAAAAGCTCGAAAAGCTCTAAATCTTAAAAGAGCTCGGGATATAACACTTTCAGCAAACCAAAGTACGCAAATCGTTAGCTGCAACCCAGACCAAGAAAAAAATCAGAAAACATTGTCAATTTTGTGTGACCTTTGACTACAGGAGAAACAGAAAGAATAGGAGGCATGGTAAAATGGTGTTTAAATTCAACCGGCACACCATTTTATCTAGCGATTATGCTCAAATATGGTCTGGTGTGAAAAAAAAGATGTGTCAAACTGATTTTTTTTACATATCCTACATTTTGTAGCTCAACGGGAATTATCAGTCAATATTTTATGCATTTTTGAAAAAAAACGTGTTTTAGGTGTTGTTTCTAGGAACTGTTTTTCTGCATACATAAGCTCTATCACTTTCTTCTAGGGTCATATGCCGCGCACAATTGTCGAACATTTTCAGTTTTTTTCCTAGTCTATGTTGCAGCTAACGACCCATGAGACAAAAATCGCTACATTGACAATATTTTGAGCTCTGTGTAAATTTAGAGCTTTTTAAGCTTTTCTGATGTTGCGCTTTAAATTCAATGAAATAACGGTTACTTTTCGCCAAAATCATCTGGAAAGTTGCTTAAAAATTTACATAGCAAATTTCACGAAAATCCACACACCACAGAAAAAATTATCTTTGTTTTTAAAGTGGCCGGTTAGAAGTTTTGACTAGTATATTTGCTAAGAATGAGCTGGGGCTATATATTGGATATTATACTAACCTATTTGATGCATTTCTGATGAATGAACTGGGGCTATATGTTTGGCATTTTCCTAGGTAAATGCATCTTAGTAATTAGAATGAGCCCAGGCTTAATATTTGAATTTTTCTTTACCTTTTAGATACATTTCTTCTAAATGAGCTGAGGCTATTTGTTGGATATTATACTTACCTATTAGATAAATTTGTAAAGAACAAGCTGAGGCTATATGTTAGTTATTTTACTTACCTATTAGATATATTTGTTTCTGCACAAATGTTTCTTATATATCCAACATATAGCCCCAGCTCATTTTGCAGAAATGGTCCCTATCATAGCAATTTGAACAATGAATTTGTCCAAACCACTCCAAAATTGTTTAAACCTCATTTTTTTATAAAGTGCTGCACAGCTTTGTTGAATTAGCAACACTTAAAAACATTGATATTGACATGAAGAATGATAAAGGAATGCTTTTGAAACGAATTTAAATGAGTGTGATGAGTTTTCAGAATTAAAGGGATGTAAATACAGCAAAATTTGTTCAGGTTGAACAAAATTAGCAATATTTATTACCTCCCTTTAATAAACTATGCATACAACTTCTATACCTAGTTATAAATAGCTTCCTATTAAGAAATAATCAGACGTTCAACACTTTCAAATATGTCAGTAAAATCATGGATTTTTGCAGCTTTTTTCATTCTGAAGGTAGTTGTTAATCTTATATTTTCAGTGATTTGCGGCATTTTTGAATAGGTTTGGGTGAGTGTTTGGAATTAATGAATGGAGCACTGAGTGAGCAATTTAGAATGGTTTTCATTGAGGCAAATTTAAACACTCTGAAATCATTGAGAAAAAAAAACACTTGGAAATCATACAAAATTATCACATTTTCATTCAAATCAAATAAATCATCATACAACTTATATTTCTGATGTGGATTTTTAGGATTGTGAAGACACCAAAAGAGAAAAGTATGTATTTTTCAAACGAAGGTTATGCAATATTGATAAATTTTTGTTCGGATGAAATTTGCCATATTTTATTACTTCCCATGAATTTTGGTCAAAACTCCTTCTAAAATCAATATCGATTCAAAATAATTAGAAATATAGTATAAAAAAAGTAAAACTTGTCATTTTCTCGAAATGTCAAAATAATAACTGCTATGCATAATGTATATTGAAATGAACAGTTAACCAATCACTTGTACTTTTTTAACACAATATTATTTGTTCTTAACTGACAATTTAATCATATAATTATGTTTTCATATCAAAATCATGTGGGACCTCCAGACAATTTGTCCCTTTGAGCACCAGCATTTTATATAGTCTGGGGAAGGAATCGAACCTCCATACATGATTTTGATTAAATGTGGGCAAAAAGACCCTGTTTATGAAATAAGGCAAAACAGAATGAGGATTTATAATTTGAAAAGTCTCCATGACAATGATATCCTTACTTAAAAAGTGACTGATTAATGTCTTGTCATAAAGTCTAAATCATGACGGTTACACTGCATAACAAATAGGAATTATCAATACTATCTTGAATTGAAGCAATGCATCTGAACTGGGTCAAAGGAAATAGATACAAAGGAATCTCTGGGTTTTCAAGCAATCTCATATTTCACTCAAATCTAATTTTAAAGATATTATAGACATAAGAGTCATGTTGGACAGGGCCATCCCCCTTGCGAAAGCTTGAATGTAAACTTAAGCCTAATAGATTAAGGATTATTTTGTACTTTACGAGATTTACCCCCCTAAGTCTTTAAAATAACAAAGGGCATAAAGTTTCAAGTTGATGGCTATTAACTATAGGAGAAATGCTGAGGGCAAAATCTAAGTATTTGAAATAACATAGGGCAATGACTCCAAACCATGCAAGCAAGAGTTAAAGTTCTTATGCACTGCGCTTCTCCTCCATGAGAAATATGCACCCATAAAGTTTCAAGTTGATAGCTATTATACTTTAGGAGATATTCCCCTAGACAAGTTTAGTGACAGAACCATGGAATGATGGACGGAGACCATTACTGTATCTCCTCATTGATTGATCCACGATGAACTTGCTTAGTGTAAGTGACATGACAATTGATTACCACACGGATCGTAACTTCAAGTCGCATATATGCGATAAATGTTAGAAATTGTGTCGGGTTGATAATCATTTTAGTCATACCTTTTAGGTATCACGAATCAACAATTTAGCTAACCGACAAAGCAAGATTATTGGAATCATTAGATTTTCATTACATCGTGCTCAGATGAGCTAAACAGGATGTGCCCTGTTGGAGCCCAAATATGATCCAGAGGGTCTTGATATGAACAAACTTGGTAGAGGTCAACTAGATGATGCTACATACCAAATATGAAAGCTGTCAGCCATCTGGTTTTAGAGAAGAAGATTTTCCTAATTTTACCCTTCGTGCTCAAAGGAGCTAAAAGGGATGCGCCTGGGCAAATCCCTAATATGACCCAAGAGTCTTGATATGAACAAACTTGGTAGAGGTTTACTAGATAATGCTACAAACCAAATATGAAAGCTGTCTGCCTTCTGGTTTCAGAGAAGAAGATTTTTAAAGATTTTTCGCTCTTTGATTCTCTGTAAAAAAGGGATGCACCCGGGCAAAGCCAAAATGTGACCCAAGGGTTTTGATATAAACAAACTTGGTAGGGTTCCACTAGATGATGCTACATACCAAATATCAGGGCTGTCTGCCTTCTGGTTTCAGAGAAGAAGATTTTTAAAGATTTTCCTATTTTTATCCTTTTTTGTTTAGGGTAAAGGGAAAGTTAAGGCTAAATTTCATTTATATGAACAACTTTGGTAGAGCTTGTCACAAGGAACATCTCAAGTTTCATCAAGGTTGGCCCACAGGTTTAGAAGTAGAAGATGTAGAAAGAAATTGTGGACGACAGAGGATGCACGACTGACGACGGACACCGGACATTGTATGATCACAATAGCTCACCTTGAGCACTTTGTGCTCAGGTGAGCTAAAAAGTGATACATTTATACTTTCATTTAAGAAAGCTGACTGCTAGAAAACAAGACTTTGAAGTCTCTTTAGAACTATTTTATTTTAATTTACTTGGTCTTGACCAAATTGCACTAAAATACTTAATCACCATTATCCTGCATACCCTTTAATTTTATTCTTGCCAACATTAAGGTGATTGCATTAAGTAGACTTTTGTCACCCTGTAAAAATAGTTGTCATTATTAATTCTAAATTATTAATTTCATATCTCAATATTAATTTCGTAATTTAACAAACAATGACAACTATTTTTACTGGGTGAATAGCAAATTATAGAAATTGATAATTGGAAACTAAATATTGTCTTGACTTAGTTCATTCCGAAATTATCCCAAAATAAAGAACTCACACACATATGTTAGAGATCCCCCAGTGATACTTTTCTAAAAATAATTTCAGGTACAATTTAAAAGATGGTCATACATTGAACATTCATGACAAGTTTCATATGAATTAAATTGATTGTGGGAAGATGATTTTTGAAGATTATAAAGGAAAATCAAGCACAAGCTGCCACGCCCATATTTTGGGGTCAATGAAAATTTCTTTAACAATTTAAGAAAAGCATCACCAAAAAAACAACCATGTCAAGTTTCATTGAAATCAGCCCAATGGTTTGGGAGAAGAAGATTTTAACCTGAAAAATTGCCACGCACTGCCAAACCCATATTTGGGGGCAATCAAAATTTCTTGAACAATTTAAGCAAAGGGTCACCCAAGGAACATCCATGCTAAGTTTCATTGAAATTGGCCCACTGGTTTGGGAGGAGAAGATTTTTTAACATTTTATATTGAAAATGAGCCCTGCCCTGCCACACCCATATTTGGGGGTCAATCAATTTTTTTTTTAACAATTTGAGTTAAGGGTCTCCCAAGGAAAATCTATGCAAAGTTTCAATGAAATTGGCCCACTGGTTTGTGAGGAAAAGATTTTTTAGTGAAACAAGAGGACCATGATGGTCCTAGATCGCTAACCTTAGTCTCTTTGACCCCTGGGACATCACATAAATTAAATAGGCAGATTTTAAAAAGGAGATCATTTCTACATAGGATCAATACCATGATATATTTTCAGCCAAAAGCAAGAAGGATGTGCCTTTTCACTCTTTGATTCTATGTTAAAAAGGATGCACCCATCATGCTCAGATGAGCTAAAAGGGATGCGCCAGCATGGAGCCCAAATATGACCCCAGGGTCTTGATATAAAAAGACTTGGTAGGGGCCCATTAGATAATGCTACATACCAAATATGAAAGCTGTATGCCCTCTGGTTTCAAATTTTTAAAGATTTTCATTCTTTCATTCTATGTAACAAGAGGGCTGTTGGCCCTGGGTCGCTCACCTGAGAAAAAAGCTTCATTACCTAGGTATGTCCATGCAACCACAGAAAAAGAGATTTTCACTTATTCAATCAGATAACATTTGAAATAATCCTCCCCCCCCCCCTCTGCTCCTCCCCTGGTCATTATTTATTTAAGCTTTTTTCATAAAAGGTCTGTGATCAGCTAATCTATGCCAGATATACAGGCTGAGTCTGAGACTTTCAAAGTTTTCTTTAATGAGTTGATCAATCCATGTCAAATATAAAGGCTGTAGGGATTCAAAATTCTCAACAAAGCACTCCCCCTCCCCCAAGATGCTCTGCACCTGGTGAGTCATGATTTTAGCTAATTCAATTAATGTTCATATGCTGATCATTCATACCAATATTCAAGTCTGTAGGACTCCTGGTTCATTAGAAGAAGTTTAAAGATTTCAAAAATGAACCAAAGTACTACCCCCTCCCCAAGACACTCAGCACCTGGTGACCCTACAGTCATGATTTTAGCTATTTCTATTAATGTCAATATATTGATCACCCATTACAATTTTCAAGTCTGTAGGGTTCCTGATCCAGGAGAAGAATAAGGTTAAAGATTTCAAAATTGATCCAAAGTACTACCTCCTCCCCCCTAAAGCTCCGCATCTGGTGGCCCTACATTCATGCTTTTAGCTATTTTATTTAAGATCCATATGCTTATCATCCATGCCAATATTGAAGTCTGTAGGGCTCCTGGTTCATTAGCAGATGAAGGTTAAAGTTACAAAATTTTCACAAAAGTACTACCCTCTCCCCCCTGGTGCTCCGCCCCTGGTGGCATTACAGTCATGATTTTAGCTATTTTTATTAAAGTCTATGAGCTGATCCTCCATGCCAATTTTCAAGTCTGTAGGGCTTGTGGCTCAGAAGAAGAAGAAGGTTAAAGATTACAAAATTTTCACAAAAGTACTACCCTCTCCCCCCTGGTGCTCCGCACCTGGTGAATCTACAGTCATGGTTCTAGCTATTTTTATAAAGGTCCATATGCTGATCATCCATGCCAATATTCAAATCTGTCAGGCTCCTAGTTCATCAGAAGAAAAAGGTTAAAGATTACAAAATTTTCACAAAAGTACTACCCCCTCCCCCCTGGTGCTCCGCACCTGGCAGCCCAACAGATATGGTTTTAGCTATTTTTATTCAGGTCTATGAGCTGATCATCCATGCCAATTTTCAAGTCTGTAGGGCTCCTGGTTCCAAAGAAGAAGAAGATTGAAGATTACAAAATTTACCCGAAGTACTACCCCCTCCCCCCTGGTGCTCCGCACCTGGTGGCCCAAAAGATATGCTTTTAGCAATTTTAATTCAGGTCTATGAACTGATCATCCATGCCAAGTTTTAAGTCTGTAGGACTACTGGTTGAGAAGGAGAAGAATTTTAAAGATTTTCTTAAAATTTCACTGTTTGTTGCCATAGCAACCAGAGTTTTTCATGGATTTCAATTCTTTTAGCTATTTTTGAAGGGGACCACCTAAGCAACATTTCTGTAAAATTTGGTGTAAATTGGCCAAGTAGTTAAGGAGGAGATGTCGTTTAAAGAAATTGTTGACGGACGCCGGACGACGGACGACGATCGACGACCGGACGACCGACGGACGGACGCCGGATGAAAGGTGATCACAATAGCTCACATGAGCACTTCGTGCTCAGGTGAGCTAAAAAGGGTTGCACCCAGGTGGAGCCAAAATATTATCCCAGGGTCTTGATATGAACAAACTTGGTAGAGATCCACTAGATGATGCTACATACAAAATATGAAAGCTGTCTAACTTCTGGTTTCGGAGAAGAAGATTTTTGAAGAATTTCCTTTTATTACCCTTCGTGCTCAGAGGAGCGAAAAGGGATGCCCCTGGGCAAAGCCCAAATGTGACCCCAGGGTCTGATATGTACAAAGTTGGTAGAGGCCAACTAGATAATGCTACATACCAAATATGAAAGCTGTCTGCCTTCTGGTTTCAGAGAAGAAGATTTTTTAAAGATTTTCGCTCTTTGTTTCTTTGTAACAAGAGGGCCGTTGGCCCTGGGTTGCTCACCTGAGAAAAAAAGCTTCATTACCTAGGTATGTCCATGCAACCACAGAAAAAGAGATTTTCACTTATTCAATCAGATAACATTTGAAATAATCCTCCCCCCTCCCCTCTGCTACTTCCCTGGTCATTATTTATTTAAGCTTTTTTCATAAAAGGTCTGTGATCAGCTAATCTATGCCAGATATACAGGCTGAGTCTGAGACTTTTAAAGTTTTCTTTAATGAGTTGATCAATCCATGTCAAATATAAAGGCTGTAGGGATTCAAAATTCTCAACAAAGCACTCCCCCATCCCCCAAGATGCTCTGCACCTGGTGAATCTACAGTCATGATTTTAGCTAATTCAATTAATGTCCATATGCTGATCATCCATACCAATTTTCAAGTCTGTAGGACTCCTTGTTCATTAGAAGAAGTATAAAGATTTCAAAAATGATCCAAAGTACTACCCCCTCCACAAGACACTCAGCTCCTGGTGACCCTTCAGCATGATGTTAGCTATTTTTATTAATGTCAATATATTGATCACCCATGACAATTTTCAAGTCTGTCTGGTTCCTGATCCAGGAGAAGAATAAGGTAAAAGATTTCAAAATTGATCCAAAGTACTACCCCCTCCCCCCTATTGCTCCGCATCTGGTAATCCTACATTCATGATTTTAGCTAGTTTATTTTAGATCCATATGCTTATCACCCATGCCAATATTGAAGTCTATAGGGCTCCAGGTTCATTAGAAGATGAAGGTTAAAGTTAAAATTTTTTCACCAAAGTACTACCCCCTCCCCCCTGGTGCTCCTCACCTGGTGGCATTACAGTCGTGATTTAAGCTATTTTTATTAAAGTCTATGAGCTGATCCTCCATGCCAATTTTCAAGTCTGTTGGGCTTGTGGTTCAGAAGAAGAAGAAGGTTAAAGATTACAAAATTTTCACAAAAGTACTACCCTCTCCCCTCTGGTGTTCCGCACCTGGTGAATCTACAGTCATGATTTTAGCTATTTTTATAAATGTCCATATGCTGATCATCCATGCCAATATTCAAATCTGTAGGACTCCTGGTTCAGAAGAAGAAAAAGGTTAAAGTTTACAAAATTTTCATCAAAGTACTACCCCCTCCCCCTGGTGCTCCACACCTTGTGGCCCAACAGATAAGACTTTAGCTGTTTTTATTAAGGGCTATGAGCTGATCATCCATGCAAAATTTTAAGGCTGTAGGGCTTCATGTTCAGAAGAAGAAGAAGGTTAAAGATTACACAATTTACCCAAAGTACTACCCCTCCCCCCTGGTGCTCCGCACCTAGTGGCCCAACAAATATGATTTTAGCCATTTTTATTAAGGTCTATGAGCTGATCATCCATGCCAAATTTCAAGGCTGTAGGGCTGCTCGTTCAGAAGAAGAAGAATTTTAAAGATTTTCTTATATTTCTAACTTTGGTTACCATAGCAACCAGAGTTTTTCACCGATTTCAATTCTTTTAGCAATTCTTAAAGGGGATCACCTAAGGAACATTTCTGCCAAGTTTGGTTAAAATTGGCCAATTAGTTTAGGAGGAGATGTCGTTTAAAGAAATTGTTGACGGCCGCCGGACAAAAGGTGATCACAATAGCTCACTTGAGTATGTTGTGCTCAGGTGAACTAAAAAGGGTTGCGTCCGGGCAAAGCCCAAATATGACCCAAGGGTCTTGATATGAACAAACTTGGTAGAGGTCCACTAGATGATGCTACATACTAAATGAAAGCTGTCTGCCATCTAGTATAAGAGAAGAAGATTTTTAAAGATTTTTCGCTCTTTGATTCTCTGTTAAAAGGGTTGCGCCCGGGCAAAGCCAAAATATGACCCAAGGGTTTTGATATAAACAAACTTGGTAGAGGTCCACTAGATGATGCAACATGCCAAATATGAAACCATGCTTTCTGGTTTCAGAGAAGAAAATTTTTTAAAATTTTCCCATTTTTCCCTTCATTTGAGAACTTTGGTAAAGCTTGACACAAGGAACATTCCTGTAAAGTTTGATCAAGATTGGCTTTCCAGTAAAAGAGGAGAAGATGTTTAAAGAAATTCTGGATGATGCCCAAGCACGCCAGACGCAGAACATTGCATGATCACAATAGCTCACCTGGAGCACTTCATACTCAGGTGAGCTAAAAATTATATAAATAAATGTACAAGTTGTGAAAATAAAAAAAAAGTTGCAATTAGAAATTTATTATTTTTAAATGCCTTTAAATTCATCATGTGCAGGAATTCAATTGCACTTTATTTCTGTACAAATTGAAATCAGTATAGTTGGAAACATCCCCCCCCAACCTGTAAGTCCAGTGGTGAAGGAATATTTATGCCCCCTAAGGCTGAATATGAACAAGTTTTAAATTCAACAAGAGCCACGTCAGACATGGCCATCCCCTGCTGATAAAGATTGATAGTAAACTAAAGCCAGTTTCATTTTGGCTTCTTATGCACTGTTTGTTCTCAATGAGATCTATCCAATTATAAAGATTTAAATTGATAGCTATTATACTCTCTGAGATATACAAAATCCATGTCTCTGATTTGATTTGAATTGGGGTTTTACGTCGCTTTCAACAAATCTTTCAGTTATATCGCGACAACTGGAGCACCTAACGATGGATTCCTGGTATTTCTCACACCAGCACTACCACAACATCCCTTTCCTAGCCTCCAGTTGCTATTCCATATAGGTTTACGATTATCTACCCATTGGTGGAAGACAAATGTCGGAAAGGATAAGTGCCGCGGCCGGGGCCATGTCTTTGAACAACTAAAGGCCATGAATGGCTTGAGTTGCTCAAGAGCTTGAAATTCTTGTAATAGCATATCAAAGTTTTGACTAAATTTTTAGACCTTTTGGGTTCTACTGATATTGAAAATGATTTTCGAAGTTTCCACTATATAACATCATGGAGAAATAACCTCCGCCCATAAAATAAATATTTTCTATCCAATCACAATAATTTTTTGTAGACTGATAAAAGGTCATCCAAAGATCATTCATGCAAAATTTAATTGGTATTCATCACTTAGAAACAAAGAAAACTCACTTTTTAGCATATTTGAAAATTAGACAAGCACATTAAATCCATGTTTTTCATTTGATCAAAATTGCTTGAACAACTTTGGAAGAGGGTCACCCAAGGATCATTCCTGTGAAGTTTGGTTGAAATTCGTCCAGTAGTTTCTAAGAAGATTAAAGAAAAGTTTATGATCGGACGGACGGATGGATGCATGACGGGCACAAAACCATGACAATAGCCCCAGTGGCCTTTGGCAAGTGGAGCTAACAAAAGGCAATAACCCCAAAATTATGCAAGCAAGAGTTGTGGATCTTGTGCACTATACTTCTCCTCAATGTGTCTATTCATACATGAAGTTTCATGTTCATAGCTATCATACTTTCAAATATATGCTCTGGACAAAATCAAATGCTTTAAACCATCAAAGAGCAATAACTCAAAAACTATGCAAGCAAGAGTTTTGGTTCTTTTGCAGTGATCTTCTCCTCCATGGGATATATTCATACATGAAGTTCCATGTTGATAGCTATCACACTTTCAAAGATATGCTTCAGACAAACTCAAGGTCTTTAAAATGAGAAAGGACAATTAATTCAAAATTATGCAAGCAAGATTTATGGTTCTTTTACACTGCGCTTCTCAATGAGATCCATCGACCTATGAAGTTTTAAGTTGATAACTATTATACTTACAGAGATATGATCCGAACAAAATCTAAGTCTTTAAAACAACAAAGGGCAATAACACTGAAATTATGCAAGCAAGAGTTGTGGTTCTTAGGCACTGCATTTCACCTCAATGTGATCTATTCATACATGAAGTTTCAAGTTAATAGCTATTATACTTTCTGAGATATGATCCGTATAAGATCTGAATCTTTTAAATAACAAAGGGCAATAACTCAAATTTAAGCAACTAAGAGTTGTGGATCTTGTGCACTACACTTCTCCTTAATGAGATCTATCCACCTATGAAGTTTCAATTTGAAACCTTTTATACGTTCAGAGATATGCTCCTGACAAAATCCAAGACTTTAAAAAAACAACAAAGGGCAATAACTCCAAAAGATTATACAAGTAAGAGTTGTGGTTCTTGTGCACTGCAATTCTCCTCAATGAAATCTATCCACTTATGAAGTTTCAAGTTGGTACTTATTATACTTTCAGATATATGCTCCGTACAAGTTTACTGACAGAATGACGGAGTGTCAGAATGATGTATAGAGACGATTTCTATATCCCCTATGCCCAAACGGCGGGGGATAACTAAAGGGTGACACCACTAAAGGGTGCAAATTATTAATTTAACGTAATTAGATCTATACCGATATCAAGGGCGTAGCTCCCATTACACACTTTACGCAATTGCGTAATACAAATAAATCCTCTTTCAAAATCTCGTTGATGAATGATCATTACATCGAAACTACAGCTTATTCAAGCTGTAGTTACGATGTTTGATTATTCACCAACGCTCAAATTATATTAACGGAGAGCGGGTGGGCGACATAAGTCGCCTTTACCCTATTTATTCTTTGGTGGTCGCCTTCGAAATGCGTAAAAAATCAAAGTCCTGGCTACGCCTATGATTATTCCCAAAATTCCAAGGGTAAGTTCATATCGGACTCGGTTTCGACCCGATGTTTCGACCCGAGTTAACCGGGTTTCCATCAGAACGGCCTCGGTTTCGACACTAGTGATGTCATTGTAACCTTTCAACCTCGACGCTTCTGATCCTGGGTCAGGCCGGTGTTACTTGGGTTCCAAAATGGCGTCGAGAATAGTGCACAACAATTCGATTACAAAAAATAAATATTCTCCATTACTTTAAATAACAAATAACATACTTTTTTCTTATTTTATATAGTATTTTGCACGAGTTTATCATATTTCTTAATGGGATAATGATATTTCATGGTAAATTAATTATTGTAGCGGTAAATTAGAAGTTTGTCTACTACCACCAGTGGGTAACTCCATTCACATGAATGTCTTTTCTGCGCATGCATATTACAGTCAAATTTAGATTATTACATCATCTCACGCGTCTCTCGGGCTGCCATTTGAATTTCCCCCAAGAGGTTGTGTAAGAGGAGTTCCTCACACCAACATTTAACTCGTGATTTTTATGGTATTCAAAAGCTTCCTCGAGTCTCTCAAATAATACGGTCTGTTCGCCTTGCTCTTTGGTTTTTTCCTCATTTCTTGTCAATGCATCCGTCATCTGCCTTTTCCCGCGCTTATTATGTATCTCCTTCTTTAAGAAGAGTAACAAGGGGGAGATACTCTTCATTGCGTATGAAAACCTTCCCACGTATAGCCAGCGAACTATAGAAAAGAGTCGCATCCCGTTTACAACCTTGCAGAACTGTTATGAAATAGATTTCATCCTCTTACACGGTTTTCTGTGTTTATTCATGAAATTCTTCAATTCCGAGGATTTCCTAGTTATTCACATCTTATATATTTATTTGCAGGGTAAGATGATATGTCATTAATCTATTATTCTGCTTGTTGGTGGTGTCTTAGGCACTTGGATGCAGGTTTAAATATTATAGTGATATTTGTAAGTTCTTACAAAGACCTGAATCCAAATGCCTATGGTTGAAGTCTGTCAATCTAATAGTCCTATATCAATAGATCAATATATGGGCCAACTTTGAACTGACCAGAATCCTACCCGGGTGTAGACTGGTCCTATTCAAGGGCATAGGTTCTTATAGTCGATAGTTGGACCAGTCTAAAGCTGGTAGCCTGCTGTCTGAGAGAGACTCTGAAACATCAGGGAACAATTCCTGCCCGGGGTCAGAAGTAAGTTGGCCCTACAAGTCCTATACTGACAGATCAATATATGATACCTCGATGCGGTAGAGCCTTTGAGACCTTAAGTCTCATATTCTAAATCAATCTGCATTAAATAGGCTTGTCCGTTTCGGGTGTGTAGTAGATTGTTAAAGTTGTAGATGGCTGCTAACAATTTATTAGTATATGTCTGATAGGATATATTTAAGGTGTGAGTAATATCGATCGTACATGGTCTTGAAGTTTAACACTGATGTTGCACTGACTATATGCTCAGTTAGAGAGTTACATGGATTGATGACACGCACACAAAGGGAATTTAGTCTCACTGTTTTCAATGATCTCGTGTAAATGAGCTTCTTACTGTTTCCCCTTGTTGGTAATTCCGAGTACTCAAACATTACTCTAAAAATGTGATTACTGTCATTTTTAATTGTGTTAAAAAGCTAAATGAGATTATACCGTTTTCGTCTGTAGGCAAGTGTAGTAAGATTAAGAGACTTTAAGCGTACATTATCAAGTCCTTAAGTCCTGGAACTAATTTAGTGAAACACGGTTGAATGTCTTCATTAGCCCGAATACCCTTCTTGAGAATAGGAAACCACACAGATCTGTAATCCAAATTAGGCCGGACTTTTGCCTTATACATTGTTAGTAATGATGTCTCATCGAGATGTTTGAATGATCTCTTAATAAGTCCAACGCGTTGATTGGCACAATTTACTGTGTTATTGATATGAAATGTATTCCAAGGTCAGAGTCTACGTTTTTAAGTAGTGAATATCTTCCTTCTTTGTCAAGCATCAGGTAATTGTACTGTGGGTTATTTCTGTTTATGTGCATAACCTTACATTTATCAGTATTAAAAAGAGTAACAATTTGGATGTCCATTCACACAATTTAAGGAGATCATTTTGTACAGATTCATAGTCTTGAATGTTTGATAGCTCTATAGACTTTACAGTCATCTGCAAACATTTTGCAGAAAGAGTTCACAATCGAGGGAAGGTCATTGACAAAAAGTATGAACAGAAGCGGTCCTAAGACTATGGGCAAACTTATTTGTGGCCGAAATCTTACCCGGGTGTAAGCTAGTAGCCTGTTTTTCTGAGGGGTGCTCTCCAAGAAGGTGGGCTACTAGCCTACTCTTGAGCTGAATTTGGGACAGAAATAAATTGGCACTAGTATAATTTAGCTTAGCTTATTTTGGTGTAAATTTGAGTAACTGCTATAGCCTGGATTCATTGTTGTTGTCATGCATAAACTTTGACAGTAAGTGATATCTCTAGTTCTACAAAAGGCATTCTCTCTAAACTTGGTACACATGTTCACTATCTAAAGAGCAACCTGTACACTTATGTCAGGGTAATCCTGTGCATCATCTAAAGCGGGTCCATGACACTTCTTCAGGCCTGTGGCGCGAATCAGGCGCTCAAGTGCCTCTAGTTTCAGGAATTTAAGTAAGGTTCTTTACTGAACAGTGCAGGTTGAGTCGATGATAAATGTGTTGATAAAACCTTATCAACACATTTATTTTCTTCTAAATAAATTACTTTTACACAGCCAAAATGGCAATACAGCTTCAAGGGTCCTAAGTTTTATCTCATGTTCTTTCATTTGGACGAGACATTAAACAGAGTTGCCTTCTACATGTGACCTACTTTGAGTGGGACATGCCTCTACATGTGTAATTAATTATTGATACTGTTAGCACTTCCAAAGTAAACCCTCACAAGACACAAGTTATTGATATACATGAATTATTTTTCAGCTATATAAACTTCAATCATCACCCACCCATTGAATGTCTTTTCACGGATGTTTTAATTCCTGTGTGTAGAGCAACTGACAACAATGGCTGAGACTGGGACAACAATGTCCACAGACAATACGGAAGGAGAGGAGGGGGTTGACTTTGAGACAAAGAAGGCCAAGTTTGAGGTAGACAGAGATCTCATTCCTGCATCCAAACTCAGTGATGAAGTCGACGATCTGAAAGGATTAGGGCTCGATGTTTTCAACCAAGAAGATTTTGAACAAGGTATTTATGAATATTTTATCATTGTTATGCTCATTAATAATCTTGATAAAATTGCATCAAAAATCAAAGTGTTGAAAGTAATGGATGTGCTAAAATTGAATCTGTATATTTCTTTAAAAAAAAAATGAATTTTAAAAATCTCTAGTGAGTCTAGTCTAAAGAGGAAAATCAGGAAGTATAGACAAAGATTAGACTGCACATATGTGCAGACTAATCTTTGTCTACACCTCCTGTCAAAACATGCATATTCAGCATGACAAGGGTTCAAAATCCATTTTGGCTAAAGTAATTTGCCTATATACAAATTCGCATGACCCCCATTGAAAGGGGAAAATGGTTAGAGTCCTATATCATCTAAGGACTAGACTGTGTGAACATAGGCATTGTAGTATTTGATAAGTATCAACCTTGGACCTTCAGTTAAAAAATGAAGAAAAAATGTGACACACAAATTTATTTAATGGTCAATATTTGCCTATTTAAAGCTAATTCCTTTCAATTTTGAATATAGAAATTGTGAACAAATAGGACAATATTTTCACTGGCATTTTAAGGTGTTATGGCCCAGGTTGATCAGGCTATAGCTAAGGAAGAAGAGAAGAAAAAGAAAGAATCTTTGAAAAAGGAGATGAAGAAAGTGAATGATGACATTCGATCTTTAAAACACGAACTAGCCTCTCTAGCCACTCAGTTAGCTCAGCTGAAAACTACTTCATCCGGTGGAGCAAACAGGAGACTTACATCAGCTCTCAAACAGAAAGAAGTCAAGGTAAAAATTATGACATGAAGGATCCAGATTTCAAAACAACAAATTCTGATATCTCTCAGTCAAATACTATGTTGTGGATACTGGTTGGAATCCTCTCATCAAGAGGATGAAAATACCATCTTTAGATTGGCATCATCTCCTCTGAGCCCCATAGTTAATTTTGTCTATTTTGGGATAAAAATTATTAGCTGGGCTGTTTTTGGAGAACACGTCAATGGATTTAACTCATAAAAAATTTGAAAGTTTCCCGTTTTGATTGTGAAATTTTCTTTCTGAGAGTGGAATTGACATCATTTCTGGGTAATTTCCTTGTGAGTTGTATTTCTGTCTTTATGATCATAAAAATTGGTTAGAAATCTAAATGATCACTATCTGAATATTTGATTCACCATATCTATTGAATTTGTTAAAAATTTGTTGATATTTCTTTCATTCTACTTTTATGTATTACTCTTACCTATAAATGTATAGACACTTACAATTGTTATACTCTAGCGGCTAGTCCCTTGAAAAGTATGCACGTAATTGGTATTTAAGATAAAAGTCAATAGTTTTGTGAAATGATTGTTTTAGAAATGACATGGTAACGTGCAAAAATGAGCCTGTGTATGACATTTCCAACAATTTCGTTTGTGAACAACCTTGAGACTCAGATCAGTCTGTGTGGCCGCGTAATCTGATCAGAGTCTTGGCTCAATAGAATGCTTTGGACCTAAAATGGCTATGTCAACCCAAAGTTACTTTTAATGCATTAGGTGAGTGTCCATGCGACTCAACATCTTTCCATCCACAGACATGAAATTGTTGGAAATGTCACACACAGGCTCAAATGTCTATTTACAGACTAAAGAGATGAAAGTCTTAGAGGAGAGGAAAAAGACAATACAAGCCAGGATTGATGGAAAATTACCTTTATTTGATGAAAAGGAAAAAGGTTTGCATTCAAACATCCAACTTTCTGTCACCTTGTTCTGCTGCAAAACACAACCATAAAAACCTTGACATGTAACATTTTTTAAGGTATGAAAGATGTTGCATCCTATTAGTATACAACCAGGGATCAACATTATGCTGTTAAAATTGTAATTAGGATCTTATCATGCACTTGAGAGAGGCAATGGTAACCTTTGTGACTCAGTTTAACAGTTGGGTGGCCCTGTCGGTTGTGTCCTGTCTAACACCACAGCCTGCTTCTTGAGGAACTTGAACGTACGGCCATCCAAATACGAGTCTAGTGTACTAACCACACAGCCATAGTGTTTACATATGTAGATTTGTTTCTGTTTGGTTCACTGTTTTAGATTTTGTAAGGATGCACATTGAAATATAATATTGATGGCTCAGCACAAAACAGTTGTAACTGCCTATATATTTATAGGCAGTTACAACTGCTTCATGCTGAGCCATTGATACATGAATACATGTACTGTGTCTATTACAGCTTACAATGATGTATTACAATCAACTGGCAATGAAACTAAAGATGAGATGATAAGAACAGGGAAGATGACTCCATTTGGTACTGTTGTCAATAAGGACAACTCTTCAAATACAGTAAGCCTTGTTTTTATCTTGAACCAATTTTAGGTTTTGTCAAATTGAAGCAAAATTGAAATACTGTTAAAATGCTGTAAAAAGTGGTTTAAGGCCTATTTTGATCTATCAGTAAAACATACCATTTGGTTAGGCTTTACACCAAGAAAGAATGCTGGCTTAAATACTTATTTCATGTAAATATATCACCATTGCTTTATGAAAGACTTAAACAAATTCTGCCTTTGACAATAAGGTAACAAAAAATAATTTGCTAAATGAAAGTGGTTACCTGATAGAGATGGTTGTTTTAGTTTGATTGACTATATCTTTAGGCTATGGCTGTAGAAGATGAAGCAATCAGAGATGAATTGGAAGATAAACAGGTGTCTGTGAAAAAGGAGGCTGGTGAATGGGAGTATGACCTTGACTCTGACACCAAAGGTGAAGGTCACAAGGTCACCAGTAAAAAGGAGAAGCCATCCCACGCCAACAAGTTCCATATTCTGTCAGATTCAGATATCAATGATAGTGGAGATGAGTGGATACCTAGTAACCATGACAACAGTGATGTGGAGGAAAAAGGTAATTTGATTAGTCAACAAAGTGTGTTTGTGATTGCTGTAGCGCCGTTTTATTGACCCGAAACTGAACCCTGCTACTACTTAGATGAATAAAAATCTGATTATTCCTACTAGCCTTTGCACATGCTTTCATAGGAATGAAAAATAAACAGTATTGAGTGTAATATATATTGATTCATTGCTTCTCAAAATAATTTGAAGAATTGAATTTATAGGGTCGGTACAAAACTATTGGAAGTGCCTACAAATTTATAAGCACTTATAATACTTTTGTGCTTACCCCTTGATTAGAGAGGTGCTGTTTTTGTAACATTTACAATATTTCTTCAAATCTGATGACTTCCAAAAGACTTGAATTGAGTTGAATTGACTTGAATTATGAATTTAGATCGAATAAATTGATACTTCAGAACAACAGCCTAAGAAGAAAAGCAAACAGAAGTGGTCGAGAGTATATAATCGACCGATCTATCAAAGTGACAGTGATGATGACGATGCAGACAGAGGATCGTTACCGCGCGCTAAAGCTATCAGAAAACACAGAGATGACGGGAATGAGGAGTTTTATGAGGACAGAATTCAGTATGTGTTGTATTATTTCCTGTAGTCCAACTTGATCTTTCTAATTGTAATTATCTATTTTTCATGACCAAACTGTCATCAGTGACTAAAATATTAGGGCATTTGTGAGAAATTATGTTAAGGTAGCAATGGACACATGGCGTCTTTTTTTCCAGCCAGTGAATTTTTTTCTTGCGCACATATGTTATAGATTAACATTGTGTAGTCATTATTCCAAAGTTTGAAGGTACCTTTCCATGCTCAATTTCGTGCTAGAGTTATCTGCCCTTGGTTGGTATTGGCCATTTTTCAGTAAAACGGTTATATTCCTTTTAGGTCTAGTTTAAACTCAGTACCAGCTTCTAGCTGTAAAACACATACATTTTGATAGAACTTATACATGTACACAATGGACGTTGCCAATAAACTCTCTCTTTGATCGATTGTATTTGCACATTTAGCCTTCGAAAGTTAAAAATGCACTAATTTTTGTGATTTTACAGGGTAAAAATGCAACAAAACCTATTTTTTGAAGAAATTACCCAATGAATTTTTCTTATTTTCCTATATGTTTAAAACACATATTTTTCCTTTATTTGTTAAAAAATCAGCATACCTTTCCATGAAAATAAGAAAGTTTTTGTTTTTTACAGTGGCCCCTCCTGATTAAATGACGCTTTTAACGCATTTTTATTGTTAAATCTAATGATCCAGTCATTCAATTGATATCAAATGATGAAAAGAAGCTAAGTTATGAAATTTTACCATCATTATTCTACGTCATTTTCATAAGCAGAATCTTACGAAAACCGGTCTTTTTAAACAACGCACAAATAGAGACGTAAAATAAACGAAAACCCACTTCCGGTTTATAAAGTCAGAAGGCTGCTGTCCATTGCCACCTTAATTTAAACTTTTGCTGTGATTATCATGTCTTTATGAGATAAAATTTCAAAAGTGACTAGATTGTATGCAGGAATCTAGTTAAGCTAGTAGATTTTTGTGTGACAACATTCTTGAAATGAAAAGCAGATTGATGGGTTGTGAGCTCAACATTATAACCACAGATTGTTCTTGTTAGTAATCCATGATTATTGCTGTGGCAAGGCGATGTCTATGTAATGGGTTGTTGCATGAAAGGTTAAGGTAAAGCAGCATTTAATTGCAATTGCCTACTTCTATAGATAGTCTTTAGATAACTTGACACCTTAAATCTTAGGTTGGTAACCAAACCCCGTATCTTCAGCTTCTCCAAGCAGAAGATACTAGGCTTTGGTGATCAGGCGGGGAAATGTGTTCACTTTATCTAATCATGTCAGTCCCTTTTGGTTTTAGGATACAGATGTATGCATATGTTTACTAAATATTTAAAAGTTAACTGGCCAAATTACGTCAGGGCTAAGCCACGCCCTGCCACTTAAATAATAAAGCAGAATAGTACCAATATTTAAGTCTCTTCTAAATGAAAATTTGAAACAAATATCTGACAATGATGGAGGTCAACAGTGAAGACATGTATAAATGAATGATTTGATTTGGTTAGAATTTTTTTTAGTCCTTGCAGTCTTCAATGTTGTGCTCACAAAAACACTCTGCCTAATGAAAAAATTAAGTAATGCAATTAAGTGTTCGAATATTTTTTGATTATAGAGAGTTTAATGATATAGAGAGGATGAAACAAAAGCAGAGAGCAGCCGGCCAGCTGGAGGACTCTGATTCCGATGAGGAATTTGATGGAGGGTTAAAAGTTCCTGGACGAATATGGAAAAGATTGTACAAGTAAGACATTCTTAGTCTCCTTTATAATGTTTCTAAGAATAAATATTGCTGTAGGGTTGACTGTTCCTTGATATATATGGAAAAGATTGTTCAAGTTAGATATACTCAGTCCTCCTCATTCTTAATCTCAAATGATTTCCCTTTTTGTGTTGAAAAAGATAAACTTAACATTGCTTTTGATATATGATGAAATTGGTTCTGAAAGAGTAAAAGATAATTTAATGTCAGACCAAAACTAACAATTTTCCAACATTAATCTGTATGTTTCAGATATCAGAAGACCTGTGTTAAATGGTTATGGGAGCTTCATTGTCAGGAGGCTGGGGGTATCATAGGAGATGAGATGGGACTTGGTAAAACTATACAGGCTATAGCATTTCTGGCTGGACTCAAATATTCTAGACTCAGGAATAAAAACTTCAGGTAATTTGTTATATTGTCAGAATAATGAAAAGTTCATTTGAAATTGAAATATTCAGGGTGTAGTATATAAAGATTGTCTGTTAAAAAAATGGCACTTAACCCTTTCCTGTTTTACAAATTTTTAGACCTGTCCAAATTCAAAGGTTTTGCAGACGAAAAATTTAAAGTGGATTTAATTTGAAAAATAACCATTTAGTAGGGTAGAAATTAGTGTGAAAATAGAAGAAATTGCTTGTCAGAAGCAATTTCTTCTTTTTTGACAATGTTTTCTCAATCATAAAATCTTAGTCACATAAAAAGCAGGGATTAAACAGCAAAGGGTTAAACTGAAATAACTGTAAAAGTTATGTAAAATAACACCAAGTATCCCCTATAACCCAAATATATGTTTTTTGTAGCATTCATGGATGAATCACTATAAATGTCAGTATTACCTCAAAAGCTGTTTTCTTTTAATATCATAAGTTTAGATTTGTCAATGTCTTGTATATTGCATGGCTTTGATCAATCACTTCTAATTCTCTTTCATTCTTATTACCCCATGAAAATTATTGAGTCGATAAATTTCAAAAACTTTAGGGAGTCATTCAAAGAAAGAATCTCTAATTGTATGTTTGTAGACTCCGGTTTTCTTCATGTTTTTTCCAGTCACCTAGGTTTAGGAGCATGTTTAGTTGTATGTCCAGCTACAGTTATGCATCAGTGGGTTAAAGAGTTCCATACATGGTGGCCGCCATTTAGAGTTGCTATATTACATGGATCAGGAACATTTGTGGGAAAAGAGGTAAGAGAATATTGATAAAATGTGAGCAATCTTTTTCTTTGTCTTGTTGAATGAAATAGGTTATGTATGGTTATCCAAAGGGTTACAGATAATTGAATAATATGTGATAAGGGAAAGCTAAAAGCATGCATGAGATGACATGTTAAAAAATGGATATTTTAAGTACTGATACTAAATAAGGTGTATAAAGTGGTCCTGTAAGACAACTATTATAGAAGGTTTTATCTATCATGCCAGAGATTTGTTTTTCGAGGGGAAAATGCAAAACTAGTGTAAGAAAATTACAATAGTTTTGCACTTTCCCAGCAATCTCGATAAATTCAGGACAAGAATAGCCTCATTTCTCTGCTTGGCTTCATAGTGATGTAATATGCTGTTGCTGATGTGTAATTTTAATTTAAATTTCTGATAATATTTCACAGAGAGATTTAGTACGACATACAGTCAGAAACAATGGTATTGTAGTGACCTCCTACTCCACACTCGTACTACAACAAGAACACATCCTACCCTACAACTGGCATTATATAGTGCTGGATGAAGGCCACAAAATTAGAAATCCAGATGCTCAAGCTACACTAGTCTGTAAACAGGTGAAATATTAACGGCTTTTATATAAAAAGGATGGCCCAAAAATTCCTAGAAGAACATCTTAGTCCTTAAATCAATAGATCTTGGGCATATAATTAACTCTCCATCTGTCTGTCTGTGAAGCTTATCAAAAAAATAAACATTGCTTATAACACCAATCCTTTTCATGATACATTGCTAACACTTGTCAAAATGATACAAATTATAATATAATATGCATTGTCTAACACCAAGGACAAGGTCATCTAACTAATGTCTAAGGTCAAACTTATCAAGAGTATGACTTTTCAAGGGTCATCTGTGTATCACAAACACTTCTTGTATCAAATAGCTTTTTGATCCTGTAGAAGTTTATAAGGGTTAGTATACTAAAGTCAAATATATCTTAAAGTAGAAGTTACACATTCTGACCAGTATCACCACTTCTTAGAAATAAGAGGGAATCTTTTTGAAAAAGACAGGCCACATATCGATGGCTCAGCGCAAACCAGTTGTAACTGCCTATAAACATATAGGCAGTTACAACTGTTTCGTGCTGAGCCATCATATACTAATACATGTAAAGGAATTTCATTCTCAGCATTAAGAGATGAAGAGTGTTTAGTTTAACTGTTTTCCAAATGATCATCTTTCTGTTCTGTAACTTCAAAGCTAGGTGCAATACTCATAATATGAACGGTTATAGAACCAAAATAGTTTTGAATTATATCTGTGTGTTGTTTTAATCTTACAGTTCCGAACTCCACACAGAATAATTCTTTCTGGATCTCCAATACAAAACAATCTGAAGGAATTGTGGTCGTTGATGGATTTTGTGTTTCCTGGTAAACTGGGCACATTACCAGATTTTACACAACATTTTGCTGTACCCATAGTACAAGGTGGATACTCTAACGCTACAGAAATTCAGGTATTCCTTACTGCCTACTTCATGTGTAGCCTGCTTGTAAAAGAAAGAAAATAGGTAATACAGAGTTCTGAATCGTTTAAAATAACTCCTACTGTTACTGATGGATTTCAAACTAATTTCACACAATCCAAGGTTATTAATTTGAATTAGGGATCGACAAATGTTATCACTTGACAGCAATTCCAGTTAATCTTATTTTGTTTAAACATTGAAGGAATCTCCTTGTTTTCCATGGCAATCAAAATTCATGAACTTGTTATATCCAGTAAATAGAGGATTTTAAAAAAATTCTTATTAAAATCAACAGTTCTAAGTAACAATGCCTGTCTTTTTACTCAGAATTTGTGCTGAGATTGATTGTTGTGTGAAAATAATGGTAAATCTACTTTAACCCTTTGCTGTTTAATACCTGCTTTTAACGCGCCTGTGAATTTATGATTGAGAAAACATTGTGAAAAAAGAAGAAATTGCTTCAGACAAGCAATTTCTTCTTTTTTCCACACTATTTTCTACCCTACTGAATGGTTATTTTTCAAATTAAATTCACTTTAAATTTTTGTCTGCAAAACCTTTGAATTTGGACAGGTCCAAAATTTGTAAAACAGGAAAGGGTTAAGCTATAGGAGAAGATATCTTAACACTTGTCATGCTGAACCCGGAATATTCCTGCTTTGGCAGGAGGTATAGACAAAGATCAGCCTGCACATATATGCAGTCTGATCATTAGTCTATACCACCTGATTTTCTTTTTTAATTCAGAAGAAATTGGATATCATATTTTCAAAATGAATACCAACTTATAATGAGTGCATCTAGTTCTCTTGGCACTTTGATTTTAATGTAATTTACAAAGGTTTTTATTCAGCAAGACAAGGGTAAAAGGTTTCTTATTATCTAAACCCATTTCCTTCTTCCAATTCCAGGTCCAGACAGCCTACAAATGTGCGTGTGTGTTACGAGACACCATTAATCCGTATTTGTTGAGAAGAATGAAGGCAGATGTGAAAACAAATATAAACCTACCTGGTAAAAATGAACAGGTATGCGACCTATTTTGTAAGATATTTGATGGGTTTGGTTGACATTTCATATTTGTGACCTGTCATGCAATAAGGGACAATCTAGGTAGTGTGTAAAGTACACCCCAGTCAGACTGTGTGGACTGTGCAGACTGACTTGGGTCTAAACTTTTTGAACTTGGCTGTTTTTCTGAATCTAGAACAAGTTAAGATTCTAACCAATTCATTTTAAGTTTAATGTTTCTTGTCAAAAAAAGCTAATCCTTTCTTGTTTGATCCCTGCATTTCACCTATGTTTTCAAACTTGAGAAAAATGTAATGGGAAAAGAAAAAGGAACTGCTTGTAAGAAGCATTGCCTTTTTTCCATACCATATTTTCTATACCATATAAAGTGATTCTATTTCAATTTTCAACCCATTTTTCATTGTTGTCTTAACCCCCTTCAATATTGATCAAAACAGGGTGGGTTTTAAGTCTTCTGAGCAAGGACTTAAAGATAATCATAATTATTATAGGTTGGTATAATTATAGCTTGTGTGTGATATTTCCAACAATTTTTGCATATATTTTTTGTTTTGATGTCTATACGGTGCTTTGTTTTAACAAATACATCTGATCGTAGTTTACAGAAATTTATATTCAAAGTCTGAATGAATTCTTATACTAAAGCTTAAAAGTCAAAGCTTACTATCTAATTTTAATGATTTGCTTTTCCAGGTTTTATTTTGTCGTCTGACAGATGAACAGAAAGATGTATACAGAGAGTATCTGGATTCTAGAGAGTGTTATGAAATACTGAGTGGAAGAATTATGGTATGTAGTTCTGAATACAAACTTGTGTTGATTTTGAGGACATGATACTGGTCTCTTCTTCATAAGTATAACCTGTTGTTGACATTGATAGTACAGTAAAATGAAGCTAGCCTAGAGCACAAAACAAGAAAAATGTGGAATTTAAATTTAATTGATGGATTGCTAGCCCCACACATCATAACATACAAGAATAAACAAAAGAAAAGGTCAAACATAAGGCCCAAACTGTTAAAGAATATAGAGAATATGGAATGAGTGGTCATGGAATTCCATGTTTATTAAACAAGTCGTCTATAAACAGGTAAAAATGAGGCTGTGCCAAGTTTTTATCTGTTTAAGATGACAAGTTTAATAAATTTAGTATTTATACATTATGACGTCATATTCACCGTTACAAAATAGCGTTCCTATTTGCTCTGAGCTCATTTGCATAGTTATTCCATGAGTTTAATAACACCAGTGTAATATAAAAAATATTCAACAGGGTTATTTCACTCCCGACTTAGGTCATATTATAAACTTGTTTATTTATTTTTGTGTGTTTACTGTTGTTGTAGATATTTGCTGGCCTGATACAGTTAAGAAAGCTGTGTAATCATCCAGACTTAGTGACAGGAGGACCTCGTGTGTTCAAAAATGATCTGTCAAATAAAGATCCAACACTGGAATATGGGTACTGGAAGAGGTCGGGTAAAATGATCGTTGTTGAGGCCCTTCTTAAATTGTGGAAGAAACAAGGACACAGGGCTTTGTTGTTCACTCAAAGTAAACAGGTAAGACTTCCTCATTTGTTAGATATAGAGGATATTCATTTGTTTTAATTAAAAATCGATTTATACTTCATTGAATGAACAACAATAGCTAGGTCATTTATTAGTTGTTTGCAAAGATAACCTCAGTTAGGGTGACAATGATAATTTCAATAGTTAGGCAGTGAGTTTATCAAATGATAATGTACCATAATTCATCAATAATCCACCAAAAGTATCTAAATTAGCCCCCTGTAAATAATATTTGAAAGAATGACCTAAAATTTAACATCAGTTAGAGTGACAATGATAATTTCACAAGTTAGGCAGTGAGTTTATCAAATGATAATGTACCATAATTTATCAATAATCCACCAAAAGTATTTAAATTAGCTCTCTGTAAATAATATTTGAAAGAATGAACTAAAATTTAAATGTTGGAGAATTGGAGTTAATGCTCAAGACTTTTATACATATACCATTCAAAATTTCAAAAATTCTAGTAGATCAAAAATTAAGTGTTTCATTGAAGTATATGGCTCTGCTTACACATAATAAATTATAGAGAATGTATAAATTATAATGAACATATTTACAGATGTTGGATATAATGGAGGCATTTGTGCAAATGAAAGGATACAGCTATGTAAGAATGGATGGTGGGACAGGTATCTCCTCTAGAGAACCTCTTGTACAGAGATATAATACAGTAAGTCTTTTTACAGTCACTTGAAATATGGAGGGAGGGACAGTATCTCCACTAGTTAACCTCTTGTACTGAGATATAATACAGTAAGTATTTGTATGGTCACTTGAATAATAGAGGGAGGGACAAGTATCTCCTCTAGAGAACCTCTTGTACAGAGATATTATACAGTAAGTTTTTGTTTAGTCCCTTAAATGATAGAGGGAGGGACAGGTATCTCCTCTAGTGAACCTCTTGCACGGAGATAAATAATACATTAAGTCTTTGTACAGTCACTTGAATTAAAGGGTTGTGGTGATTTTAAATCACTTTCAAATAAGGGATTCTGTTATCTTAGAACAGATGGAGGGATAGCTATCTGAGTAAAAAGGTGTAGTAAGATTTAATGTATTTTCTTTTGTTTAGTCATTTGTTCATATTGATAAAAAACGGTTTAATTATGGGAAATGGACTGGTTTCTTTTGTAGAAAATTACCAGGAGAAGCTTGTAAGTCTTTTGTTTGAATTTTATTACCAACAGCTGTTTTTAGGAAGAAGCAGAATTTCACACAGTGAAAAAAAAATGATTTTTTTTGGACAAACAGGACTGGATGTATCTCAACTTAGTTTGTAGTTTGAATGAATAGACTGATTTTTACCTGAAATTAACAAATGATATGATGAGAGAAACCTAGAAAATATACTAAAAATTTACTAAAAAATGCTTTGTCTTTATTCTTTCTAGGATGAAAGTATATACCTGTTCTTGTTAACAACACGTGTTGGAGGATTGGGTATTAATCTGGTTGGGGCCAATAGAATTATTATATATGACCCTGATTGGAACCCAAGTACAGACATGCAGGCAAGAGAGCGGGCATGGAGGATTGGACAGAAGAAACAAGTGACTATCTACAGACTGTTAACTACAGGCACGATTGAAGAGAAGATTTATCACAGGTTAGTGGTGCAATCTTGATTTCTAATAGATATGACTTGTCATTGATCAATCACAGACTCAAATTATCTTTTTGTTTTTAAAAATGACACTAATATCTTTTGATTGATTTGTCAAAAAGTAATATGTATCATAAAATTTGTTCATTTTGCTGAAATATTAAGCAGAAAGAAAGAATGAAATTTCAAGCCTTTGAAATGTATCAATCACAACTTCTTGATCTTTTTCCAGAAAATTCTGTCAATCTTTCCTTCTTTTAAATTTTAAAGTGTTAGAAACAGTTCACTTACAAACATATGGTATAGAAAAAGATAGGCCTTTTGCTGCAGAGTTTCAAACTCTTATGTTCATGGATTAGCATCAAAGGGCTTAATTCATTTAGTTTTAATAATGGTCATACTTAATGACTGTTTGCACTTATCCTTTAAATTTGGTGGCATACATTATTCCAGACAAATCTTCAAGCAGTTTTTGACCAATCGAGTATTGAAGGATCCAAAACAGCGGCGACTGTTCAAGACTAATGACCTGTATGAGCTGTTCAGTCTGGGTTACAGTGACGATAAAGGAGAGACGGAAACTGCAGCCCTGTTTGCAGGGACAGGATCAGATGTGAATGTTATACCCCATAAAGTCAACAGATTTGATAAGTAAGTTAATGTTTTACATTATTAAGCTGCAACATGCAAGTGCTAGACAATGTTATTGAGGTACATGTATAAAACTTAATTTATCATTTGAAATATTATGTTAGGTTTGTGAACTAGAAATAGTTTCGCAACGTTTCATGATAAGAAGATATGAAATTTAATAGTGTTAACCCA
Source organism: Fragum whitleyi (assembly GCA_948146395.1). Lineage (NCBI taxonomy): Eukaryota > Metazoa > Mollusca > Bivalvia > Cardiida > Cardiidae > Fragum > Fragum whitleyi. The sequence goes on along the minus strand of OX411545.1, from coordinate 4,498,961 downwards.
GGTTTTCTAATGATTTTATTTTAAATCCTCAGTCAACATTGTGAAAGATTATGAGTTTATGATATGTTGTGGAACTATTACAGGCCCTATACTTAAATTTAAAGGATAATTAACTTATATACTCTATTTTACTTAAAGGACATGATAGGTAAAAAATTTTACAGCTGTAATTACATCTTTTCATTAATTATGCTTATTTCTAGTCCTAGTAAGGACATTAATTAAAATGATTACAAATCTGATTCCTGATATATTTCAGAATGAAAGAAGAAGAAAAAGAGGAAAAGAAAAGAAGACAGGAGGAGGAAGAGAAAGAAGTATCGGGTCAATTCGACGACGATCAGGTCACTAGGATGAGAGAACTGGCTAGAAAACTCAGTCAGAAAATAGAGACCGAGAAAATGTTGAAGAAAATGGATTCTAGTCAAAATGTGAACACTCAGGACAAATTAGGGAAAGATAACTGTACTTCCATGAAGAAGAGTAAATCAGACCTGCTAAAGGATTATAAGATCAAACGAAAACCTCAAAATGAAAACAGTGATAGCAGAGTTTCAAATGATAAAAATGAAATTGTCAGTGGTAGCTTGAACAAATCAAAAAGTGAAAGTTCACTTGTCTCAAGAACTGAACAAGATAAGTCAGGTGATAAACAAAAATCTCAGGAAAAACTGATAAGACACGGATCTCAAGATAAACATCTCAGTGAGAAACCTCAAAAAAGACCTCATGAAGATGGCAGCAGAGAGAAACATAAAAAGAAGAAACATAAGAGAAAAGATGCAAGTAAGTCAACATATGACACCTAAGAAGATGAAGACTTTTTTTTCTTCGATTCATGGAGTTATGAAACTAATAACTGAATCACATAGCATGAATACAAGTCAGATATTTGGTCACTTTAATTCTAAAACATTGTAAGTACAGCTTGTTTTATCCCCCACCGTTTTCGGCGAGGGGATATAGTAATACCCTCTGTCCGTCATTCCGTCATTCCGAGGTTCCATCACTAAACTTGTCCGGAGCATATCTCCTAAAGTATAATAGCTATCAACTTGAAACTTTATAGGTGGATAGATCTCATGAAGGAGAAGTGCAGTGCACAAGAACTACAACTCTTGCTTGCATAATTTTGGAGTTATTGCCCTTTGTTACTTTTGATACTTAGATTTTGTCCGGAGCATATCTCCTAAAGTATAACAGCTATCAACTTGAAACTTCATGGATAGATCTCATGGAGGAGAAGTGCAGTGCACAAGAACTACAACACTTCTTTGCATAATTTTGGAGTTATTGCCCTTTGTAATTTTTAATACTTAGATTTTGTCCGGAGCATATCTCCTAAAGTATAATAGCTATCAACTTGAAACTTCATGGGTGGATAGATCTGATAGAGGAGAAGTGCAGTGCACAAGAACTACAACTCTAGCTTGCATAATATTAGAGTTATTGCCCTTTGTTAATTTTAATACTTAGATTTTGTCCGGAGCATATGTCCTAAAGTATAATAGCTATTAACTTGAAACTTTATGGATGGATAGATCTCATGAAGGGGAAGTGCAGTGCACAAGAACTACAACTCTTGCTTGCATAATTCTGGAGTTATTGCCCTTTGTTACTTTTGATACTAACATTTTTGTCTGGAGCAAATCTTCTAAAGTATAACAGCTATCAACTTGAAACTTTGTGGGTGGATAGAACTCACGGAGCGGAAGTTCAATGCATAATAGCTACAACTCTTGCTTGAATAATTTTGGAGTTATTGCCCTTTGTTACTTTTGATACTTAGATTTTGTCCGGAGCATATCTCCAAAAGTATAACAGCTATCAACTTGAAACTTTATGGGTGAATAGAACTCACGGAGGAGAAGTTCAATGCATAATAGCTACAACTCTTGCTTGAATAATTTTGGAGTTATTGCCCTTTGTTATTTTTGACACTTTGATTTTGTAGGGGGTTAATGTCTTTAAGTTCAAAAGAATAATTTATATATTAGGCTTCAGTTTTACTATCAAGCTTTTTTGGCGGGGGATGGCCATGTCCGACATGGCTCTTGTTAAGAATGAAAATGATGACATATATAAGCGTGATTTGGTTTTAAGTTTCATACCTCTATTAATTTAAAATATTTTCTAACCTTTGTTATATGAAATATCTAACTTGTTTAAACTCAATTCCTGGTCATATATCATATTACAACATTGTTCTGGCGAGGAAGAAAAAAGTATGGGACAAATGTCTCATGCTAGCTCAAAAGTTAGGGACATTTTTAGAAAACCAGAGACTCTTTCTAAAAACAAAATTTTAATTCAATTTTTAATTGTTTCAAACTACTGATATACTAGCTGTATATGAATTTATAACTTTATAAGATCTTGAAAGTTTTGAAAAAAAAAAACCTCCAAAAAAAAGTACCCCCAGTTTTTTTCTGGAGTTTTGATGAACTGAACTTGAATAAACTAAGGCCTCGATCTACATTCCAGGTCATGATCTCTCAAACAACTTAAGTCTCAGGCTATCAAACATGATTTTAGCATTTTCTTATGTCTCTTTGCAAGTCTTGAGTTAAACCGTGATGTAGAAAACGCAGACGATTTTTTTCATCGCCGCGATTTTTCGTTGATGAGTCCTTGCCAGAACTCGTCTGCTTAAATCTGTTTATCCTATTTGAATCTCGAACACGGAACTGTGCGATGTTTGATGGAAAAAAATAGAGAAATTGCTGGACATTGTTTAATACTTATTGACGGAACAGTCACGAATGATAACAACGAATTCTATGCAGGTTACTATGCGACGCAAACGGTGGTGTGTTCGATTCGAAAGCAGGATACAATTCGTTCTTTTGAGTATTCCTTAATTTTTGACAACTTGTAATAACAAATAATGTCTACAAAAAATTAAAACATTTTGAATTCGAATATTTTTTTCCAATTTTAATTAATTTTGACATCTTTAAATTATATCGGTCATGCATATCGTGTAAACAGTCAACCATCCCCGCGTTTAAAATATTCAAACTCGACGTCAAAACACCCCGGGAATTTTATTTTCGCACATGAGGATGTCCAGTGTTGACACGTTTAATTCTGGGATAGTATGTTATTTACATTTGACCTTTAACCTTGCAGCAGGTGTTAGTTTGGAAAATCCTTGTTACTTTCACTTAAAGTACAATTGGAGTCGTTCTAGGCCGTCTCAATTGAAACTCAAGCACATATTTACATGGGACAAAAGTGGCATCTTGCAAATATTTTATGGGACATGAACAATTTTTAAGCGAGATTGTCGCAGAATCGCGGCCTTGCCAGATCACTGTTACAAGAAGTAAATCTATATTCATCCGATTTATCTGGAAATTGTATCTATTATTTTCCGTGTTGTCTAGGGTTTGAAGGAGAGAGGATCCCCCATTTAGACAAAATGAAGGCATTTAAGGCAGCTAAAACCCAGGAGGCAGATAAAGGGGACGAGGATAATTATGTATTACAGAGACTCTTCAAGAAAACAGGTAATGTTGGATATGAGATGGGCATCATCATTTTTATGCCCTCCTTCAAAGAGGAGGGGGTATTTTGCCTTGCACTTGTCAGTTGGACAGTCTGTCCGTAGACCTGTTTTTGTCCGGAGTATATCTCAAAAAGAATGCAAGCTAGAATCACGAAACTTCACAGGTAGATGGATCTCATTTAGGAGAAGTGCAGTGCTCAGTACCTTAACTTTACTCATCATATTTTGTGAGTTATTGCCCTTTGTTGATTGACAAAGAAAAGGCCATCAACCTGCTTTTATGGGGAGCATAAATGTTTTACAATTATCTCTTGTAATTTTTGTCTTATGTCATTGAACATTAAGCCTTGTCATGCTGAATACAAATCTTGGGAAAATTACTTTAAAATCAGAGTGCTGAAAGCACATGATACACTTATTGTGAGTCAGGAGTTATGTACAGACTGCCAAAGCAGAAATATTAGGGGTGCAGCATGACAAGGGTTTTAATCTTATTTCAGCTTGTGCATAAAATTTTCAACTATTTCACATTTAACAACAGGCATTAAACACTGTATTAGAATATTTCGAGGGTTCTGCGCAACACGATTGTAAGTGCCTATAGATATATAGGCACTTACAATAGTGTTGCACTGACCCTTTGATTTGCTGATCAACTAAACCAAAGGCTGTTCATGAAATATTTCTGTATTCTACAAGGCTTGGTAGATAGTAACGACTTGGATTAGCCTACACAGACATACAGCATGATCTTAGCCTATACTATCTGCTTTACACAGGCAGACAGTTACATCTAAGAACAGCTTATAACTGCTCTCTACTACTTTCTACATTTTTAGGGGGAAAACTAGAGAAGACTGCTTGAAACGTCCAAAAATTTAGATTTTTTTGGACAAAATTTGAATACTTTGATATAAGGGTTATGGAGGTTATGGTCATGTCTTTCTGTATAGAAAATAGTGATTTGTGATTAGACTTAGCAGATGTCTAGTCAGTTCTTAGTCTGTACATGTAACCAATAGTATTGTTTATATGATCAATTGGTCTTTTTAAAAGGTGCAAATGTATTGAAATGAAGTGTTGAAAAAAGTCATTTTTAGCTCCACTGGCTGAAAGCCACTGGGGCTATTGTCATGGCGTTGTGTCCATCGTGCGTCCGTCCGTCCGTCCGTGCGGTCGTAAACTTTTCTTTAAAAATCTTCTCCTCAGAAACTACCGGATGGATTTCAACCAAACTTCACAGGAATGATCCTTGGGTGACCCTCTTTCAAAGTTGTTCAAGAAATTTTGATCCAATGAAAAACATGGATTTAATGGGTGTGGCTAATTTCCAAATATGATAAAAGTGAGTTTTCATCAGATTCTAATCAATGGATACCAATTAAATTTTACATGAATGATCCTTGGGTGACCCTTTATCAGTCTACAAAAAATCATTGTGATCGGATGGAAAATATGCATTTTATGGGCGGAGGTCATTTCTCTATATGTTATATAGTGGAAACTTTGTAAATCATTTTCTCAGAATCTAACAGATGGATATCAACCAAATTTCACTGGAATGATCCTTGAGTGACCCTTTATCAGTGTACCAAAAATCATTGTGATTGGATGAAAAATATGCATTTTATGGGCGGAGGTCATTTCTCTATATGTTATATAGTGGAAACTTTGTAAATCATTTTCTCAGAATCTAACAGATGGATATCAACCAAATTTCACTGGAATGATCCTTGAGTGACCCTTTATCAGTGTACCAAAAATCATTGTGATTGGATGAAAAATATGCATTTTATGGGCGGAGGTCATTTCTCTATATGTTATATAGTGGAAACTTTGTAAATCATTTTCTCAGAATCTAACAGATGGATATCAACCAAATTTCACTGGAATGATCCTTGAGTGACCCTTTATCAATATACAAAAAATCATTGTGATCGGATGAAAAATATGCATTATATGGGCAGAGGTCATTTCTCTATATGTTATATAGTGGAAACTTTGAAAATCATTTTCTCAAAATCTGGTTTTTGGATATCAATTAAATTTCACTGGAATGATCCTTGAGTGACCCTTTATCAGTGTACCAAAAATTATTTTAATTGGATGAAATAATACATTTTATGGGTGGAGGTCAATTCTTAATATGTTAAAAGTGGAAACTATGAAAAACATTTTCTAAGAATGTAACTGATGGATATCAATCAATTATTTTTGGTATGATCTTTGGGTGACCCATTATCATGCAGTCAAAAATTATTTTGATTTGATGGAAATTATGTCTTTTAATAGCAGAGGTCATTTCTCTATATGTTATATAGTTGAAACTCTGAAAATCATTTTCAACATCAGTAGAACCCCAAATATCTAAAAATCTAGTCAAAACATTTATTTGCTTCTACAAGAATTTCAAGCCTGTGGAGCGACTCAAGCCATTCATGGCTTTCTTGTTTTTAGTTGAGCTTACAAAGAATGTCTCTTATGATGACTTTAGAGCAGGCTTATTCTATTTCTTTACTCAAAAATTGTCTTCAATGAGATATGAATTACCAATTAAAAAATTACCAATCCATAAGATAGAATCACTATTTCTTTAATGCTTTTTAATGCTTATCGAGAAATAACGGTAGATTATCACTTGATAATCTCATCGCAAAAGCAGTGAAATTATCAAAAACTTAAACCCTGCTTTTGTGCATTTCATCCTATCTGATGTCATCTATGCGAGGCGAAATAAGTGACGTCACGATGAACGTTGCATAGCAATCACATGCAAAATGACGCGCTTAACAAAATTATGTCCTAGAAATTTCACATTTTGTCTTATTTTTGCATTAAAGAAATAGAATAATCGTTTGTTTTCGAGTAAGATCAATTAATATTACATTTTGTGAACAACAAAAGCTATATTTTCACTCATCGTGAAAATATAGCTTTTGTTGTTCACTCAATGAAATATAAATCGATCTAACACTGAAACAAACGATTATCCTCTATGTATTTATTTTGTAAATTTGTTTTAAGTGAAATTGGGAAAGATTAAATGAGCAATCGGTTTCCATTACAGGTATTCAGGGAGCATTAAAACACGATAAGATAATGGATCCAGGAAACCCAGACTATGTGATTGTTGAAAATGAGGCTGAAAAAGTGGCCAGGGAAGCCAGCCTAGCCTTGAAGAAGTCAAGGTCACAATGTCTACCAGCTATAGCCGGGACACCAACCTGGACTGGGCAACATGGAGGGGTCAAAAGGTAGTTTGTCTTTACACATTACCAGACAACTCTAATTGATTGATGCAAATTGATGAATAGTGATAATTCAAAGTGATGGGAAACTTGTACCATAAAAGCTCTAATATAACCTGGGGTACTATTAGAATCACCACATTTCTTTAAGAAGTGGGTGGGGATTTATTAGAGGCTAGAGATATCAAATGTGGAAAAATGGCTAAATATAACGAATACATAGGAGATTTACTTCAACTGTAAAGTTTAGACCAAACCAAAGGTGATTCGTGACAGAATACAAATCACTTAAAGTGTAGGAGTGTGGCTTTCTAGCCTTTTGGCATAATGAAGGTTACAGTACACTAAAAAAGATTATCCTTCAGCATATATTTTATTTAAGTAATGAAATAACAAAAATGCTTAACATTTGGTCAGGAAAAAGATGCATTGACCCTCTGTTGAGATCATTTTGTAATTGATTTGTTGGGTGGTTGGCTTTACTTGAGGTTGCGAGTTTTCAAAAAAAAAAACAACATGCAAAAATGGTCAATTATGTTGTCTAGGGAGGGGGGTTGGGATTGTATAAGAGCATGGGGTTCTATTAGAATTTTTACAGTAAATCCCAATCCTTCTTGATGGTGATTCATATTTTGTGTGTTGGTACTCTTCATTGATGAAAATTTTCCAATGAGGGTTATATGCCCAAGGTCAAAATCAAAATGTTTACACCTAAAAACTCTTACAAAACACTTACTTTTGCAGATAACTTCAAGCCAATTCAACATAAAGTACTCTAATTCTAAATGATGGTTGGTCTCTGTAAATCAGGGCCTGAGATTATAAAACTTTTCTCAGGCTGAACAATGAATTTTCTCAAATTTCAACTTGAGATTAAAGCTATAATTCTGTTGCAATTCTAAAATAGATGTATGAACATAAAAGATGGTATTAATAAATTGTTACAAATAACAACAAATTAATATTATCTTTTATGTTCATACATTTATCTCAATGCCAAAATTGAGGAAATTCTCAGTTGAGAAAAAAAGTTGTGTAATTTTGGGCCCTAGCTTCTTAAAAAAACAGCTGCAGATAAGGTCATGTTCATTTTTTCAATTTGAGAGTGATTTATGAATCTTTAGGCTTTGTGATTCACAAACACATGTTTTTGATGTTCAACTTGTTCTTCTGTCAAAAGTATTGACTCACAAAGTTTGGCGTAATGGTATAATCTTGTTAATTTTTAGACCAAGATTTGGACAGAAGAAAAACTCTGCATTGGCTGGCTCAGAGAAAATTCTGAATAAGGTATGCTCTTAAAATTTTCAAGGTTACAACTTTAAAGGGCGCCCTGTAGTCAGAATAAATACCAGTGTAAGCTATTTGATATAAATTCAGTGATAAATTTTAACAATTGTGCACTTGCAAATAGTATATAAAAGAATGAACAGTATAATAACTTTGCACATCAAACAAACACATATACGCTAAAATATTATTTAGCATCAATAGGGTAAGACAATAGGGTGAGAGAGACATAGTTGTCACAATGACTACTCAGTGTTGGTAGGTTAGTGTATCTATCTGTTTGTCCTTCCACTTTTATCCAGAGTGAGACAATTACTCCTACACATCGTCAGGTTTCTGCTTAAACCTCATAACTGCAGCTTGTTTAAAGCTGTAGTTATGAGGATTTAGAAGAAAGTCAATGATATGCATTTATGTTATTAGTACATTTTCAGATAGATCCAAGGTCAAGTCTAAAGGTCATATGTTGAAATTGGACCTATCCCGAGCTTTCATGATCCCCAATGGCAGCACTCATTCTTTCCGACTCTCTGTCTCTCACCAATGGGTTGATAATCGTAAACCTATGTGAGATAGTAGCTGGAGGCCAGGAATGGATGTGATGGTTGTACTGATGAGAGAAATACCAGGAATCCATTGTTAGGTGCTCCAGCTGCTGCGATATAACTGAAAAAATGTTGAAAGTGGTGTTAAACTCAATTCAATTTATCAATCAATGATAATCATAGACCTATGTGAGATAGCAGCTGGAGGCTAGGAAAGGATATGGTGGTTATACTGGTGAGAGAAATACCAGGAATTCATTATTAGGTGCTCCAGCCGCCAAGAAATAACTGAAAAAAGGTTGGAAGCGGCTTTAAACTCCATTCAACCAACATTCGTAAATTGAGCATTCGTAAAAAATGTTGTATGCTCAACAGCAATTGTCTTGTGACAACCACCTAGTTTCAATGAAAAGAACATTTTTGTAATGATGTTTACATTAAGACAAACCGGAATAGTATACAGAAAAGTAAAAAAGAATCTGTAGCTTTGTATTTAAACAGTACAAGTTGATGTACGGACCATATTGGTATTCTTATAAGTATCAAATTCTTCGCAATGTTTTCAGAAGCGGTTTATACAGAATCAAAATATATTGACAATATTGAATAAAATATATTGGCCAATATCAGCCATGTATGATCAGCACTATCATCAATATAACGGATTGTGTTTGTTTCATCAGTAATATTGTCAATCCCATGACAATTAAATTGGCAATATTATTGGGTGTTATTGGATTGACAATATAAGAGATTGTGTGTGTGGGAAAAACTTTGTTGATATTGATTTATTGTGTAGATTACACAATGGCAGGCCCTTATTTAGAATCCTTCAATACCAATTTTAAGGGGTTAATTTTAACCATCTGTGTATGAGTCAGTAACTCACCCAAAGCTCATGTCTGTAGGGTTTTTCGATTAAAATTTTATGATCCATTTGTGCTTTGTTCTTTTGCAGGATCCTGATAAGACAGGTAAAGAGAAACATTTTGATGGTTCCCTGGCTGGTAGTGTACAGACTAACATTGAGACGGGAGCCAGTGTGTCAAGTGCAGTGTCTTCAACAGATTTACTGAATAAAATGCGTGTCAGAAATGAAGTGTTCACGAAGGAAGAGGAGGGAGAGAATGTAGATGATGAAGATACAAATGTGTTCGTGTCCGATCCAAACTCACTCGAACTTCTTAAAGAAATGCGGGAGTTTATTATGTTTGGGTGTAGAAACATTGGACAAGCCACAACTCAAGAGGTGCTAGATGAGTTTGGTAAAAAATTACCGCCAGAAAACTCAGCAAAATTCAGGGCATTATTACACAGTATTTGTGATTTGGAAAAAAGGGATGGTGTAGGAATATGGAAACTTCGTCGAGATTTCAGATGAAATTATCAATGTCTCCATCTTTGTTGCAGAACTATTCATCAATCAACGACACATTAACTTTGGGAACACAAACAAAGTTTCATGAGCAACAGTAATACAAATAAATCTCACTGTTGACATTTGAAGACCCTCAAACATTTATGAAATGGGAAAAAAGAAGAAAAAACTTACATGAAGGGATAATAGGTCTTTTTTTTCCTACACAAGTCATTTTCATATCCAATTGTCATATGTAATGACTTTCACTTTATTGTCTAAGAGTTTGTCAATTTTACAAAGGGTAAATGAATCAAATTCATTTGACAATCTTGTCTGAAATTAGGGGCTCTATAAGGAGAATAAAGATATGAATGATCACACAAAGGGACCATACTGAAATTGATTCACCTATTTCATAAGATATTTTCTCACATAGGTTAGAGCCGGAAACCAAAGGGACGTCATTTATCAGCCTGTGCTTGTATTTCGAACCATTTCACATGTGGGTAACATTGAAATTCAGCCAATTCTGATCAGATTTCTCAAAAAAAAGGTTAAGGACCCATAGTCTTCTATCTCGGAAATATTGTAATCTGCCGTTTTTCGTCCAGGTTGCTTAATCACACACATGAAATTGCTGGAAATGACACTCAGGCTCACATTTTCTATATCATTCCAAGCATTCTTTCTTCACATCGTTCCTTAATACCACAAAATGGAATGAGGATGTTGTGTTGTAAAAAGTTTTATTCTGATAGAAAATCTTTCTCTTTGAAAATATTAAAGGCTCTGAACAGAATCCTTGGATACTATTAGAGTTGAAACTTGCTGTTTTCAGAATGTGAAATTGTTAGCAAGAGTTTGGAAATTATAACCCCACTTTGCACCTTGGACAAAGTAGGGTAACACAAATATTTCATCTTAATTGCAAGGCAGTTATTTGCAATCACAGGGATATCTATGTAGTGAATAATTTACTGTAACACTGAGTGAGAGCAATGTAGTTTTTGACTTGTCACTTTATTCAAAAGTCGATCTCTTGTTGAAAAAAAACATGGAAATGAAAAAAAATATCATCATTAGGCAGCTAAAATCAGATGAAAACTGCTTAATAAAGTTGAGTTTCCAGTACTGCATTTAGGATAGAGAAATACAAGCAAGCACACAAAGTTTGAAACATGTTTATAATATGACCTACGTCGCCGGAGTGAAATAACCCCGTTGAATATTTTTGATATTACACGGGTGTTATTACACTAGAGGAATAACTATGCAAATGAGCTCAGAGCGAATAGCAACGCTACTTTGTAACTGCGAAAATGACGTCATAATCTATGTTTTGTGACGTCATTTTTAAACGGCGTTATAAGTTTCGCAGAAAATTGAAACTTTTATTGTCAAGAATTTTCACGATTTTTCGCTAAAATTCGGGTCATATTATAAACAGAATATAAAATTTGTGCTCATAAAATACAGAATTTATTAAACTCGTCATCTTAAACAGATAAAAACTCGGCGTAGCCTCGTTTTTATCTGTTTAAAGATGACTTGTTTAATAAATTCGGTATTCAATGACCACTCATTTAATATCCTCTATGTATGCCATGCTTCACTGTGTAATGCAGAGTACCATTTCTGGAACACTTGCTTCTGTATCGTTATAATGAACCCTGGGCTGGTTTGGTTTTCCTTTATTACTGTTAGTGTTTTTATATTTTATAAGATAGGGTTATATTGTTTTACAGGTGTCAGTCTGTCTGTCTTTCTGTGTGTCTGTCTGCAAGACTTAACCAGAAAACTTAACATTTGCCAATGTTTCAAAGCCTATTTGAGAAACAGTGCTGATATTTGACATGATCATAGATCTCATTGATATGCATCTGCTGATACCATGGACAAGGTTATGTGACAAGATCAAGGTCATCTGTCAAGGTCAAATTTGTAAAAAAGTTGCTGTTTTAGGGGCAATTAAGTGTTTCACAAACGCATCTTGTTCAACTTTGAAAGTTACTTATATTTTGTTATAAGAGAAAAAGAAATAAATTAAAGGTTTAAACCTCCATATTGTTATATGTTTGAGACTTTATTCTCCCATCTGTTTATCTCCCATCTGACCTCGCATTTTGATGCATAATCAAAATATTTATACATTCCTTTATACATGTACTTCTCTACCCTTCCTGCTTATTTAACAGATTTAAAAATAATGCCAGTCATTTAGGCAACGGAAAATCCTCTATGGCTGAGTGGTTAAAGCTTTGGACATTGAATCAATTTAAGCTCACATGAGCACATCATGCTCAAAGTGAGCTTTTGCGATCATTGAATGTCCGTCTTCTGTTGTGTGTCGTCTGTCGTGAACAATTTAAGTGTTTACACTCTAGAGGCCACAAATATGATCCAATCTTCATGAAACTTTGTCAGAATGTTGGTCAGGTCACAAGGATGAACCCTATGGGAAGGACTCATGTCATATCATGGGAAAAGGGGCCTAATTGACAATTTTCTTGTTTACACTCTAGAGACCACAAATATGGCCCAATCTTCAAGATACTTGGTCAGAATGTTGGCCAAGTCACAGGGATGAACTGTATTGACATTTTTCTTTGTTACACACTAGAGGCCATAAATTTGGCCCGATCTTCATGAAACTTGGTCAGAATGTTGGCCAAGTCACAAGGATGAACCCTATTGAAAATGTAAAGGACCCATGCCATATCACAGAAAAAGGGGCCTTATTGACAATTTTCTTGTTAACGCTCTAGAGGCCACAAATATTTTCCTATCTTCATGAAACTTGGTCAGAATGTTGGCCCAGTCACAAGGATGAACTCTATTGAAAATTGGAGGGATATATGCCATATCATGGGAAAAGGGGCCTTAATGACAATTTTCTTGTTTATGCTCTTGAAGCCACAAATATTGCCCAATCTTAATGAAACCTGGTCAGAACGTTGGTCAGGTCACATGGGTTAACCCTATCAATGATTGGAAAAGATCCATGCCATATCACAGGAAAAGGGGGTCTTAATGGTAATTTCCTTTTTAGCTCACCTTAGCACAAAGTGCTCAAGGTGAGCTATTGTGATCACTCACTGTCCGTTGTCCGTCCGTCGTCCGTCCGTCCATCCGTCCGTCAACAATTTTTTTATACATCTTCTACTCCTAAACCACTGGGCCAATCAAGCTGAAACTTGGCAGGGATGTTTCTTGGGTGAAGGTCTTCAAAAGTTGTTAAAAGAATTTAATTTCATAAAAAACTCTAGTTTCCAGGGTAACGGAATTTCTGAAAAATGGCCGAAAATGGCTGAAAATATTAGAAAAAAATCTTGTTCTCATAAACTACTGGGCCAATCAAGCTGAAACTTGGCAGGCATGTTCCTTGGGTGAAGGTCTTCAAAAGTTGTTAAAAGAATTTAATTTCATCATAAACTCTAGTTACCATGGTAACGGAAAGTCTGAAAAATGGCCGAAAATGGCCGAAAATCTTAGAAAAAATTCTTCTCCTCCTAAACCACTGGGCCAATCAAGCTGAAACTTGGCAGGGATGTTCCTTGGGTGAAGGTCTTCAAAAGTTGTTAAAAGAATTTAATTTCATAAAAAACTCTAGTTTCCATGGTAACGGAAAGTCTGAAAAATGGCCGAAAATGGCTTAAAATCTTAGAAAAAAATCTTCTTCTCCTTAACTACTTGGCCAATCAAGCTGAAACTTGGCAGGGATGTTCCTTGGGTGAAGATCTTTAAAAGTTGATAAAAGAATTTAATTTCATCATAAACTCTAGTTACCATGGTAACGTAAAGTCTGAAAAATGGCCGAAAATGGCTGAAAGTATTAGAAAAAATCTTCTCCACCTTAACCACTGGGCCAATCAATCTGAAACTTGGCAGGGATGTTCCTTGGGTGAAGGTCTTCAAAAGCTGTTAAAAGAATTTAATTTCATAAAAAACTCTAGTTTCCAGGGTAACGGAAAGTCTGAAAAATGGCTGAAAATGGCTGAAAATATTAGAAAAAAATCTTCTTCTCCTAAACTACTGGGCCAATCAAGCTGAAACTTGGCAGGGATGTTCCTTTGGTGAAGGTCTTCAAAAGTTGTTAAAAGAATTTAATTTCATCATAAACTCTAGTTACCATGGTAACAGAAAGTCTGAAAAATGGCCGAAAATGGCTGAAAGTATTAGAAAAAATCTTCTCCACCTAAACCACTGGGCCAATCAATCTGAAACTTGGCAGGGATGCTCCTTGGGTGAAGGTCTTCAAAAGTTGTTAAAAGAATTTAATTTCATCATAAACTCTAGTTTCCATGGTAACGGAAAGTCTGAAAAATGGCTGAAAATCTTAGAAAAAAATCTTCTCCTCCTAGACCACTGGGCTAATCAAGCTGAAACTTGGCAGGGATGTTCCTTGGGTGAAAGTCTTCAAAATTGTTAAAGAATATGCCATGATAAGAGAAAAGTTGAAAATTTACGAAACTTAAAACTAGAAAGCCATGAATGGCTTGAGTCGCTCAACAGGCTTGAAATTCTTGTAAAAGCAAATAAATGTTTTGACTAGATTTTTAGATATTTGGGGTTCTACTGATGTTGAAAATGATTTTTAAAGTTTCAACTATATAACAGATAGAGAAATGACCTCTGCTATTAAAAGACATATTTTTCATCAAATCAAAATAATTTTTGACTGCATAATAATGGGTAAACCAAAGATCATACCAAAAATGTTTGATTGATATCCATCATTTACATTCTGAGAAAATGTTTTTCATAGTTTCCACTATGAGAATTGACCTCCACCCATAAAATGTAAATTTTCATCCAATCAAAATAATTTTTGGTGCACTGATAAAGGGTTACTCAAGTATCATTCCAGTGAAATTTAATTGATATCCAAAAATCAAATTCTGAGAAAATGATTTTCAAAGGTTCCACTATATAACATATAGAGAAATGACCTCTGCCCATAAAATGCATATTTTTCATCCAATCAAAATAATTTTTAGCTCCACTGGCCGAAAGGCCAGCGGGCTATTGTCATGGCGAGGTGTCCGCCGTCCGTCCGTAAACTTTTACTTTAAAAATCTTCTCCTCATAAAGTACTGGATGGATTCCAATCAAATTTCACAGGAATGTTCCTTGGGTGACCCTCTATCAGATTCCTTCAAAGATTTTTAATCGGTTGAAAATCATGGCTGTAGTGGGCGTGGCTAATTTCCATATATGGTAATAGGTGGCTTTTCTCAGAAACTTATTGATGGTTATTTACCAAACTTCACATGAATTATCCTTGAGGGGCCCTCTATCAGCCTACAAAAAATCATTGTGATCAGATGAAAAATATGTATTTTATGGGCGGAGGTCATTTCTCTATATGTTATATAGTGAAAACTTTGAAAATCATTTTCTCAGAATCTAATCGATAGATATCAATCAAATTTTACATGAATGATACTTGAGTAACCCTTTATCAGTATAGCAAAAATTATTGTGACCGGATGAAAAATGTGTATTTTATGTGCGGAGGTCATTTCTCAATATGTTATATAGTGTAAACTTTGAAAATCATTTTCTCAGAACCTAATTGATAGATATCAACCAAATTTTACTAGAATGATTATTAAGTGATCCTTTATTAGTCTATTAAAAATATTGTGATCAGACCAAAAATATGTCTTTTATGGGCAGAGGTCATTTCTTCATATATAGGGTAAAACGAACTATCATGAAAGGTTAAACAGATGGATTAGATATCATGGAAATTTTATTTCTGTGAAGTTGTATCAGTCTGCAAAAAAATATTTTGATTAGATGAACAGCATATTTTTTTTATTGGTAGAGGGTATTATAACATATTAAGTGAATATTTGATCACCCTTTTGGTATCTTCTCAATGATGAATTTTTCTAGACTTGTTGAATTTAATAGGTGTAATGATTATAGATTAGAAGGAACAAAACCTTTGTTGAAATTCAAATGTATAGAAACAGTAGTTGAAATAAGTAGCCTGAGAATACCCACTCAGAATTGGTGAGTTTAGTTGAACGAAGGGTGAATCTGCACAGAGTGTAAAATGATGTTCTGACCTCCTGACATTCAGAGTGGGGTAGAAAGAGTTGAGTTTACTGCACTCTAAGGCATTGGGCAGAATAAAATAAATATATTGGATTGAATATTTTATTTCTTACTATCATTAGTTAGAATTTTGTTTTGATGACAAAGAATTGTGAAGTAACATCTTTTAGTAGTGTTTAATTAAAAGTGGAAAGATCTACAATCAAAATTTTGCAGACCAACACCAGTATATTGTGCAGTAACATTCTGTTAGTTTTGAAATTCTTATATTTGGATTTTAACAAAATATCACTAGAATGATCCTTGGGTGACCCATTATCAGACTGCACAAAATTGTTGTGATTAAATGAAAAATATTTGTGTAACAGGTAGAGGTCAATTTTGTTATTCACTGATCATGAGTTTTTTATGCAGAAATATTTCAGCATATGACCCTTATTTACTTGAAATAAACATTCACTCATTCATTCACTTCAATTCTCATTTAAACAGCTTTATCATCCTCTAATAGTCATTATTTGGATATTCAGGCCTGTGGAGCGAATCAGGCGCTCAAGCGCCTCTAGTTGGTAATTTGATAAAGTGTTACTCAAGGATCATTCCAGTGAAATTTGGTTGATATCCATCAGTTACATTCTGAGAAAATGATTTTCAAAGTTTCCACTATATAACTTATAGAGAAATGACCTCCGCCCATAAAATACATATTTTTCATCCAATCACCATGATTTTTTGTAAACTGATAAAGGTTCACTCAAGGATCATTCAAGTGAAATTTGGTTGATATCCATCAGTTACATCCTGAGAAAATGATTTTCAAAGTTTCCACTATATAACATATAGAGAAATGACCTCCACCCAAAAATACATATTTTTCATCCAATCACAATGATTTTTAGCTCGACTGTTTTCGGAGAAAACCCGAGGTATTGCTATAGCCTCCGTGTCGTCGTCGTCGTTGTCGTCGTCGTCGTTGTCGTCGTCGTGCGAAAACTTTGACATTTTGTTATATCTCTGGTTCTACTGAAGGCATTCACTTGAAACTTGGCACACATGTTCACCGTCAAAAGAGCAACCTATACTATCAAGGGGGATAACTCTAGATGCACTTTGTGCAAATTATGCCCCTTTTTCGACTTAGAATTTTTTCCCACCATCCAGCTTTCGACAGCCGAGCGTAGGCACCCGTAGGCGGTGCTCTTGTTTGTAAACTGATAAAGGGTCACTCAAGGATCATTCAAGTGAAATTTGGTTAATATCTATCAGTTAGATTAAGAGAAAATGATTTTCAAAGTTTCCACTATATAACATATAGAGAAATGACCTCCGCCCATAAAATACATATTTTTCATCCAATCAAAATGATTTTTTGTAGACTGATAAATGGTCACTCAAGGATCATTCCAGTGAAATTTGGTTGATATCCATCAGTTAGATGAAGAGAAAATGATTTTCAAATTTTCCACTATATAATTTATAGAGAAATGACCTCCGCCCATAAAATACATATTTTCCATCCGATCACAATGATTTTTAGCTCCACTGGCTGAAAGCCACTGGGGCTATTGTCATGGCGTTGTGTCCGTCGTGCGTCCGTCCGTCCGTCCGTGCGTGCGTACGTCCGGTCGTAAACTTTTCTTTAAAAATCTTCTCCTCAGAAACTACTGGATGGATTTCAACCAAACCTCACAAGAATGATCCTTGGGTGACCCTCTTTCAAAGTTGTTCAAGAAATTTTGATCCAATGAAAAACATGGATTAAATGGGCGTGGCTTATTTCCAAATATGGTAAAAAGTGACTTTTCTCAGATTCTAATGCATGGATACCAATTAAATTTTACATGAATAATCCTTGGGTGACCCTTTATCAGTCTACAAAAAATCATTGTGATCGGATGGAAAATATGCATTTTATGGGCGGAGGTCATTTCTCTTTATGTTATATAGTGGAAACTTTGAAAATCATTTTCTCTTAATCTAACTGATGGATATCAACTAAATTTCACTTGAATGATCCTTGAGTGACCCTATATCGGTCTACAAAAAATCATTGTGATTGGATGAAAAATATGTATTTTATGGGCGGAGGTCATTTCTCTATAAATTATATAGTGGAAACTTTGAAAATCATTTTCTCAGAATGTAACTGATGGATATCAACCAATTTTCACTGGAATGATCCTTGAGTAACACTTTATCAATTTACCAAAAATTATTTTGATTGGATGAAAAATGTGCATTTTATGGGCAAAGGTCATTTCTCTATATGTTGTATAGTGGAAACTTTGAAAATCATTTTCTCAGAATTTGATTTTTGGATATCAATTAACTTTCACTGGAATGATACTTGAGTGACCCTTTATCAGTGTACCAAAAATTATTTTGATTGGATGAAAAATATACATTTTATGGGTGGAGGTCAATTCTCAATATGTTAAATAGTGGAAACTATGAAAAACATTTTCTCAGAATGTAAATGATGGATATCAATCAAACATTTTTAGTATGATCTTTGGGTGACCCATTATCATGCAGTGAAAAATTATTTTGATTTGATGAAAAATATGTCTTTTAATAGCAGAGGTCATTCCTCTATCTGTTATATAGTTGAAACTTTGAAAATCATTTTCAACATCAGTAGAACCCCAAATATCTAAAAATCAAGTCAAAACATTTATTTGCTTTTACAAGAATTTCAAGCCTGTGGAGCGACTCAAGCCATTCATGGCTTTCTAGTTTATAGACTGATAAAGGGTCACCCAAGGATTATTCATGTAAATTTTAATTGGTATCCATTGATTAGAATCTGAGAAAACTCACCTTTTACCATATTTGGAAATAAGCCACGCCCATTAAATCCATGTTTTTCATTGGATCAAAATTTCTTGAACAACTTTGAAAGAGGGTCACCCAAGGATCATTCCTGTGAAGTTTGGTTGAAATCCATCCAGTAGTTTCTGAGGAGAAGATTTTTAAAGAAAAGTTTACGACCGGATGTACGCACGCACGGACGGACGGACGGACGCACAACGGACACAACGCCATGACAATAGCCCCAGTGGCTTTCAGCCAGTGGAGCTAAAAAAATCAAATTGCAATAGGATGAATTTTAACCATCCTTAATGTACATCAAACAAATCCTGGTTTTCATAACATGGTTTACAAGTTATGAGTGACATACTCAGGTGAGTGATATAGGACCATCATGGTCCTCTTGTTTAGCTCACCTGAGCACAAAGTGCTCAAGGGAGCTATTGTGATCGATCGTTGTCCGGTGTCCGTCTGTCCATCTGTCCGTCACGGCGTCAACTTTTTCTTTAAACGACATCTCCTCCTAAACTTATGGGTCAAAATCAACCAAACATGGCAGAAATGTTGCTTGGGTCCCTTATGAAAATTGCTCAAACAGAAAGAATCCGTGCCATATCAGAGGAAAAGGGGCCTTAATGAAAAATTTCTTGTTTACACTCTAGAAGCACCAATTATGGTCCAATATTCATGAAACTTGGTCAGAATGTTTGTTAGGTCATGAGGATGACGTCTATTGAAAATGGGAAGGATCCGTGCCATGTCACGGAAAAAGGGGCCTTAATGACAATTTTGTCAAGAATTTCTTTAAACAACATCTCCTCCTAAACTTATGGGTCAAAATCAACCAAACTTGGCAGAAATGTTCCTTGGGTGGTCTCTTATGAAAATTGCTCAAACGGAAAGGATCCGTGCCATATCATGGGAAAAGGGGCCTTAATGACAAATTTCTTGTTTACACTCTAGAAGCAGCAAATATGGTCCAATCTTCATGAAACTTGGTCAGAATGTTTGTTAGGTCATGAGGATGAAGTCTATTGAAAATGGGAAGGATCCGTGCCATGTCACCGAAAAAGAGGTCTTAATGACAATTTTGTCAAGAATTTCTTTAAACGACATCGCCTCCTAAACTTAAGGGTCAAAATCAACCAAACTTGGCAGAAATGTTCCTTGGGTGGTCCCTTATGAAAATTGCTCAAACGGAAAGGATCCGTGCCATATCACGGGAAAAGGGGCCTTAATGACAAATTTCTTGTTTTCACTCTAGAAGCCACAAATATTGTCCAATCTTCATGAAACTTGGTCAGAATGTTTGTTAGGTCATGAGGATGAAGTCTATTGTAAATGGGAAGGATCCGTGCCATGTCACTGAAAAAGGGGCCTTAATGACAATTTTGTCAAGAATTTCTTTAAACGACATCTCCTCCTAAACTTAAGGGTCAAAATCAACCAAACTTGGCAGAAATGTTCCTTGGGTGGTCCCTTATGAAAATTGCTCAAACGGAAAGGATCCGTGCCATATCACGGGAAAAGGGGCCTTAATGACAAATTTCTTGTTTTCACTCTAGAAGCCACAAATATGGCCCAATCTTCATGAAACTTGGTCAGAATGTTTGGTAGGTCATGAGGATGAAGTCTATTGAAAATGGGAAGGATCCATGCCATTTCACCGCAAAAGGGGCCTTAATGACAATTTTGTCAAGAATTTCTTTAAACAACATCTCCTCCTAAACTTATGGGTCAAAATCAACCAAACTTGGCAGAAATGTTCCTTGGGTGGTCCCTTATGAAAATTGCTCAAACGGAAAGGATCCGTGCCATATCATGGGAAAAGGGGCCTTAATGACAAATTTCTTGTTTACACTCTAGAAGCAGCAAATATGGTCCAATCTTCATGAAACTTGGTCAGAATGTTTGTTAGGTCATGAGGATGAAGTCTATTGAAAATGGGAAGGATCCATGCCATGTCACGGAAAAAGGGGCCTTAATGACAATTTTGTCAAGAATTTCTTTAAACAACATCTCCTCCTAAACTTATTGGTCAAAATCAACCAAACTTTGGCAGAAATGTTCCTTGGGTTGTCCCTTATGAAAATTGCTCAAACGGAAAGGAACTGTACCATATAACGGGAAAAGGGGCCTTAATGACAAATTTCTTGTTTACACTCAAGAAGCCACAAATATGGTCCAATCTTCATGAAACTTGGTCAGTATGTTTTGTAGGTTATGAGGATGAAGTCTATCGAAAATGGGAAGGATCTGTGCCTTATCTCGGAAAAAGGGGCCTTAATGACAATTTTGTCAAGAATTTCTTTAAACGCTTGACAACAATGTTCCTTGGGTGGTCTCTTATGAAAATTGCTAAAAAGGAAAGGATCCGTGCCATATCACGGGAAAAGGGGCCTTAATGACAAATTTCTTGTTTATACTCTAGAAGCCACAAATATGGTCCAATCTTCATGAAATGTGGTCAGAATGTTTGTTAGGTCATGAGGATGAAGTCTATTGAAAATGGGAAGGATCTGTGCCATATCACGGGAAAAGGGGTCTTAATGACAATTTTTTTGTTTACTCTCTAGAAGCCACAAATATGGTCCAATCATAATGAAACTTTGTCAGAATGTTTGTTAGGTCATGAGGATGAACTCATTTGAAAATGGGAAGTATCCGTGCCATATCACTGGAAAAGGGGCCTTAATGACAATTTTCTCCTTAGAGCTCCAAACACCACAAATATAATCCAATCTTCATGAAACTAGATCAAAATGCTGCCAGGTCACAAGAATGAACTCTGTTGAAAATGGGAAGGTTCATGCCATATCATAGGAAATGGAGTCTTAATGATAATTTACTTGAAATATCAGTTGAGCGATTTAGGGACCTCAGGGTCCTCTTGTAAAACTGTAGAGGCCACAATTTTGGCCCAAACTTCATGAAACTTGGTTTTTTTTAGAAATTATCTCCATTATGACATTTGCCTATTTAATTGATGCGATGTCCCAGGGGTCAAAGAGACTCAAGTTAGCAATCTAGGACCATCTTGGTCCTTTTGTTTACTTTCCTACATAAGTACTCTATAGATGACAGATTCTCCTCGGCTATGTATCAGTCATGAATCTCTGTCAATAAGTTGCAGGCCTGTCCTAGACATTCCAAGGTAGTCATTATTTATAAAAAGGAGATGTTTGTAAAATATTTTTGCCCCCCATATGAGCAGGTAGATTGCATATTCTTTGATAATTAACAAAGGGCAATAACTAAAAAAATATGAGTAGAGTTACTTCGGTGAAAGTAAAATTTTTTGAAAATACTGAACTTTATAGCTGGGGGCCTCAGGGCCCCTGATGGGTCCAGGGCAACGCCTTGGACAGGGGCGGGAGGCCCTCAGGAGCTTAGAAATAGAAATTTCAAACCACATAGAAGGGCTTTTTTGACACTTTGCCTATTTATAGTTTCACTGATTGGTTTGTTTGTTTGTTTGAATGGGTTTTACGCCACTTTCAACAATTTCCCAGTTATAACGTGGCGGCCAGAGCACCTGACAATGGATTCCTGGTATTTCTATCACCTGTACTACCATTACACCCTTTCCTAGCCTCTGACTGCTATCTCACATAGGTTTATGATTATCTACCCATTGTCGAGAGACAAACATTAGAAAGGATACTTGCCCCTACCGGGGTTCGAACACACAACTTCCAGATTAGAAGTCTTATGCCTAACCAACTGCGCTTGGTGGCGGCTTCACTGATTGGTACCTACTGTCTTAAGAACAGACAGCCCAATATGCCATTGCTTTAGCATCGTTTCGGTTCCAAGCAAATAGATTCATTTTTCCTCTGAAGCATCTCTTTTGTTGAACCATTCCCATCTCAATTTATTTTTAACATCTTCCTCAAACACATTCATATAATCTCAGGACTTTCCCTTGAAAGCAAAGCCTGATTTTGTTTTCCATGCAATTTTGTGAAGTGGACATGTAAACCAATTAACAGGAAGTGATATTTTATGCATTGCAACATTAAATTCGATAAAAGAAGGATCTAAACCTATCACAGCCGATCTTACAAATTACATTCATAAACAGAACTTCTGGTAACAGAAATTTCTATATTTGGTAATCGTCGTATAAGTTTCTTTTTCGGGTGACCCTGTTTCTCTATCGAACATCGCTCAGACTTTATCGTCTTTTCCATTGAATCAACTGAGCCTTCCGATGCTAGATTCCTTAACTATTACATTAATTGTGAGGGTTTTCCAATCAAACTGCCAATCTCGGCATTTATATTTTCACTCGATTCTTTTGGACAACCCATCATGATTAACAGGTGCAATCTCCGAGAATTTCCTGATCTGATCACCAAAAGAAAATGTAAACCCCCCTCAAAACCCTTCCAACTTTTCCCAACAAATTTATGCAAATTAGAAAAATTGTCCTGGCGGATGACCAAAATACGGAAATCTGTAATAATACGGAAAAATTTCACCCATGTGAGTTATGGTGTTAGTGCAGTGCATTTCTCCTCAATTAGATCTATCCACTTATGATGTTTCATAAAACTGCAAAGCAATATACTGCCTCTTCTTCGAAGGGAGGCATAATTGCTTTTAGAGCACATAACTGGGGTGCTTTTTTTTTTAAATCAAATTGAAGATTCATACAGATATCTAATGCAATTTTGTTGTAGTTCTACGACGCAGCTCAAGATGTCCGGATTATATGTCTTAAGAATTTTTAAAATTCTGAATCCTATTAAACACACCTCTGCCATTAAAGGCCTACTGTTGTCAGTGCATGAAGACTCCTGTGGGAATTGGGTTGCAATATACCTCCCCACTTTTGCAGCATAACTAAAACATTTAAAATCAGTGGCTGGAACCTGCATCGGAGAAGATTGTTTGGCTCAGTAGTTAGCATGTTGGACTTTGATTCCCATTATCTCAATAGTTCTATTCTGCATGGGTTTAACCCTGGTTCATGATAATCACCTCACCTGAGCACAAGGTGTTAAAAGGGAGCTAATAGGGCCACTTAGGATTGGTCATCTGTTGGTGAAAAATGGAGGACAGAAGGCTTGTTTATTGGGAGTAACGCCACTTTTAACAGTTTTTAGTCACAATGGCTGAAGTACCTAAATAAGATTCCAAGTATTTCTTTCAACAATACAACCATGACAACCTTCCCATACTGACATCTTCTCATCCCACTTAAGTTTAAAATTACCTAACTTTTGGTGGGAAACAAAGGTCAGAAAGGATGTGCCCCTCTGTTGGGGATCAGGGGCCTGTTTTTAGCTCCACTGGCTGAAAGCCACTGGGGCTATTGTCATGGCGTTGTGTCCGTCGTGCGTCCGTCCGTGCGTCCGGTCGTAAACTTTTTCTTTGAAAATCTTCTCCTCAGAAACTACTGGATGAATTTCAACCAAACTTCACAGGAATGATCCTTGGGTGACCCTCTTTCAAAGTTGTTCAAGAAATTTTGATCCAATGAAAAACATGGATTTAATGGGCGTGGCTAATTTCCAAATATGGTAAAAAGTGAGTTTTCTCAGATTCGAATGGATGGATACCAATGAAATTTCACATGAATGATCCTTGTGTGACCCTTCATCAGTCTACAAAAGATTATTGAGATCAGATGAAAAATATGCATTTTATGGGCGGAGGTCATTTCTCTAAATGTTATATAGTGGAAACTTTCAAAATCATTTTCTCAGAAAGTAAGAGATGGATATCAACCAAATTTCACTGCAATGATTCTTGAGTGATTCTTTATCAGTCTACAAAAAATCATAGTGATCGGATGAAAAATGTGTATTTCATGGGCGGAGGTCATTTCTCTATATGTTATATAGTGGAAACTTTGGAAATCATTTTCTCAGAATCTAACCAATTGCTATCAACCAAATTTTACTGGAATAATCCTTGAGTGACCCTTTATCAGTCTACTAAAATTTATTGTGATCAGATGAAAAATGTGTATTTTATGGGCGGAGGTCATTTCTCTGTATGTTATAAAGTGGAAACTTTGAAAATCATTTTCTCAGAATCTAACCGATAGATATCAACCAAATTTTACATGAATTAACCTTTGGTGACCCTTTATCTGTCTACCTAAAATTATTATGATCGGATGAAAAATATGTATTTTATGTATTTTATGGGCCTTTCCGAAAAAGTGGTTTATCTCCCTTTTTCCCTATAATTCACTAGAGTGACTTCCCTTGTTGGGGTAGCAAATCTTTACAGAAAGCATTGAAAAATTACGGATGGCAGTCCGTTTGCAGACGATTATGCCGCTTATAATTGTTGAAAAGCGTTTATTTTTGTATTTTTTGTTTTCATTGAAGTTATTTTACAGGCAGTTCATTGTTTGTACATTTCTTAAATTAGATCCTTTATTTATTAAGTTAAGCATTTTTCGATGATCCAATTGTAATCAAGTAACTTTATATCATACAATATGTAGCCTGCATAGTAGTAAATAATTGTTTCTCTATATAAAATATGGTTCGAGATGCTACTAACGTCGTAATCGCGGTTTAATCTATCCCATTTTTTGTATTTAATTTGTCCATACACGAAATTAAAATATGATATTTCTCATTCTTATTAGAAAACACAAAGCTATATATGCTTGTGATAGAATAATAAAAAAGATGAAAGATTTATCACTTGGCGCTCAATCTTATTGTAATTTACAAATACATTGAAGAAATGGTGGTATAATGATATTGAAACTTAGTGGGGAAAAAAAAAAAAAAAAAAAGAGAGAACTGAAACCAGCGCTTTGACGATCTTTCAGTTAATGAAGCATGTTCATGGATATGTTAGCGTTTGTGATATTTTAACCGTACATTTTTCATTTCTTGGTGTGCAAAGTTCATAACACTGATATATTTTAGCACAATAAATGTCCACACTGCGTATGGAACAAAAGAGAATGTCAGCGTAGTCTGTAAATTGCATAGATACGTCAGACTAGGTTAAAGTTGGTTTCACGTTCTTTTCGTTATAGGGGTCATGTATGAAATATTCATTTAAAATGAAAATAAAAAAAAAACAGCTTTATTCGGCACGAGCCCCTTGCAGCGCTATTCAAAATTCATTTTGCTTTTGTTGCATTCTTACTATATTAAAATGTGAAAACGACAGGGTTGAGCTCAGAGCATACATTTGACACTAAATGCAAATAAAATGTCCTGCTAAATTTTAATGATTAGGCACTCATGTAATATGACTGAAGTGACCGAAAATAAATAATAATTTATGTAAAAATATTATCATATCTTTTTTGTATGTGTGCGTGTCTAACTTTGTAGAAAGGGTTTTCGATTGACCTGGGACCCCGCCGGGATCAAAGAGCGGTAAACCACGCCAGTAGCAGACATAAGTTACAACACGTGTGTTAAATAAACATCGCACTGGTGACAATGAAGCACCGCACGTAGCATATGACATTACGTAATCGTATTTGATTTTTATCAAATATTAACATGGAGATAGATAAAGCAAAATTTTATTAAATGGATATTAGTGTGTTTCGATGATACTAGAATTTGAATAATATAATGGATTCGTATGAGGTAAGTGTTAACCAAAATCTGAACAGATAAGAACAGAATCTTTATTTAACCATTCAACTTGAACATTTATGGTTAACCATCGAAATACATGCATATAATATTACATGCATTTTATTGGCTATTTTTTTTTAAAAAAAGTAGAAAAGTCTTTACGGAAATAGTGAGTACATTTAACATGTACTTAAAAAACCAACTGTGATATAAGAATATGTATTAAAGATCATAAAGACATGAAATAACAACTGTGTGGAATTATTTCTACATTTTTTGAAATAACACCTAACTATCTTCGTCTTTTATTTCCACACTTTAGGTTTATATCTGTATAGAACTAAATTTGGCTGCTTTTCATTTATGTCGTCCGGTTTATTGCTAATCAGTGCGTTCGTTTTGTTACAAACGATTATGCCAGGGCATTTATTGAAATAATGAGAATGAATAGTCATCATGAAAGAAATACACACAAACAATCAAATCAAAGTTGTTTTTAAAAGACGTGTCAAATAATTTTCATGGACGGATATCGACACTCCGTCAAGTAAAAAAAACACCATATTATATTTCACCTAATAAATCAAAAGTCTCCTTTCTTCGTTTTTTTCTTTATCAAATAAAAATTCAAAAAGTCGAATTTAATATCTAGGGAAAACAAATTATTGATAGTGGGTCTTCCCATTGTACATGTCAATTGCTCATTGTGGCCATAGGATAGTGTTGCTGTATTGAGGCAGGTAGTGCTGGGTATGTTACTGTAATAAGGCCCTTCAAATAATTGTTTGCTTGGCAGCTTGTCTCCTCCCGCAGTTTCTGCCTCTACCTGCTGTATCTGATTGGGGGGAAGTGGGATCTGGCGGGAAAACATTCAAAGTTTTATCTGCTAAAAAGTATCGTTCGCATACTCTTTGGATTTAGACCAACTTTAAAATTTTGTTACTGGTAAAGGGTTTATACACAGACCCTAATTATACAGTATTGAGAGTCCCTATTTAATCTTGTCCCGACAGGATTTTTTTCTCAGCCATTTTGAATCAGAAATTTGCTACCCAGACTGACGACCGCCTTCATGTTCAAATACACTGGAGAGTAGTCAGGCCTAATTACTCTTTTTCTGTATTTTCGGAGAGGCCAATAAACTCGTTTTTTCGCGTTGATTTCAAAGACGGCCCTATATCAGCCATATTATCGATCTGAAATTTGCTACCCGGAAATGGAGTTGAGACCGTTTCGTTGTTTCAATGCACCGGAGAGTATTCAAGATCGATAACTCCATTTCTATATTTTCGGAAAGGCCCATTGGTGGAGGTCATTTCTCTATATGTTATATAGTGGAAACTTTGAAAATCATTTATCTCAGAATGTAACTTATGGGTTCATTCAAACTTCATAAGTATGATCCTTGGGTGACCCATTATCATACAGCCCAAAATTATTGTCATTGGATGAAAAATATGTCTTTTATGAGCGGAGGTCATTTCTCTTTATGTTATAATAGTGGAAACTTTGAAAATCATTTCATCATCAGTAGAATCCAAAATATCTAAAAATCTAGTCAAAACTTAGATTTGCTATTACAAGAAATTCAAGCCTGTGGAGCGACACAAGCCATTCATGGCTTTCTAGTACTAAACATCTTACAATCATTATTGCGTAAGTCAAAAGTTGAAGTTACTTCTTTAGAAGTAACTAACTATGGAATTCTGCCATACATTATCTCATTGGAATCATCTTCTAAAGACGATTCCAATAAGATATTACAATGCAGAATTTAACAATGAATGAAAACACCAAATACAATTTGTTATTTTGACCTACTATAATTTGTTTTGTAAGCAGTTTAGTAAAACAGGCCCCAGATCTGGGACTCCATGATTGGGATTAACCGTTCTACCCACTGTGCTGGGACTGCAGCTTAAGGAATAGTTTGAAATACAACTAAATGATCATGATAGAATTATTTAATTTC
The DNA here is from genome assembly GCA_948146395.1 of Fragum whitleyi. Lineage (NCBI taxonomy): Eukaryota > Metazoa > Mollusca > Bivalvia > Cardiida > Cardiidae > Fragum > Fragum whitleyi. Next base: position 4,470,584 of record OX411545.1, on the reverse strand, counting down.
TTTATTATAACAAGATGTGTTTGTGAAACACAATGCCCCCGTTACAGCATTTTTTTTTTCAAAATGTTGATCTTGACAGATGACCTTGACCTTGTCACATGACCTTGACTTTAGAACCAGCAGGTGCGGATCATCGAGATCAATCATCAAGCCAAATATGAGCCTTGTATCTTGAAAAGGCTTGAAGATATTGGCAATGTTAAGTTTTTTGAGTTATTTGACCTTGACAGATGACCTTGACCTTGTCACATGACCTTGACTTTAGAACCAGCAGATGTGGATCATTGAGATCAATCATCATCCCAAATATGAGCCTTGTATCTTGAATAGGCTTGAAGATATTGGCAATGTTAAGTTTTTGGGTTAACTTTTTGGGTTATTTGACCTTGACAGATGACCTTGACCTTGTCACATGACCCTGCCTTTGGTATCAGCAGATGCAGATCATTGAGATCTATCATCGTCTCAAATATTAGCCTTGTATCTTGAAAAGGCTTGAAGATATTGGCAATGTTAAGTTTTTTTGAGTTATTTGACCTTGACAGATGACCTTGACCTTGTCACATGACCTTGACTTTGGTATCAGCAGATGCGGATCATTGAGATCTATCATCATGCCAAATATGAGCCTTGTATCTTGAATAGTTTCGAAAATATTGGCAATGTTAAGTTTTTTGGTTAACTTTTTGAGTTATTTGACCTTGACAGATGTCCTTGACCTTGTCACATGACCTTGACTTTGGTATCAGCAGATGCGGATCATCGAGATCTATCATCATGCCAAATATGAGCCTTGTATCTTGAATAGGCTTGAAGATATTGGCAATTTTAAGTTTTTTGGTTAACTTTTTGAGTTATTGACCTTGACAGATGACCTTGACCTTGTCACATGACCTTGACTTTGGTATCAGCAGATGCGGATCATTGAGATCTATCATCATGCCAAATATGAGCCTTGTATCTTGAATAGGCTTGAAGATATTGGCAATGTTAAGTTTTTTGGTTAACTTTTGCAGACAGACAGACAGACAGACGGACGGACGGACGGACAGACAGAAGGACAGACGGACAGACGGACAGACGGACAACGGTAAAACAATATGCCCCCGATCTTTCGATACGGGGGCATAAAAATAGAGATTCTTATTAACAAGATAAAAAACAGGAGTATAGGATCAATTCTGTACAGCTTCCAATCAAAGCCCTATATATGATGGAGGGATGATTAGTTATTTCTATCAAAAAGACAGAACTTGATGAACAAATCATACAATATTGGTGTATAATGTTGTTCAAATCTCTCTGTCTCTTCGTTTCATAAAATGATATCAGTCAGTGTATTTTTAGAAACAATTTGCATATTCACGATTATAAATGTTACAGAAGGGATAAAATGAATAACATGTTAGTGTCTTAAAATACCACAGTTATCTGGTCTCGGCCGTAGGAATTTATAATGACAAGACTATGCCACATCATGATAAATTCACCTAACTTCACCAGCTAACTTTGATATTTTGACACTAACATAATATTCTGTATTAGTTTGTCATCACTCCATCTTATCTGGAGCCCTGATAAAAATCTCATAATGTGTATGCCTTTCACAACCTTCATTCTGATACATGTATATGGCAATATAACAAACACGCTCTACTGGCTTTAATAACCCCTGACTTTCGCTCTGCCACACCCATATTTGGGCAATCAACAATTAAAGTAAAGGGTCACCTCAGGAGCATCCATGCCAAGTTTCATTGAAATTGGCCTAATATTTTAGGAGGAGAAGATTTTTATAGATTTTAACGTGAAAAAATGCCACGCCCATAGTTGGGGGTAAATCAAAATTTCTTGAACAATTTAAGTAAAGGGTCACCCAAGGAATATGAATATTCATGCCAATTTTAATTAAAATAAGCCAAATGGTTTGGGAGAAGACTTTTAAAGATTTTATTATAAAAAAATGCCACGCCTGTATTTGGGGGTCAATCAAAATTTCTTGAATAATTTATGAAGAGGGTCACCCACAGATCATTTCTACCTAGTTTTGTTAAAATCCGCCCATTGGGAGGAGAAGATGTTTAAAGAAAAGTTTAACACAAGATGGACACTCCGCCATGCCAATAGCTTGCTGGCCTTAGGCCATTTAAGCTAAAAACCCTTATTAAATTCAGATTTTAAAGCTAATTTTCACTCTGAATTTTACAAAGCCTCTGTTATCATAAGATCATAGTTCATATAAATGATACTTTCCTGTTTCAGTAGGCTAAGCTGGGTCCTGTGTAACAACATATATTCACCACATAGTAAAATGTTGGTAGACAAATATTGTGAGAAAACAGAATTTTCTGTTTCCTTCAAAATTTTATGTTCTTAAGGATAAACGCATGTTTATAATGTGCAGGTATGAATGCTATGGTTTTTAAAATATTGACACTTCTGATAAAAGAATGTGTTACATTTTATACAAATTCAGTAAATAACTAACAATCTTGCAAAAACGCATCTTTCTCCCATAGCCATCATTATATGTTACATCAATCAGTTGCCAGTCTTACCTTCTTCATGACATAGATGATATAAACCCTTGTCATGCTGAATAAATTCCTCAGTACAATTGCATAAAAATCAAAGTGCTGAAAGCACTGGTTTCTTAATTGTGAGTCAGGTTTCATTGTGAAAATGTATTATTTTTCAAACTTTTCTGATTGAAAAAAGGAAAATCAGGTGGTAAAGCCAGAGTTCAGACTGCACATATGTCTACCTTCTGCTAAAGCAGGAATATTCCAGGTTCAGCATGACAAGGGTTAAATGAGAAGTCATAAATACCATATTCATCAAATAAGTTATCTATAACTATGTTTTAGATGACAAATTTGATAAACAAATTACATTGAAAAGTCCATCTTACTCCGATGACCTTATCTATTTATATTCAGCCTTCTAATGCTGGTCACAGCAAATACAGCTTATTCCTTTAGTTAACAAACCTCTAGCAGACGGCAAACATAAAGATCAGTCTGCCAAGACATGCAGTCTCATCCTCGTCCACATTGCCTGCTTTCTTCAAAATTTTTGAGTCAGGCGTCTTGATATACATGTATGTAACCTGTAACACGAAAAGGGACCATCTGGGAACTCTGTAAAATGAATTTTTGAAAAATAGATAGGGTCCAGCATAGGTCAATTAGAGGTCGCATTCCAAAAAAGATTTCACTGAAAAGTAGATTGGTCATTCTAGATTCAGAAAATAAGCACCCTGTGAAAAGTTTCGACCATAGTCAGTCAGCCCAATCTGCACAGTCTGACCAGGGTCGACACTTTACGCACTACCCTGATGGTCCCTTTTTGCCTGACAGGCCACATATGTCTGAAAAATATGCACTTTGTTCTAACAATAAAATAATTCAGTATGAAAATGTTAAATAAGCACTTTTATTCAGCAACCATTATCACAATTCTCTTGTCCAAAACGCAATACCCTAGACAGTAGCCGAGGTTGTGTAATTTAGAGGCTTCAAATGAATAACAATAACATAGGATTATGCAAAAATTATGCAACACATATACATAATATTCATGGATGGTGCTTATTTTTAAGTTGCCCATATTTTGATATGGTGTTGTAACTTCATTCATTTTGGATCAATGAAAATTTCATGTTATTTAGTAATGAGTTAAAGCTCGTCCAGTCTTCTCTGTATTCTAAACTTCAGATCTTCATGGTATTTATCAACCTGGAAACAAACATAGGAACTGAGTAAACAAAAACAAATTGTGACAAAGTTGATAACCAGCACTGCATTCAAAATGGTGCAAACTGTTTTGAAAATTGTATCCCCCTTTGCATGCAATCGCTAGTGTAAGCAGGGTATAATTTGCAAACAATTTACACTGTTTTGTCATCCTAAACGCAGGGCAGCCTTTTTTTTTATATATGACAATCAAAAATTAAAAATTAAAACCAATGATATTGATAATAGGAATCTGCAAACAAAGAATTGATTGTTTGGGGTTTGACATAACTTTCAACATTATTGCAATTATATTACTATGGCTGGTGCACCTAATCATGGTTTCCTGTATCAAAACATTTTGTACAAGTGTCATGTTGAAGATCCATAACTCAGCCACACCCACTTTTAGAGTTATTGCCCTTTGTTTTCTTACCCTTACATTCTTGTCCGGATCATATCTCCTAAACTATAAGTGCTAGCAACTTCAAACTTTGTACACTTATAGATCTTATTGAGGACATGTGTCATATTCAAGAACTGTTATTCTGCTACGCCCACGTTTTGAGTTATTACCCTTTGTTGTTTTTACCCTTACATTTTTGTCCGGATCATATCTCCTAAACCATAAGTGCTAGCAACTTCATACTTTGTACACTGATAGATCTTATCAAGGACAAGTGTCATGTACAAGAACTGTTACTCTGCCATGTCCACTTTTTGAGTTATTGCCCTTTGTTATTTTTAGTCTTACATTTTTGTCCGGATCATATCTCCTAAACTATAAGTGCTAGCAACTTAAAACTTTTACAGTTATAGATCTAGTAAGTAGGAGATATATTAAAAGAGAGGATTTTTTGTTATCCGGTGGGGGACTCCTGTATTGCATCGCAATACGACATGCACTTGTTTCTTCAGCCATATTAGAAAGGAGATCTCAAATTGTCTGAAGTATTGATTACAAAGATCAAGCTGTATTAAGCCAAGGTCTACAATGTGGTCAAAGATACATTTCTAGTGTGACATGAATCAAGAAGTTTATTAATTTCACAATTTATTATTTTAGCTCCACTGGACAAATAATATTGATCATGATTGCTTGTACACTTTAGTAGGACAAGAACTAACAAGAGGGCCAGAATGGCCCTAAATTGCTCACCTGAATTTTATTGGTCCTGTGGATGTGGTTGAGGAAAAATGCCAGGTCCTGCTACGCCCATATTTATGGGTCAGAATTTCAAAATCAATTTTGGAAGAGGCTCACCCAAGGAACATTTTGACAAAATTTAATTTCAATCAGCCCAGTGATTTAGGAGATGTCTTTCAAAGTTTTCATGGTGAAAAATGCCACGCCCATCTTTATGGTCCAATAAGAATTTTACATCATATTTTGGAAGAGGGTCACCCAAGGAACATTTTGACATTTCATTGAAATCGGCCTATGGATTAGATGTTGTTCAAAAATTTCATAGTGAAAAAATGCATGCCCATATTTATTGGCCAATTGGATGACTGATGACATATGACTGACTCAGGGTGATTTCAGGTGAGCTACTAAAGAAAATTGATTGTGCATGGTGCCCATTACTCACTTTGGCATGATATTGTTTAGCCTTATCTACAAGTTCTTTGTGTGATAGAGGGTTGTTCATCTCATTGGTTTTCAGTCTTTGTTCAGATTTATTCACTTGGGCTTGTATAACCTCAGCTTTCTTTATTCTATGTTGAAAATGTGAAAGCTCTTTCTGTAAGGAAAAACAGAAGAGAACATAAAATTACATGTCTTGGGAAACTATAACTTGTTTATTGAAGACCAGCCCTATGTGCTGGATGACAAAACTGAAAACTGTTCACAAATTATACCCTGCTTTGCATGTGCACTTGCATGCAAAGTGGGGTTATATTTGCAAACAATTTGCACTGTTTTATAGTCCTGAATGCAAGTCTAAAATTAGTTTTAATTATGACATTTTGTTATCCAATCAACAGTCCTTTAAAAACTCAACCAGATCATGTGACTAAATTGTTGAATAAAATTTGAAGTCTAGAAATAGCCATGAAGTTAAGCATCAGTCTTTTATTTGAAGATGTTTTTGTAAAACACTATTGCTCCTGAGACAGCATTCTTCTATAAGTTTGTCATTGATAACTGACCTTGACAAACGACCATGACATTGAATGACTTATATTGATGAGAGGAATCCTCAAGCCAAAAATAAGCATTATCACATGAACAGTATTGAAGTTACAGGTAAAAGTTCTGTTTAACCCTTTCCTGTTTTACAAAATTTTGGACCCATTCAAATTCAAAGGTTTTGCAGACGAAAATTAAAAGTGAATTCAATTTGAAAAATAACCATTCAGTAGGGTAGAAAAAAGTGTGGAGAAAGAAGAAATTGCTTGTCAGAAGCAATTTCTTCTTTTTTCACAATGTTTTCTTAATCATTAAATCACAGACACGTAAAAAGCAGGGATTAAACAGCAAAGGGTTAAAGGTATAGATTTTGCAGACTAAAAGAGACAATAGTAGAACAATATATCCCAGATCTTTCAATGTGGGTATAATAATCAATTGATCTTATCTTCATTGTTTTGTCAGTCAAATTCAAATATTCTGATTTGCTGAAAAGTTTTGTTCTTGCCATGAGAAATGGGAATCAATTCTGAATATGCAACTACCTTGTGTCTTATATAAACAGTAGTTACAATACTGTTTTGCGGTGAGATTATCAAGTAATAATCTACCATTATTTCTCGATAAACCACCGAAAAGCATTAAAGAATATCATTTTAATAATGGATCTTTAGAGAAAATCACACTGGATACGAATAGCCTTTGCTTAGGCATACAATGTGATTAATTTTGGTCTATATCTCTATGAAAAACATTTTGCAACAGCAAGCTCAGGCTTTGTCCAGATTGTCTTTAATCTTAAACCCAAAATTTGAGTTTTAATTCCTGTTCACAAATTGTAACCCCTCATGAAAGGGGGCACTTATTTTTTTCTTTTTTTCCAAACTTGGGCTACTTGATTGATATGGTATTTAAAAACTTATAAAAGTATTTCTGTCATATGATGAATAAAGACTCTGATCAGTGATTTCTGGCATATCTCACACCAGTGCAACCACAACACACTTCTCCAAGCCTTCAGCTACTCTTGCCTCTTGCCATCACAGAGTCCAAATGATGATACAAGGCCTACCTGCATTCTGGTAAACTGTTCGCAAATAATACCTTGCTTTGCATGCAAAAGCATATGCAAAGCAGGTATAATTGACAAAATAATCACCATTTTGTCATCCTGAACACAGGACACATACCTTGATGGATTTAAGTTCATCATCAGACATCCCAGATTTTTGAGCCAAGGCCCACAGATGGTAGACTCTGGGGTCAGAAAACTCCCCCTCCTCCTCCTCCGCCCTACCCTGATCCACTTTGTTCTTCAGTGTATCATAATTATCACGTAATTCATGATGTTTGTCTTTCATCTGTTTCTTCGTCGACTCCATTTTTCTCCAGAACTCTTCTTTCTCATCCAAGTTGTCTAAGCTATTGTCTACATTATCTGCAAATGATACCATTCCATACTAGAACCCTTTTCAATGGTCCAAACTCAGAGTTGTATGTTTGCATGGAGAATAAACTCCTTTTTCAACACTGTTTCACTAATATCATGAAATTTGGTGGATCAATATACAGCTTCAGGGGTGTGGAAATACACATTTTCTCCACTTGGCCCTGGACAAGTAAAACATCATATAGTACTTGTCCAGGATCAACATGAACTGGTCTACTAAAAAAAGAGAAAAGTTAAGTAAGAGAAAATATTGTTTTTAGAGAAGAAAATGCTGGAACCCAGCATTTTCTTCAACGAAAACAATATTTACTTTCTTTTGATACAATCATTTGGCTAATTAATGTCTTATCTCTTTTGAGTACTTTCCCAAGATGTGTCATCTATTTATTTGTACAAGGACAAGTGACAAAGAAAAGGGTACATGCCTGCAGGTAGAAAAAGCCATGTGGGGAAAGTTCAGCATGGGAATTTCACAACCCAGTAGCTTCCTGCAGTTCCTCATCAATACAATTACATACAAAACCAGTCAAATTGTTTGCAAATTATACCCTGCTTTACATGTGCACTTGTGTGCAAAGATAGGTATAATTTACAAACAGTTTGCCATAATATGTCATCCTGAATGCAGGGCTGCTGCTCATGTTACCCATCATTCATCCCTTGTTGAATGAATATTGGAGTAAACTTTTGACTTCAGGATTGATAGTCAAATGTTTTAACAACTTAAGTGACTTGGCCTGGCATCCAAATTTAAGGAAGTGGCAGATGTAATTTAGGTTCTTAATCGAGTCTTTTCTAGATAATAATCTGGCCTTCAGTGTAATTTGAGATACAGAAATAAATCCTTCCATGGAACATATAATTTCATAGAGGGTAACAATTATATGAAATAATTTTGAAATCAATACCGAGATGAAGAATTTACAATCTCGACCAAAATTTGACTACATAACTCTGACAATATGTTAAAGACTACTTGATATCCACATATTCCATTGAATTGTCTACCAAAACCATGCAGAAATGTACCAGGATTTGCATTCATAAAAAGAGGACACACTGATTTATATACTGACCAACAGACAGATTGAAGGAAGGAGGAAATAATGCCAATACACCATAGGCAGCAGGCAAAACAAAAGGTTTATAGTTGTTTAACCCTTGTCATGCTGAATAAATTTTGGCTAAAATTTTGCATCCAAATCAAAGGGCAAAAAGGGTGGAAAGTTCTGACTGTAGGTCAATTTTTATTTGAAAAACTAAATCTATTGACAATTCTAGTTTGAAAGTGAGAAAACTAACATCAGACTGCACATATGTGCAGGCTGATGTTTGTCTAAAGCTCCTGCCAAAGCAGGAATATTCTGGGTTCAGCATGACAAGGGTTAAGAAAGTGCTGAAGGTTATGGGTTCTGATAGAATGACTCACCTTTAAGAATTTCATAATCTGTCTTGAGAGAGTTATATTCATCTAACTTCATTTGATGGTGAAATAGTTCCTCTCTTAATGTGTTCATCTCTTGGGCTACAAATCAGAAATAATTTTCTATTCGTATTTTGAAGTATTTTATATAGGATAATCGTTTCATTGTAAGATCAATTTATATTTCATTGAGTGAACAGCAATAGCTATATTTTGAGCCTGTTCATGACATTCCAACTAATTTAAATGGATCTCCATGGATATTCATTTAGCCACCTGTACAGTTCTACAATATATTTAGATAATTTACCAGAATTTCAGTGTTTGTCAGAAGCAATATTCAAGGTGCTTGCTACAGAAAAAGACAATTGGTTAACCATCATGTCTTTACACAGATGAATGTAAGCTTTGAACTATTTCACATGACAGCTAGAAAACTGTGGTCCGAGGTCATCTTATAATCATCTTATAAAAATTTGTAAGACTGTCAAGTTTATAATCATCTTATAAAAATTTGTAAGACTGTCAAGTAAAATTATTTTCAAACAAATAAAACTCAACAATTTTTTTTGAGGTAATTCTGGCTATTTCCTCGTTGTAGACTAAACTAAATCTATTGACAATTCTAGTTTGAAAGTGAGAAAACCAACATCAGACTGCACATATGTGCAGGCTGATGTTTGTCTAAAGCTCCTGCCAAAGCAGGAATATTCTGGGTTCAGCATGACAAGGGTTAAGAAAGTGCTGAAGGTTATGGGTTCTGATAGAATCCGAGGTCCGGCGCCTTCAAGTTCTTGGTTCTGATAGAGTCCGAGGTCCAGCGCCTTCAAGTTCTTGGATCAGACCTGCCAAAAAAAAAACAGGTGAAGGTCCGATGGACCTGCAAAAACGGAGGTCTGACCCTGTCACTTTCCTAGGCTAAAAATCTTGTAAAAATCAAAATAGGAAAATTGTATAAACCTTAAAAAATCATCTTATAAAAATTTGTAAGACTGTCAAGTAAAATTATTTTCAAACAAATAAAACTCAACAATTTTTTTTGAGGTAATTCTGGCTATTTCCTCGTTGTAGACTAAGCTTTATTTATCAACACTTTTCCTATTTCTTTACTGGTCCCCGAATCACCTGTATATCAGTTTAATTGCTGAAGCGGTAAAGACGTTATCAATTTCCGTGTCTATAAGACTGGATGGTTTGTATGATTATTCTGTAAAATGAGTTTGTTTAAATTCAGTTATGCGTCCAATTATAAACACAAATCAACAGAAGATGATGAATAAGAGCTTAAAACTACCTAACCTGAGAAAGATAAAAAACAAAAGGACCATGATGGTCCTATATCGCTCACCTGAGTAAGTCAACTCATAGCTTTTCAACTATGATATAAATACCAGAGATTGTCAGAGGTAAATTTAGGGTGGGTTTAAAAGAAACAGACTTTAATTTCCTCCTACTGCAATTTGATTTTCTTTTTAATTGCAAACAAAGTTATTAATGGGATTGAATTCTTTTAACAAGTTTAGTAGACATAAACCTTAAGAATATCCCTGCCAAGATTAAGATATGCCCAATAGTCTAGGCAAAGATTAACCTTCTCTGAGATTTTTGGCAATATTTTGACATTTCCAATACCATGGAAACCAGAGATTTTGATTGAATAAAATCATTTATACAATTTTGGTAGAGCTTCACCCACAGAACATCCGTAACAAGTTTAAGCTTAATAAGCCCAGTGGTTTAGGAAGAAGTTAAAAAGTTTTTCTAAGATTTTCAGCAATTTTCGGCCATTTTTCAGCCTTTCTGTTACCATGCAAACCAGAGTATTTGATGAAATTAAATTCTTTTCAACAACTTTTGAAGAACTTCACCCAAGGAACATCCCTGCCAAGTTTCAGCTCAATTGGCCTAGTGGTTTGGAGGAGAAGAATTTTTTCTAAGATTTTCAGCAATTAGTGGCCATTTTTCAACATTTCCATTGCCATGGAATCCAGAGTTTTGATGAAATTGAATTCTTTTAACAATTTTAGAAGACCTTCACCCAAGGAACATCCCTGCCAAGTTTCAACTTGATTGGCCTAGTGGTTTAGGAGGAGAAGAATTTTTTCTAAGATTTTCAGCAAATTTTGGCCTTTTTATAACATTTCCATTTCCATGGAAACCAGAGTTTTTGATGAAATTGAATTCTTTTTACACTTTTGAAGAGCTTTATCCAAGGAATATCTCTGCCAATTTTCAGCTTGATTAGCCTAGTGGTTTAGGAGGAGAAGAATTTTTGTCTAAGTTTTTCACGATTTTCAGCCTTTCTGTTACCATGGCAACCAGAGTTTTTGATGAAATTGAATTCTTTTAACAACTTTAGGTTTCTTATGATTAATTGCTTACTTAATATCTTAACATGAAAAGTGTTATTAACACTGAGCCTTAAAAATTGCCCTAACAATTTGCCTTTTCTATTATTTTGACCCCCTTATAACAACAGTTTTGACCCCTAGAATTTCATGGTTAAGGAAAAAATGACTCCTCAATTTCAAACACTAGCACAAGCCCAGAGAAGTGGAGTTAGAATCTTTGGTTTGCAAATAAAGGCCTAAACTTTTGTCAAAAAAGCCAGTGTGTGACATTTCCAACAATTTCACACATGCAGCATAGCAAAGCATCTGGCCAGCCTGTGCATCCACACAGCCTGACCAGAGTTTTTGCTTTGCACTATGGAGATAGATAAGGTCTTTACTCCTCTTCAGGCAGTCAGAGGATTTTCTTTTTGCATTATGTGGCTGTTCATGTTGCTCAATGTCTCGCCATCAGGCATACATGAAATTGTTGGAAATGACACACATAAGCTCAAATTGTATGGTGATTCAACATATGTACCTGAGAATCCTTCATAAGTTGCTTTCTTCCAAAGTTTGCTCAACTTTTCATCTCTTAAATCTTGTTTCATCATTTTTTCTTGTCCCTTGTTTGGGAGTTGTTTCTCTGTGAAATGCTCATCTAATGTATACTTCTTCAAGATGTCTAAAATTAAACAGACCTTCATTCACCATGATAAAATAGAAATAAAAACATCTCAAAATAGTTCAGTGCTTTGCGTATTTACTAACAGAGTAGCAAAGCATTTCTTACAATTTTCGCAAAACTTTTTCATCTTGAAAGCAGAGTAGATTTCACAGAACTTTTAAGATATTTTAAGGAATTGCAAGTTGAGTCCAGCATACGGGCCTGATCTTCAATTCAGTCAAAAGCTTTCAGGAATAAATTTTTGAAAGAGGGCTCCTAAAAAGCATTTTTTTCAATTTAATCTTAACCCTTGTCCTGCTGAATAAATTTTGGCTAAAAATTTTCATCAAAATCTAAGGGAAAAAAGCACTGTAAGTACCAACTGTAGGTCAATTTGTATTTGAAAAACTAAATCTATTGACAATTCTAGTTTGAAAGTGAGAAACAGGTGGTGTAGACTTACATCAGACTGCACATATGTGCAGGCTGATGTTTGTCTATAGCTCCTGCCAAAGCAGGAATTTTCTGGGTTCAGCATAACAAGGGTTAACAAAGGACAGTGACTCATAACCTACCGTATTTCCCTTATTAATTGCCTGCTCCCTAGTAGTAGCACCCTACATTTTTTACTAAGAAAACATACTTCAAATGCCTAAATTTTAGTAACTTTTTGAGACTTCTCTATTTTGAGATGAATTTCCTCTAAACAATCATTATATGCTTGTTTAGAGGAAATTTACCTTAAATTAAAGGGAGGGGCCTAAAAAACATGAGTTAAATGATTTGATTTAATCAGAAAATGCATACTAAATAAAAGCTCCCTGACCATGTTTTGTATAGCTCCTGGGAAGGTTAATTATGAGAAATATGGTATATGTTTAATTATGCTTTTATTTGGCATGTACCTCCATGCAAAAATAGAACATTGAATCTTCAATAGTTTTAGACCATCAAAACTGTTACAGTGACCCACAATTATCATTCAACAGTCCATTGGTTTTAATGTTAATCTAATTCTGATTCTGGTAAGAGACCAATAATTCTCCGCGGGTACCAGTTCCCGCCAACTAACCAAGTTTTCAGTAAAGACGGAAATTAAACCCTTCTAAATTACAAGTTATGTGACGACAACTTCTTCTATTCAAAAAATAATTTGTTGTAAATGAATATTGCAACAAGTATGTGGCGAGAATTGGTCTCCAACCAGTAATGTTTTCGTTTAGATTGACAAGAGATACTAAGGACATTTAATCTATTATTTTACCAACGAATCCTTGTCTCGCCTCTGCTTCAAATAGTCCATCTACATCCTCCTTGTTGGCCAACTTTATTTTCAGTTCTTTGAATTTCCTGTCTTGAACCACTAAGTCAGCATAAAGATCTGTCAATTTCTTACCCTTCAATTTCTGTAGACAAAAATCAAAACTAATTCACAAAATGAAAAATTAAATCCATTATCAACAAATTACAGAGATTCATTGTTTTTAACAGAATTATACTGAAAAATGAAGTTACTGCTGACAGAAGAATGGAAAAAAAAAAGATTTTCTCCATTTGTCCCTGGACATGAAAGATGATTTTTGCTTGTCCAGGATCAAATGGTTTGTGTAAGAAAGGGAATAAGTAAAAGAAAAAAGTTTTTAAAGAAGAAATTTTCTACCCTTTGGTATAAACACTAGCATGTAATCAATGATTTTCCCTGGTATTTACTTTTCCAAGGATAAATGGTCTAGAAAAATGTACTTGTCCGCGGCTATAAAAGCCAATGTCAAATAAGTATGGAATGGAAACACCCCTTCTGCAGATGTACATAATATAGGGCTTAAAATTTCTGTCAAATAGGCCAGTTGATTTTTCTTCTTTATCTTGTAATCCATGACTAGTGCAAATCAAAATTATAAATGAAAATACAAAACAATAATTTCTCTCTGTAAATAATGAAGTAAATTAAGGTAGAAAAGTTGTGTCTGACATGGGATTCAAACACATGAACCCCTTGAACACTACCACAGCCCTCTACCGACCGAGCTAACCAGGCACCTGGGACCCTATGCACAAAAATTCTTGGAATTATTCTAAGAATTTATCTAAGAATCTTAAGAATTTTCTAAAATATATTTTTCTCTTAGTTTTATGTTGACTTGTGCATTGGTTTGGCTGTAAATGACATATTTCCTGTCCAGTGCGCGGCAATTCCTGCCAATGAGAAACACAGAAGTAAAATTAATAATTCCAACAAAACAATGTCATGAGTCTACCCACTTTTGATAATAACATTCCGCACCTCCCCCTTTTAACTAATCAGAGCTGGTCCCATACTGCACAGAAATGACTGAACCCAACTTTTACCGTATACTTCTTACACCATTGAAGTAAATTAGGACAAAAAAGTTGTGCTATGGGATTCCCAACCTGACCCCTGAAACACTAGCATGACACTCTACCCATTGGGTTTATGGGTACCTAGTCATGCACTATCAATAATTTCCAAGCAATTTTCATGAAGGAAATAGATCCAATTTTGATTTTAAAATATGAACTTGATTTCCTTATGTTATGTGAGTGCAATTTATTCACTAACAGTTATCAACATGAAAGATCCAATAGCAATGAGTATCAACAATGTAAGATATACTGAAATTGAGCACTTAGTGTTACAATAAATGAAGTCTGTCTTAAGACTCAAATTCTTTGGCATGTCCTTGTACAGTGCTGTCGGCTAACCCTGCGCACTTAAGAAAGTCAAGTACAAAATTCGTGTAAAGATATCAGTTGTACAAAAAAATCAATACACGAATGTACTCGTTGACCATTTTGGCTATGTAAAAGACATTTCATCTAGAACAAAATGTTACTAGAATTACACAATCCGGTGATGAACAGAGGCACCGTCGCATATTATCAACGCAGTTTTTGTCGGCTTAACCTGCGCATTCGAGGAAAGAGCCTAAAATTAATGTACGTAATCTGTTTAAATTAAAGTGAAAATCACTGAGGCAAAACCGGGAATCTTTTTGCTTTAAAATAAACACATGAACCTTTTGTTTAAAATGGTGGAATCGATCGAATTATGAGTATGAAAAATAGGTTGTTCTGCTTTTATGTTTAGCGGCCATTTTCTTAGTTTACATGACGTCATATAGCTGCGCAGCTTTAGACGACGTGCAGGATTACCCGACATGAGTGTATATCATTCTATTCTCAATTAATCTTATAACTACATTGTTTATCACTGAATGCAGGTGCAAGATTTTTTTTAAAGATATTTCTTCAGGTCAGATCCATAATAGATTTTTTGACAGGTCATACAACTTTGTAAGGTTTTTTCATTGGCATATTAGGAGCGAAACTTGAATGGTTCGAATACCTAAAGTATACCTTTCTTGCTTTCTCCCACACGGCATTTATTTTCCCCATTCTAAATGGTCTGTCATTATCCACATTGTTCATGTCGGTATAGTCACCGGCACCGACAAATCCCAGGTGACAAAGGTAAATAGAAATTACGATTGTTATTAGTTTCATCTTTTCCGGGTACAAAATGGTTCCCGTCCTGGGGGAACAGTATATTTTTCAACTGCGTGAGGAAAGGGGCGTGTCAGTAGGTCACGTGACATTGGAAGAAGCGTTGAAATCGGATCAAAGTATAATAAGTAATCAGTGCTCATTTTTATCCTTAAAATATCACTTTTTAAGATAGACTTAGAATAGCTCATCAGTGTGGAGCTGAACAGTTATTCAATTATGAGGGCAATGTCAAAATCCTGATGAGAGCTTTGCTAGTGCTTGGAATACACATCATTTCTACACTAATTATGGATTTGTTCGTTTCAATGGGGGTTATATGCCGTTTTCAACAATCTTTCAGTTGTATTGCAATGGCTTGAGCACCTAACAATGGATTCCTTGTGTTTGTCACACCAATACTACCATAACATCCTTTCCTAGTCTCCAGATGCTATCCCACATGGGTGTACAATTAATCTATTGGTGGAAGACAAATAGATGGGAAGGATGAGTGCTGCCTGTCGGGAATCGACCCAGGGACCTTTTGAATAATAGTCCGACACACTACCACAGCACACTTATTACTGTTATACTGCCTCTCAAGCTCAGTAGTTTCGAGCATCGTTCTACTGATCAGAAGGTCAGTGGTTTGAGTTTTAATGAAGGAAGACACTTTTAAAATATTCTTTGGCTCTGACCATCAAGCTATTAAATGGTAGCCTTAGAAAAAATAACAAGATGTGTTTGCAAAACTTTGACCTAGACAGATGACCTTGACCTTTTCACATGACCTTGATATCTGTAGATGTGCATCATTAAGGTCTATCATCATACCATGAGCATTGTATCTTGAATACCCTTGAAGTAATTGGCAATGTTAAGTTTCATCATTAAGTTTTGCAAACAGACAGACAGACAGACAGACAGACAGACAACAGTAAAACAATATGCCCGATCTTTTGATGAGGGGGTATAAAAAGAAGGATCTACAGCCTCTCTTTTCTCGTAAGTGGTTGTGGGGACAGATGAATGAGATTTCAATTTTGATTACTCCATAATAGGAGGAACTCCAAAATATCAGTGTAACAACAGACCCAAAATAGATGTGTTGATTCAAATAATAATATTAGAGGCTCTTGAGCGTATGCGTCCTCCACAGGATTGAATCTTCTGATAATGATTATCAGAGAATTAAATGCACAAAACTTTTAAGCAGTATTTGAATTCTACACATAACACATTAATAACTGTCTTGCTGAAAGTTTTTTTGTTAAGTGGTAAAGTTTGATGGGAGCCTAAAAATGAAATTTGAAGGCAGTTTGCAACCGAAACAGAAAGAGTTCAAATGGTTGCCAAGTTATCAGGGTTTAAAGGACACAGACTTTGTGAGTCTGTGACTCTGTAATAAATAACAATGACTCTCTAAACTGTCTGACTGAGTGTTATGAAACCTCAAAGGATCACCTTTAGAAAAGAAAAGAAGACTGTATCAGCGGTTCATCTATTTAAACAGTCTTCAATTCTTCTCTGAAGTTCATTTCTATAGACTAGTATCTGTTTAAAATTTTGAGTGCACAATAACTTAATATTTCACTTTAAACAAGATGACATACATAAGAATTGTAATTATTTTAAGAAGGGACTCCTAACCCTTGGGCAAGGCACCCAATGTTCCACCTACCAAGCCTTTATCGTGTTTTACTGATGTAAGACTTAAACCCTGCCTACATTGTAACAATATGTAGTTTAATTAGACTAAAAAGACAGTGAATCAGTTTGGATATTTAGACAATGAATTGGTTTGGATATTAAGGCTAGCTGTTTCGTATTCATAGTTATTAATCTCGTTTGAGTAAACAACTGATGAAGCAATCATTTTACATGCAATAAGTAACATCTTTCTTTTTTTTCACAAAAAGTATATCAAGCAACCATTTTCTTTGTTTGGTTTTGGTCCCCTGAGTGATTACTTAATACAATTCAGTTTTCCCATGATAATATCAATATAAATGTAAGCAGTTTCAATTGTTCATACCTAGAAAGTCGACACAAGGGGGAATTCATGGTCTAGACAAATAAAGCAGAACACCATTAATTCCAAAATGAGTGTGGATTTTATATTTTATTGTATCAAAACAAGCAGCATATCAAAAAGATATTTTCTTTTTCAAAGAATCTATATTTCTACAACAGAAAACAAAACAGCCAAAAGGCCATACCATGTATGTGTGTTTGATTTACAGTAAACTTGGCAAAAGATAAGGCATAAACAAATACAATCCTTCTTGCTTGAGCAACCACCTCTATTAAGTGACCATTTTTATAAAGCGACCATTTCAAAATCCCCTTCTTTAAACCAAAATATCTGACAAGGTAGTTATCACTGGTATAGCAATTAATGTAAATGTATCCCATGTTGTTAAAACTCACCGGAATCGTCTCAATCAGACAATTTTGTTGAGTTTAAGAAGCATAGGTTTCTGAATATGAATATTCAATCAAAATTATTTTTCTTATCTGTAAACAAAATGTGTATTAAGCGATCATTGTCTTCAACGACTACTTTTTGATGGTTCTGTTTGTGGTCGTCTAATACAAGTTTTACTTTACAATGTATCAGGGCTTGTGTTTGACCCTTAAACCAGGGTTTTGAACTCCAAAAGCCAGAAAATACCTTATTTTGACCCATAGAAATTTCTCCCAAGGGGTCATCTTGACCCCTTGAGATAAATTTCTTAGGGTCAAAAAGGGGTTTTAGCACCCACTTTTTCAATAATGTATCTTATTTCCTGTCTAAAATTTTTACAAATTATCAAATCTTTACAAGAAAAGGAAATTAGACTATGATTGTTTCCCTTTCAAATCAGTTTTGACCCTCAGAATTTCTTGGTTCACAAGTCAATGACTCCACAATTTAAAAGGCTAGCACAAGCCCTGTGTATCATCATGGTTGAAGTGAAGCGTTTAGACTCTTGGTAGTTTAGAAAGGGGTATTACAGTGACAGATCCAGAGGAGGTTTGGGGGGTTCAAATAAACCCCTCTGGGGAGCAATACAACATACCTAGATTTTTTGTATAAAGTCAACAAAACAGGGTTCCAATGACTAGTTATGCTTATGAGGAGTCAAAGTTTTAAATATAGACTTTCTCATTTTAACTTTTCTCATATTTTATGCAAATATTGAAAATATTCTCTGAATTAGCAAGCTACATAATGCAATGGATAGACATAATTTTATACCTCCGGGGAACAACTTCAGAAAAAAAATTCTTTTCTGAAGTGATTTCCGCTGGGTCCAGCCGACTTGCAGCAGATATTAGTGAGTCTCAGACTCGCAAAATCTGTCTCCCTTAACCCTTTCCTGTTTTTCAAAATTTTGGACCTGTCCAAATTCAAAGGTTTTGCAGACGAAAATTTAAAGTGGATTTAATTTGAAAAATAACCATTCAGTAGGGTAGAAAATAATGTGGAAAAAGTAGAAATTGCTTGTCAGGAGCAATTTCTACTTTTTTCACAATGTTTTCTCAATCATTAAATCACAGGCACATAAAAAGAAGGGATTAAACAGCAAAGGGTTAAAACCCTGTCGTAATGTGGATGTTCGAACCCCCTTTACAGAAATCCTGGATCTGCCATTTGTATAAGGATTGCAAATTATTTTCTGTTTTTTGTTAAAAACATCTAACATTGATCTGTGCAAGATAAAATCTGTTATGTAAATGGTCAAATAACAAATCACATGAGCTATATAACACTCTTATATTTTCTCTAGTGTTTTATTGAATTTCTTGGTAACTTCATCACAAAATGATAAGATTGCCAAAAGATCGAATCCTGTCTTCCTTTCTTTCACTTTATTTGAGGTCATCTGTATCTATGAGATAATCATGTTGCGTAGTGATAACAAGCAAAATGTGAATTTGTCCAATGATTTTCATAATTTGTCTAATTTATGCATGAAAGAAATAGATTGATCATTTACTTTCTGGGTAAGATAAAAATCTTTCATTTCAAGAACAAAAATAGCTTTATTTTCACTTGTTGCTTTGTAATCAATTGTAGACCTAATGCTCTTACATGACAATGGGTTCTTATCAATCTAAATATTCATCACTTTGATGAAGTCTATCATATTACTTGAACATGCTAAAATAGATCTCATACATCACTGAGGATAATATGTGACCCGTCACGCGAAAAGGGACCATCTGGGTAGTGTGTAAAGTGTGGACCCTAGTCAGACTGCTCAAACCGCGCAGACTGACTAGGGTCAAAACTTTCCACACTTTGCTTATTTACCGAATCTAGAATGATCAATCTGCCTTGTAAAGAATTTTTGAAATGCGACCTCTAGTTTACCTTTGCTGGGCCAAACCTCTTTTTCAAATATTTATTTGACTGAGTTCCCAGATAGTCCCATTTTGTGTGACAGGTCACATGTACAAAACACTAGTAATATTTTTCTGTAAAATCAGCTGCATTTTTGTATAAATGTTAAAACAGTCTTTGATTATAAACTTAAACACTATCACTCATTTGTGGAAATAATACATAATTGTATTTATAGACAGATGGACAGACTGACAGACAGATGGACAGACTGACAGACGGATGGACAGACTGACAGACGAATGGCCAGACTAACAGTTTACACACCATTGATATTTACAGTTTTTCTGACCTTCAACCACCACAGCTAAAATAGTACTAGAGCTGCTTAAGTAGCTGATTTGCTCCACAGGTCTGAATCTACTGATATGATTAGACAAGAAATTAAGTGAAAGAATGAATGCTATTTTTAAGTTAATAAGTGTTTTTAAGTGTCACATGCCGAAATATTTCT
This sequence comes from Fragum whitleyi, assembly GCA_948146395.1. Lineage (NCBI taxonomy): Eukaryota > Metazoa > Mollusca > Bivalvia > Cardiida > Cardiidae > Fragum > Fragum whitleyi. Next base: position 4,450,495 of record OX411545.1, on the reverse strand, counting down.
CCAAAGAAAAATTCCAAGATCAAATTAATGAATAATATATAGAAAATTGACCTCAGCCTCTTAAATACATATTTTTCCTCCAATCACAACAATTTTGAGCTTCTGATAATGGGTCACCTAAGGATCTTTCCGGTCACTAAAGGATCATTACAGTGAAATTTGATCAATATCCATCAGTTAGATTCTGAGAAAATGATTTTCAAAGGTTTCACTATATAACATACAGAGAAATGACATCCGCCCATAAAATACATATTTTTCAACCAATCACTATAACTTTTTTTGACCAATAAAGGGGCAATCAAGGATCATTCTAGTGCAATTTGGTTGATATCTATCAGATAAATTCTGAGAAAACTTATATATTACCATATATGGAAATAAGCCACACCAATTATAGCATTGCTTTTGATTGGATCAAAAATCTTTGAACAACTTTGAAAGAGGGTCACCCAAGAATCATTCCTGTGAAGTTTGTTAGGAATTCATCCAGTAGTTTCTGAGGAGAAAATTTTAAAAGAAAAAGTTTACAATGAGATGCACCGACAGACTCATGACGGACACAGCACCATGACAATAGCCCCAGTGGTCTGCTGGTCAGTGGAGATAAAAATGACAAAAATGTTTGAAATAGTTATCTTCAACATTCTTATATTTAGGAACAGTGTAAAATTTGTTTGTCTGTCAATAAAATACAATAATATTTGTAAATTTGAAGACTATAAATATAACTACTACAATATGCAATTATACATCATACATTTTGGATAGAATCATCATGGTTATGAGCTTGTTCCATTGGATTGGGATAAAACCCTGGTTGTTTGGGATAAGCAGCAGGTTGTTTGGGATATGCCCCTGGTTGTTTGGGATATGCCCCTGGTTGTTTTGGGTAGGCCTCACCATACTTCTGTTTGGGATACAAGTCACTAGAATCAAATTTATAGTCTGAAGCAAAAGGAGGTTTGCCTTGTAAGAATGTGATTATATTCATGAGTTTCTCCACCGGTGTAAGAGTAGAAATGGAATGCTGAAAGTATGATGTTTGAGCCTTGGATACCACATTCAATTGATAGCGGATTAAAAATAAAGCCCACAATATACTACCTATATTTAAAAACATCATACTAAACACCCAACCATCTGTCCAAAACATGGCTGAAAGGATTTCAGTTTTTGTTTTTGATGGGTACACAACATGTATGTAGAAGAATGCCTCGATAATGAAGATTGTCATGATGAGAGCGACCTGGATCAGAAACCACACAAATCTCGTGTGATTATTATAGGCAACGCATTTAACCAGGAACAAACAGTGATGGTCCATTCTATAGTAACATTTCTCACAGAGTCGACAGTGTTTTGTGTCTTTTGAACGAACAATCTGAAAGAAAAACAAACAGCTTTGCAAGAATAGATTGACAACAAGCAACCAAAATGATGAATTTACAGCTGTAGATTTGGTATTTTGGTCATCTATCAACATTATTTGAGACCTCTTAAGCAAGGTCATATTTTGAAAATAAATTCATATATTTGGTTTAGTAGAAGGGTCAGATATGCAGTCTGTTTTTAACCTTGTCTGTCTGCTCTCTACTCAATTATTGTAGGAAAAACTTGTGCGAGTCTGAATAATTGGTAATTTGCTTCAGACCAAACTTAAATTCAGCAGAATAATGAATAAAAGAAAGTAATACTGAGATAACATAAAAAATGTATTAGAGCCCAATGCTCTAATAAAACCCCATCCCCCTTTTCTGAGATAAGAATCGACCATTTTCGATGTGATTTTGCAAGATCTTAAAGCCTCTAATAAAGGCCAATCCCCACAAAATCAAGGTTACACACAATTCAACTGAAGGTTTATGCACCTTTTCCCCAATCAAATGCTAATATTTTTCGACAGATTATATTTGTCATAGGCTACTGATAGAATAGTTACTGTATTTCTTCATTTTTTTGGTTCTGGTGATGACTAAGTCATTGTAAATATATATCATTTTTTTCATCGTCCTAACAGCAATTAATATGTAGCATAACCTCTAATAAAAGCCTGCCCCTTTCTAATGATAATGCTATGATTCTAATAGAAACTTGGTGTTCTATTAGAATTTTAATGGTATAATAAACTGTCTTTGTGAAGTTACCTCACATTCTGTACAGTAATTATCCATACTAGATCCAGACTCACACAGGTCTGTAAGGATATAGGGCTGTTTGGTTTTCTCATTGATCATACTAGTCGTGCATACACCTGAAAAATTTGGCAAGTTTATGGTTAATATACATGAGAAAATATAAACAGATTAATTTATTCCCTTCATAACAAGACATCATAGTAACATTATTTCTTCGGAATTATGACTAAATCTGAACCCTTTCAAAATTTTAGACTGGTCCGAATTTAAGGAGGTTGCAGATCATAATGTAGAGTAGAAGCAATTTGAAAAGACACCACCCTTGGGGGTGGAGATGGTGGGGGTAAAAAAGAAATTGTTTGTGATAAACAATTTCTTTTTTTTCCCCACAATATTTATGTATGAAAGTATGAGTATGAAAAAGAGATGAAAATTCTGAAGATTCTACAGGAAGGGGTTAGGGTATTTAAGCTTCAAGGCACAATCCAAGATAAATCTCTAAAATCATCTGTCCCCCAAAATCAAGCTGTATCTTATGAAAACAATCATGGAGAGGTAGAGTCCCATCTTAATTGTCAAGAGGTCCAAATTTTAATTTCAAGATATAGGTATCTTTTAGCACAAATATTTTGCTCAAGCACTACAGTTAAGGACATTGTGAAATTGACAAGCTAAATGAGATTGGAATGATTTTGGAATGAAATTAAATGAGCACCAGGAATGAGTTTTGAATGAAATTAAAGGGAAGTAATCCAGTATCACTAATTTCTTCAAGATGAACAAAATAAGCCATATTAATTTTCTTCTTTAAATGAAATAGGCATACAAAATTTATAAAAAGCTTTCTATGTCTTAACAAACTAATCAGACACTTACAAATTTTAATTAAGGTGGGAAATGAGGGATTTTTTCTAGAGATTTTTATTTTGAATGAAGTTGTGGATCGTCTCTATTTGGTGATTTTGAGGGCTTTTGAATGGTTTGCGTAAGTTTTGAATGAATGAATGGAGCGTCGAGTGAGCAATTAAGAATGATTTTGATCAGAATTAGAGTCAATTTCATGATGTTCTTAACCCTTGTCATGCTGGATAAATTTTGGCTAAACATTTTCATCAAAATCAAAGGGCAAAAAACACTGAAAGTACCAACTGTAGGTCATTTTTTATTTTAAACACTAAATCTATTGAAGATTCCGTTTTGAAAGTGAGCAACAGGTGGTGTAGACTAGCATCAGACTGCACATAGGTGCAGGCTGATGTTTGTCTATAGCTCCTGCCAAATATTCCTGGTTCAGCATGACAAGGGTTAACTGTACCAGTGTCTTTTTCAAGGATTAAAATCTAAAAGATTGTATCAAAATAGAGCTTTAGCTTGTGAGTTCAAATAAAGCTTAAGAGTATGAGGTCAAAAAAGAGCTTGAGGTACACAGATCAAAAAAGAGCTTAAGGTAGACAGGTCAAAATAGAGCCTAGGGCTGTGAGGTCAACAAATATTGATTATATGACACAATATAATATATTCACCAGCATCTATAGTTAAAAGTTTCCAATATTGATAGAGAAGATAAATATTGGCAGCTATAGAAAATATATACAACCACTGATGATCTTTGATATCTGGAAGGTTGTAGTTAAGGAATAATAAGAGGATATTGAATAAGTGGTCATTGAATACCAAATTTGTTATACAAGTCATCTATGAACAGATAAAAACGAGGCTGTGTTGAGTTTTTGTCTATTTTAGATGACAAGTTCAGTATTCTATGAACATAAATTTGATATTCTATTTATAATATAACCTGATTTTTTTTACAGTAAATCTTGAGAATTCTAAAATGTTCTAAATTGAAGTTATTCTGTGAAATGTATTATGGTGTTTGTGCATTGATGTCATTAAATGCATTATGACATCATTTTTTTACAGCAGAAATAAACACTTTTTTTTAGCTCATTTGCAGTGTTATTTCACAAGTGTAATACACCTGTCACATTATATAAAAAATTTACAATGGGGAAAATTCACTCTGAAGACATACCTTATAAGATGTGTTGGTAAAATACTAATGCACCCAAAACAATCATATTTTTAGAAGTGTGATCTTTATAATTGACCTTGACTTTATCAGACGATCTATACCCCAACTTATGACTGGTGAGAGCAACCTTTACGCCAAACAAGATCATTGTAACTTGAATGTTGAAGTTATGGGAAAATGTTTACTTGGCAAGTTAAGATTTCATCTACAGACAGACACCATAAAAACAATATGCAAAAGATCTTTTGAAGCATGGTCATAACAAGAGCTGTCAGAGGACAGCAAAGCTTGAATATTCCATTGCTGGACAGTAACAGTAAATCAATGTTGACATGTGAAGAAATTTGAAGAAGTGAAAATCATAATTTCAAAGTCACAAAGGGTTAAAATTCTGCTAGATTAAATAAAAGAGTAATAAATCTCTACCTTGGGGCTTATATTATGGTCACAGAAGCATGTGTTGAGTTTCCAAGCAATAGCTTAAGTAGAAACAGAAATAATACAGATATACATCAGTTGCACATAAAAACTTGAACAAGATTTTTAAGTCCAAACATGGTTGAATTCCTCTAAATCTGAGAAATGAATCTTTGTCTAGAGGATGATATTATGGTTACAAAAGCATTTGCAAAGTTTCAAAGCAATAGCTCTTATACAAATCCATATTTGACACAGTTGCACCTAAAACTTTAACAAAAGCATTACGCCTACACCAACAACCAGATGGCCCCAATATTCTACATGTGGTCAAGCAAAAATGGAATTATTATGTCAGGATAGTTATACTACTTCTTGTACTTGCTCTGAGCTAAGCAGAAAAACGGGATATTTTGCATGAGTTTAATACATAGTTTAAATAAATGTCAACCAAACTGCATCTGATGATATTTTTCACATTATGAAATCATCCACAGAATGACTAAACATTTGAAACCTGATTTGATACTATAAGATACAGTATTATCTTTTAATCAAGCCTTAGTTACAAAATTTTGCAAGCACATTTCAATATCATACAAGAGCAGTACAACTTCAGTTGGGGCTACCCCCTTGATAAATATTCCTAGATTAGCACATGCTTTTATAACTTTTATAATACCAAAGGATACAGAAAGCTATATGTCCATAATAGACCAACATTGTATGAAATATTCCTGCACTAAAAGCTCCTATAAACCATGGACTGGGCCACCTGAAAATAACAATTATAATAACACGTAGTACACTAGTAAATATCTTGACTAATATCATTAAAATCAAAAGTGTCCCAATATACACAGCCCACGAAATTAAAGGTCCCATTTTCTGTGATATAGCATAATATCGACAGCATTCACAATATGCACAAATTATTGTGGTCTTTAAAATTACTTTGACAGTTTTGTCATATCAATCAATAAAGAGAGAGGAATTGTGATAATAAAAGATTTAACAATGAGGCTCCTTTTCCATGATGCGGCATTAAATAGCCAGTTTTTGACAACATGAGAATAGTTTAGAAAAGGTGGGTCAACAAGGATTTTTATATCAAGACCCCTTTTTCCATCAAACAACATAATATAGCCAAACCCAGGCAATATGTGCTTGATCACACGATTAGGATCATTTTGTGAAAGTTTCATTAACTTCTCTTCATAATTGAAGATGTGTCAGCACTAACAGTCTCTAATTTGAGTTTTCTGGTAATGTGGTCAGAAGTCCATTATCCACAATAAGCACAAATCATGTTTCAAAATAACTGCCTTCAAAACATATTAATTAAGAATTATACAAGTAGAAGTTTTAATGTTTTGTCACCAATCAATATTGTCATTTATTTCAGGGGAGCCCTTTTCTGAACCTTCCTCTGGTCACTCCTATTCATTTTTTAAATGTGATAATTTGACTTCACTTTAACCCTTTCCTGTTTTTCAAAATTTTTGACCTGTCCAAATTCAAAGGTTTTGCAGACAAAAATTTAAAGTAGATTTAATTTGAAAAAAACAACAACATTCAGTAGGGTAGAAAATAGTGTGGAAAAAGAAGAAATTGCTTGTCATAAGCAATTTCTTCTTTTTGCACAATGTTTTCTCAATCATAAAATCACAGGCACCTAAAAAGCAGGGATTAAACAGCAAAGGGTTAAAGAGCCCTCAGAGGCTCAGAGCTATAAAATTACAAAACTTACCGTGCTACATGCTCTAGTCTATGTGTTGAAGATCCTCTACTTCTCCACACAATTAGAGCAATTGATCCAAACAGCACAATCCCTTGATAACTAGGTAGTACAAACTGTGCAATGATCACACCTAGTAGATATATAGAAGCTGGAGCCAGAAGCATCATGTACCAAAACATCCAGGGTTGTTTGACCTTGCTGTTCTGTGGTAATTTGATAAGCTCTTCAAACATTATCAGGATTTTTCTATGTCTGAAACACACAAATATTTATAATATAACAAGATGTGTTTGTGAAACACGAATGCCCCTGTAACAGCAATTCTTTTTAAAAGTTTGACCTTAACAGATGACCTTGACCTTGTCACATGACCTTGACCTTGTCACATGACCTTGTCTTTGGTGTACAGCTTTGTATGTCAAATACTTTTGGAGAAAAGGCAAAGGTTAAGTTTAGTTAAGTTTTCGGACAAACAGACGGACGGACGGACAGACAGACAGACGGACAGACAGACAGACAGACAGACATGAGTAAAACAATATGCCCCCGATCTCTCGATACTAGGCATAAAAAGAGGAACTTATCATGTTTATACATAATTCTTAAAATAACATGTATTAGTCTACTCAGATACCATGGAAACTCCTTTTTTACTGTTTTACAGCTGTTCACAACATATTCCTTTGGCTGACTGTTTAGACTCAGATCATCCGGCAAAGACATGCAATCTGACTTTAGCCTAAATAGCCTACTTTCACATATTGGTATTCACCTGAGCTACAAAGATTAAGACGCTCCATATATTGGCCATTTAATAAACACAATTTAAATTCAGTAGCATAAGTCTTAAACATCGAGTTCTATTGAGCATTCAGTTTGTAAAATAAATTGACATGGCAAGTTACATGCAAACCCAACAAGAGCTATCAGAAGACATTGAAGCTCGATTATGCCATGTTCTGAAAAGTAATAGCAAATCAAAGTCAAGAGAAATAACCTTTGTCTAGATGCTGATATTATGGTCACAGAAGCATGTGTAAAGTTTCCAAGCAATAGCTTAAGTAGAAACAGAATTATGACTGATATACATCATTTGCACGTAAATACTTAACCTGGAATTTCTAAGTCCGAAAAGGGTTCAAAATTCCACTAAATTCAATATCAGAGTAATGAATCTTTGTCTAGAGGCTGATATTATGGTCACGGAAGCATGTGCAAATATTCAAAGCAAAAGCCTTAGTAGAAACAGAGATTTTAAACACTTGCTCATAAACTTAACCAAAGCATTAAGCTGACGCTGACGCCAAAGCTGACGCCAAAGCAGACGCCCGGGTGACTGGAATAGCCCCCCTATTCTACAAATAGTCGAGCTAAGAAAACCTCTTTCATAATCAAGAATGCCAGAGGTTAAAGGTCACTACATCCCTCATGACAATATTTTCAAGTTATTTGAATAGTGTTGGTATTAGCTCTAAGCTCATTTGCATAAATGCACTTCCAACCATGTAGTACTAAAGGTCAATTGTACATACCCATCTTTATTTGAAGATTCATATTGTTTGGCAATATCATAAGGTGTAAACCCTTCTTTATTCTTCACATAGAGATTAGCTAGCCCAACATAATTAATCAATAACCAGCTACCATGTGCATGTCCCTCTCTGACACATATATGTAGAGGAGTGTTACCATCTTTATCTTGGTGAAGGGCATCACTACGCTACAAAATACAACAAGATTAGTGTGAATTATTGTTTGTAAGGTGCTTCAACAGTTATTTGTATTTCTGAGGCTGGTGCACCTTACCATGAATTCTTCGAGTTTCTAACAACATTGTAACCACAAACCTCTATCTGAGTCACAAGTTGCTCATCCAACTTGAATGATATACATGTACTTGTATTTATTCATTAAAGACAAGAAACTTTCCTTTTCTAATGGTCAATTATTTGATGGCTTGACATCGCCATTCACCGTGACTTTAAAAACCAGGGCTTGTGCTAACTTTACAAGTTTAGGAGTCATTGACCCCTTAGCTGTGAAACTTTAGTGGTTAAACTCTTGTTGAAGAGGTCAAAGCATTGAAAAGAGTGCACCATAAATTGTAATAGTTTCTTACTTTCTTCAAATTTCACCATTTATATCTTTATAAGAGATTCATATTTCATATGTTACGTGTAAATCTAACAAGAATAAAGAAGCCAGCAACAAACTTTACAATTAACAATATTTATTGACAATAATGACAATATGAAATTAATACAAAAACAAATTGCAATACCTTGAATGTTAAATCCTAAAGTTTTTAATTTTAGATCCCATTGAATTAAGTTCCTGGTCCACAAATAATAAGTCCAATAATATCCGAATTTAAAATTAAACACACTTTTAAACACAATTTTAAGATAACGAGAAATCCCCTTTTAGTTTAACACAGTACTACTAAATGAAACCATTAGTCTAAACCAAGTGAACCAAGAATGCTGTAGGAATCCCTTTATATAATACCATAGAACAATCTAGAATAGCATAGAACATTAGAAGACTCTTGAGTTTGAATCACTTTCTAAAAGTCCTTTCTAGAAAGATCTCAAATATTCTACATACATATTCTGTTTACCTAACAGTGTCAAGAGATCAAAAAATTCCCAGACTAATTCTAACAAGAGCTGTCACTGTAAGATGACAATGCCCCCGACACCGCTTTGATTTAGAAGTTATGGCCAATGTTAAAGTTTTTGGACGGAATGACGGACGGACGGACGGACAGACGGACGGACGGACAAGTCAAATTTATGATGCCTCCCTATCGGGGGCATAAAAATAGACACGGTAAAAACCATTAGGATTATTTATATATAACACATATGAATCTCTTATAAAGATATAAAAGGGCCTATTATTTCTCACTTTGGGAAATTGCAGAAGTATACAGATACTAATATTCCCTCTTAGAAATTTTGGGGGTCAATATAGAATATTTCAAAATTTCTGAGGGCTAAAACCCTGATTTAAAGGGTCAGACACAAGCCCTGCTTATACTTGTCACTCATTCTAGTTCCCCTGTGACATTTGACCATAAAATAACCATTCTCATAGTTTTCCCTTCATTCTGCTACAGCGACCAAAGCTTGGGCAGACAGTAAAGATAAAGATCAGCCTGCACAGATATGCATTCTGATCTTAGCCTACTATGCTTGCTTTCTACCTTATTTATGTACGGAAATCTTGAGCAAGACTAGTTGAACAATCTCTAAATTTGGTGTTTCTATGAAAACTTGAGCCAAACTTGTTCAAATACCCCCAAATTTGTCATTTCTATGGAAACAAAATCTAAATTCATCATGATGCATTCAACTTACCCCTTTTCGCATCAAGAACTGGAAGGCCTCTAGGTGCCCAAATCCACATACTATGTGTAAAGGTGTCTGTAAGTTGTTGTCAACATCTCGGAAGTTATATCCACATTCTTCAAAGTACTTCAGCATGTATCTTATAATGGATAATTAAACATACAATTTTTCATCATGTTGTAGTAGTAAAATATTTTAGGTCATTGACTAAAACAGAAAATCATGTTTCTTCAATGAGACTTACATCCTAAATTATGTCCTACTCTGATCTCTTTTTTTTCTGAATCACAATCTTTCAGTTACATCACACAAGGTATAAGCTTAGACTCTGAATTACTAACCCAAAGTTACCATATTGATGGCATAGTGCGAAACAATTGTAACTGCCTATTTCCTTATATGCAGTTACAACTGTTTTGCAATGAGCCATTGATATGATAATTACACAAAATACTTTTGTCTGAAATAGATCATTTCTGTGTCAATTGACATGGAAAAATTTTTAAAGGATGTTTGTATGAGGTGTTTTTTTAAGACAAGATGAAAATACCTGATAAATGAGATTTTTAAGACATCATGAAGAAGATTTTTTATAACTTGAGTGAAAACATTTGACCTTGTCATGACTACTTGCTTTAAACCAATGCAAAACCATCTTTGTTTCCTCATTAAGCTATCTTAAGATACAAAACCATTTTTGTTTCCTTATTAAGATATCTTAAGATTCTTTTTTAGATGCTGAAACATCTAGCCCAACCAAATGCTTTATCTTAAAAACTTGATTAGAATCTTAAGAATCTCTCTCTAAGAACACACCTCTGGCGGCACCCCCAGAGGCTTGAAGCTGGTTGTGCACACTTGACCATTACACTCTTGTATAGAACTTATCATTTATTTAGAATTAGAAATAAAACCTATTTTTTTTTTCTTTAAGTTTGTTTCCCCCAATAAAGTGGATGACTATTATTGAACTCCTCAGTATTTGATGAAAATCTGTAAAATATTGTCTAATCTAGGGTTAAACATTGGGGCTATTATTAGAATAAATGGAAGTTTAGTAGTACAAGAACAGAGTTTTAAGGGGTTTTGATCATCTGAGACACAAAAATTAGTAGCCAGGACTCTCCAAACTGTGTGATGCAGGTCCCATAGACTCTCTGGGGATCAACTTCTGAAAAGAAATGAAGCCTGTTTTTTACAGGCTTCCATTCTTTCCTGAAATTGAGACCCAAATATTAATAAACTTCCATCAATTTCTTTACCTTTAACCAGGTAATAGCTCTAAGTTTACATTATAAAAGATTATAGCCTTAAAGGAATAGTCTACACCTAGAGAAGGGACTCCCAAAATTAAAGAAAGGACCCCTAAGACTCCAATGATTGAATCCTTTTGACCCTATTTTGTTGATGTTAGAATAAAACCCTGCAACAACAAAAATGTCATCAAGTTGTTCTTATTACTTACACACTCCCTAACTGTGCAGCATCATGCAGTGGTAGTCTGCCCACACCATCACGCACATCAAGTTTACCACCGTATCTAACCAGCATGTGGACGAGAGCTGGCATGCCTCGCTTGCTGGCATAGTGCACTGATGTCTCATTAAAATTATTGACATCATTTGGGTTAGCCCCCGCGTCCAGTAAATATTTCACCAGGTCCTTGTCACCAGTCAAACATGCTCTGTGTAGTGGCGTTTGACCATTCCATCCTGTTAAAAGATGAAGGAGTATTTATTGATTTCATTGAGGTATGAAACTAAAAACCTAATAATACTGTATGAATATATAAAGCAGGTTCAATACATGAAATCAACAATTATTATATTCATATTTTATAATTTAATATCATGAAGCAACAATGTAAAGATTTGTCAGATAAGAAACAGGTTTCTTACAGGACTTCTTTTTGCAGAACCTTACAAAATACATGTACATGTAGATGCAAAATCAATATTTATTTCATTTAGAAATAAAACTTACTTTTCAGCCAACCAGAATGCACAAATATTGATGGAAACACATATGCAAAGCCAATTCATACATGAGTGTGATCTAATCAACAAATATTATCTTCATAGCTTTTGATTCAATATCATGGAGCAAAATGTAAAGAGTTTTCAGTTAAGAAACAGATCTCTTAAGAGACTACTTTTAGTGGAAGCTTACAAAACAGTTAGGTAATAAAAACTGATTTCATTGGGGAATAAAACCACTTTTTATTCCAATCAAAACATGTGAATATTGATGGACACAACTAAAAAAAAATTATTACATGGTGACAAGTATAGTCTATGTTGTTTGTGCTGCTATCTCTTTTAACCCTTGTCCTTCTGAATTTAAGGGCTATTTTTTTCCAAACAAATTGCCAAAGTTTGGGACTTTTTATTAGCCTCATAAATGTTATGTTTTTAACTCTTGTCATGCTGAACCCGGATTATTCCTGCCCTGGCAGGAGCTATAGACAAACATCAGCCTGCACATATGTGCAGTCTGAACTTTGTCAATACCACCTGTATTTCCTTTTTTTGAAACCAGAAAAGCTAGAAAATTCAATTCTAAAATTGAATACTTAATTACATTTGTGCATCCTGAGCTTTGAGCACTATGATTTTGTTGCAATTTTGCAAAGATTTTTTATTCAGCATGACAAGGGTTAATTTCACACTAATAACATGCAAGAATGCAAGACTGTACTGGCTTAGATTGGACTGTATGAATATTCAGGCCAATCACAACCTATATTACTGCCTGCCAAAATTTTGTGTACAGCAGAAAAATGTCATGAACAAGATGTGTTTGTGAAACACAAATGCCCCGTAACAGCATTTTTTTTTTTCAAAATATTGACCTTGATAGATGACCTTGACCTTTAAGCTTGACCTTGACCTTGATACCTACAGGTGTACATCACTGAGATCTTACATCATGCCATTTATGAGCGAGCCGAGGGTATCTAAAATATGCTTGAATAAACTGAACAATGAAAGTTGTTTGGTTATGTTTTCAAGAAGTTTGACCTTGACATATGACCTTGACCTTGTCACATGACCTTGACTTTTGGAACCAGCAGATGCGTATCCTTGAGATCAATCATAATGCCAAATATCAGCCTTGTATCTTGAATAGGCTTGAAGATATTGGCAATGTTAAGTTTTTTGGTTAAGTTTATGAGTAATTTGACCTTGACAGATGTCCCTGACCTTGTCACATGACCTTGACTTTGGTTCCAGCAGATACGTATCACTGAGATCTATCATCATGCCTAATATAAGCCTTTGTATCTTGAATAGGCTTGAAGATATTGGCAATGTTTAGTTTTTTGGTTAAGTATTTAAGTAATTTGACCTTGAAAGAAGACCTTGAACTTGACAGATGACCTTGACTTTGGTACCAGCAGATGCATATCATCAAGATCTATTATCATGCCAAATATGAGCTTTGTATCTTGAAAAGGCTTGAAGCTATTGGCAATGTTAAGTTTTATGGTTAAGTTTTTAGTTATTTGACCTTGAAAGAAGACCTTGCCCTTGACAGATGTCCTTGACTTTGGTACCAGCAGATGTGGATCATTGAGATATGAGCCTTGTATGTTAAATAGGCTTGAAGATATTGGCAATGTTTAGTTTTTGGGGTTTTTTTTACTTATTTGACCTTGACATATGACCTTGACCTTGCCACATGACCTTGACTTTGGTACCAGCAGGTGTGGATCATTGAGATTTATCATCATGCCAAATATGAGCCTTGTATTTTGAATAGGCTTGAAGAAATTGGCAATGATCAGTTTTTTTTGTTAACTTTTGCAGACAGACAGGCGGGCGGACGGACAGATGGAGAACGGTAAAACAATATACGGGGGCATAAAAATGGGAAAGGTTGACCTTTCAATTGAAGGACTACCGGAATTATCAATTTCCTTTCTAAAACTCAAATATCCTGAAATGTCGATATTTTCGCAATAAGAAATATATTGTAACTAAATATTAGAAAATAATTGACATACTCATCAAAGCTATACACGATTTGATGGATGACGTCACGGTACCTTGTTGTTTACATCCAAGGAATCGCTGTAGGCAGAAAGATCTACCAGTTGCATACACAAATAGTAAAAAATCCAATATTCAAGTAATTGGATTGTACATTTCTAATAATTTTTCCCAAGTTACAAAGGTATCAAAATTTAGATAAATCATCCATTCTTTTGATTATGCAGTCGTCATCATGTGACATTGTCTTTGAAAAGAATATTTTTCGTCGAAAGATAGCCACCCAGAAATGTATATAAGTAAAAAAAAAAGTCGTTGTTGAGCAACAAATGTATGGAATATTTGTCATAAATTAAGCTGAATTTATGTGTGCCACTCAGTAACGAAATATAGTATATCTTACCTAAACTGAGTTGTTTCGAATTTCAATGCTGATTTTTCTTCATCCCAATTCTGTTATTCATCCCGTCACAGAAATTTAAAAAAAAAAACGGGGCTCTTTTCCCTTATTTGTCTCTAAAGATTATTAATCCAATTATTAGTTTAATCTGTAAATTTTGAGAATCACCTTCTACTCTTGAAAACCGACTTGCTTCCATAAAAAGTTCACCCCACACATAAAGACTAGAAAGCCATGAATGGCTTGTGTAGCTCCACAGGCTTGAAATTCTTGTTAAAACAAATAAATGTTTTGACTAGATTATAGGTATTTAGGGTTCTACTGATGTTGAAATTGATTTTCAAAGTTTCAACTATATAACAAATAGAGAAATGACCTCCACTCTTAAAAGACATATTTTTCATCAAATCAAAATAATTTTTGGCTGCATGATAATGGGTCACCCAAAGATCATACCAAAAATGTTTGATTGATATCCATCAGTTACATTCTGAGGAAATGATTTTCATAATTTCCACTATTTAACATATTGAGAAATGACCTCCACCCATAAAATACATATTTTTCATCCAATCAAAATAATTTTTGGTACACTGATAAAGGGTCACTCAAGGATCATTCCAGTGACATTTGGTTGATATCAAAATATTAGATTCTGAGAAAATGATTTTCAAATTTTCCACTATATAACATATAGACAAATGACCTCTGCCCATAAAATGCATATTTTACATCCGATCACAATGATTTTTTGTAGACTGATAAAGGTTCTGATATCCATCAGTTACATTCTGAGAAAATGATTTTCAACGTTTCCACTATATAACATATAGAGAATAGACCTCCGCCCATAAAATGCATATTTTCCATCCGATCACAATGATTTTTTATAGACTGACAAAGGGTCACTCAAGGATCATTCCAGTGAAATTCGGTTGATATCCATCAGTTACATTCTGAGAAATTGATTTTCAAAGTTTCCATTATATAAGAGAATTGACCTCCGCCCATAAAATGCATATTTTCCATCCGAATACAATGATTTTTTTGTAGACTGATAAAGGGTCACTCAAGGGTCATTCATGTCAAATTTAAATGGTATCCATTAATAAGAATCTGAGAAAACTCACTTTTTACCATAATAAAGTGGCTTACTTTATCAAAAGCCTTGCTGAAGTCTAACAAAACTAGATCAATTTGTTTTCCTTCAGTAAGGCTTCTGGCAAGATGGTCAGTCAGTTGCATTAGCTGGGTTTCACATGAGCCCAGTTCTCTGAAGCCATAAAGAATATCATTTTTGTCAAAATGTTTAGTTAGATTTGATGCTACAATATGTTCAAGAACTTTACACAAAATACATGTTAAGGATATAGGCCTGTAATTTGCAGGATCTTCTTTGTTTCCTTTCTTAAAAAGTCGCGTCATGTTTGTCTCCTGACTCCTTTTGCCTACCAGAAATGCACATGCCCTGTAAATTCTCAATATAAACAATGACAATCAACTCTACTATATAAAGCTGATCAGCTGGGCCACAATTAGAAACCAGCTTTGCGTTCAGGGCTTGAAAATTCTACTCGTCCGCTCGTCCTGCTTGATTTTTTCCTTCTTTGTCTATATAAGCAGGACAAGTGGATTTTGCAAAATATCACTTATGAAATTAATGTATCACTATATTTTTTTTATAGCAGGACGAGTAGAAATTTTAAGAATTTTCAAGCCCTGGCGTTGCCACTGACAGGATATTGCAAACCATTTTCAAATTATACCTACTTTGCACGCAACTGCATGTAAAGCGAGTATAATTTGAAAAGGGTTGGTAATATCTTGTTGCTGAAACTCGGGGCTGGTTTCTGGCTGAAAATAAATGAATTCGGGACCCGTTCGGGCCAGTTATAAGTTGGCCCTCACCTTTGCAGTGTAACAATTTGGGATTTGCTGCTACCAGTTGTTGCACAGGTATAATCGCGCCACTGCTAAGAGCATGAAATAGAACTTGAAGATCGGCGTTCAGTTTATCATTCCCTGAGTCCCCTTGTGGCTTCTGCATCTTCGGTTTTAAATTTTCAAAGCAAATTTCAGGAATATTTTACCCTGTCGTCCATGTTGGATACGATACCTAACACCTTTACATAACGAAGACTCTGATTGGATGTGATGTATTTATCTTACTTTATCATCCAATAGAAAATGTTGTTGCTTACAGCGGTCACGGGTTAATTGTCAACAACAACAACAACATCAAATGTACACAAAAAAGGGGCAGCGTCAAAATCGTTATTTATTGACTCAATAAGCGTTGTCATTTCAAACTCAATTTAAATTTTGATTTTTAGAATGTCGCTGATCACTTTGGCATGCACGGTACTGGTTTGTATCGGTTACACCAGTTCATTTTCCCCTGCTGATTTACCATTTCGGAATGTTAGTTTACCCTGGGCTGTGAGGGTGGATGATCTTGTTAGCCGCCTGTCTCTAGAAGAAGTGACCGATCAGCTTGCACGAGGAGGGGCAGGTAGCAATGGTCCAGCATCTCCAATCTCCCGATTAGGCATAAAGCCTTTCCAATGGGATACAGAATGTTTGAGAGGAATGGCATTCACTGGAGAGGCCACAGCATTTCCACAGAGTATCAACCTGGGTGCTACATTTAGGTAATTTTGTTTTGTTTTCACTTATACAGACAAATTTACATATTGATGGTTTACTTGTTCCCCTAGCGCTTCTATTTAGTAGGTCTAATCTCCTTAGTTCAGCTACTACTGATTATTTCAAATGTTCTTATTTCCCCAGAACCATAATCCACCACCAGATACTCCATTCCTTCTTTCTATAGAACAGTTTAAATTGGCTGTTAACCACCTTGAGCACAGTACACCCTAAATCAGTACACTGGATAGAAAAAATTGACAATATTTAGGGACATGTCAAACAGTTTAACTCATGATTTTCCCACTATTATTATTATATAGAGTTGAGAGCAGTCAGTGAAGGCTAAGATCTGTGTAGGCTGATCTGAATCTATGCTGTCTTCCAAAGCTTTGTGTACAGCAAATATGCAAATATGTCATGGACAGGCTTAGATGTTTCTGACACAGACAAGAAAATAAAATTAAAAAATGTCCTTAAAAATCTCATACATTGTCTTCATGGTTATCTAATAAGTAAGCTGAAATGTTTTGGTTCGGTGTGTGGTTTTAGCTCCACTGGTCGAAGGCTAAAGAGCTATTGTCATGGCGGTGTGTCTCCTGTGCGTGCGTTCGCCAGTGCATCTGTCCGTGCGTGTGTAAACTTTTTCTTTAAACATCTTCTTTTACCAAATCAATGGGTGGATTTTCATGAAACTTGGTAGAAATATTCCTTGGGTGACCTTCTTCTAAAATTATTAAAGAAATTTTGATTGACTCCCAAATATGGGCGTGGCAGGACATTGCATTTTTTCACTTTGAAATCTTTAAAAATCTTCTCCAAAACCATTGGCCAATTTCAATCAAACTTGGCATGGATGTTCCGTGGGTGACCCTTTACTAAAAATTGTTCAAGAAATTTTGATTAGCCCATAAATATGGGGGTGGCAGGGCAGGCCTTATTTTGAGCTCGAAATCTTTTGAACAACTCTCCTCCTGAATCACTGGGCTGAATTCAACAAAACTTTACAAGAATGTTCCTGGGGTGAACCCTATCAAAAATTGTTCATGAAATTTTTGATTGGCCTATAAATATGGGGGTAGCAGGATTGGGCTTATTTTCAGCCTGAAATGTTTGAACGACATTTCCTCCCAAACTATAGGGCCAATTTCAATGAAACTTGGCATGGATGTTACTTGGGTTACCCTTTACTTAGATTGATCAAGAAATTTTGATTGGCCGATAAATATGGGTTTAAGTTTAAACATATTTTATTGTCATCATTACAACAATGTTGTTATATAATATTTCATATTACACAAATGCTCATGACAAAATGGGTGTGGCAGGGCAGGGCTTATTTTGAGCCCAAATTCTTTGAAAGACATCTCCTCCTGAATCACTGGGCTGATTTCAACAAAACTTTACCAGAATGTTCCTTGGATGACCCTTTTCAAAAACAGTTCCTGAATTTTTTGTGATAAGCCCATAATTATGGGGGTGGCAGGGTTGGGCTTATTTCTAGACCGAAATCTTTGAACGACATTTCCTACCAAACAATTTGTCCAATTTCAGTGAAACTTGGCATGAATGTCTTTGGGTGACCCTTACTTAAATTGTTCAAGAAATTTTGATTGGCTGATAAATATCGGTGTGGCAGGTCGGGGCTTATTTTGAGCTTTTAAACGACATCTCCTCCCAAACCATTGGGCCAATATCAATGAAACTTGGCATAGATGTTCCTTGGGAGACCGCTTGCGAAATTTAGATTGGTCCATGAATATGGGCATAGCAGGGCGGGGCTTATTTTGAGCCAGAAATCTTTGAAAGACATCTGCTCCTGAACCAGTTGGCCAATTTTAATGAAATTTTACCAAAATGTTCCTAAGGTGATCTTTTACAAAAATTCTTTGTGAGGTTTTGATTGGCGGGGGGGGGGGGGGGGGGGCTTTGAGCCTGGTATCTTTGAAAGACATCTCCTCCTGAACCTAGTGCTATAACAAGATGGGTAAAGGGATGCAGCTTCATGGGGATTGAGTATTTTTGCGGCAATGTGGGCCTTTACCTTGTTAATTATTATGAAATAGGTCCTAAGAGATTTCAATGTGTTGTTTTCATTCAAAGAAAGATTTATTTAATAAAAGTCTAAAGATATTAAAGCCAGTGGAGTGATACATTACCTCTTGGGCCTCTTGTTTTTATTTTTTTGTTATAATATTGCAAAAAGAATATTTTACTTTTAGAACTCCTTTGAAGCTTTCACAGGATTATAGGGTCATAAGGAGAGTAAGGAAGCTTCCTTTTCCAAA
Source organism: Fragum whitleyi (assembly GCA_948146395.1). Lineage (NCBI taxonomy): Eukaryota > Metazoa > Mollusca > Bivalvia > Cardiida > Cardiidae > Fragum > Fragum whitleyi. The sequence continues at coordinate 4,431,485 of OX411545.1, read as the reverse complement.
TCTTTTGTTGGATCAAAGGGAATGTACCCTTAGAAATGTGGAATGTCTTACGGGAAATACAGGAAAACAGGCTAATGGATAATAAAATATTTTCCTATACACATTTTTCTCAAGATGATTTTAGGGTTAAAGGAAGGTTTCCTGTGAAAGTAGAATTGGTATATCAGAAAACAGAGACAAAGGATGCTAAAAATAAGTTTTAGAGAATAAAGTTTATTCATTAATTCACACATTCTTTTTTAAACAATGAAGTTCATGAACTTTTAGATTAAACTAAGGAAAAATTGTAAAGCCAGTTGAGCATCTCGGGCCTTTGCTGGCCAAACTTTTCAAAAACAATTCTTAGCTAGGACACTCCTTTTCAAAATACTTTGCAGAATAAAAACCAACAAAGAAGTCTGGTTACCCTGGCAATGTGTTAAAATATTTCTCCATCCAAATTGGTAGGGCTTAGAGCTTTCAAATTTTGTAAATAACATTGGCTAGTACTTGTCTTTTAATGGGTTACACTACCATGAAAATTAGCCACATTGGAGCTATTATTTCATCCTAAATAGGAATATCTGTGTACAGTTGCAAAATCTTATTTAGAAAATTTGTAGGGAGAGCTACTGTTATGATGGGCTTTTTTTCTAAAAATTGAGAAGAGACCTTAGCCTGCTCATTTTGTAAATTTTAGCGTTGTTTTTGGAAGAATTGGGAAACATGGTTTTAATGAAAGTAAGATTCATGTATCATTCGCAAGATTTATAAAGAAATAGCTGTTTATAGAGTCTTATCAGTGATATGATTTATAGATAAATAAATAAATTTCACAGAAAAATGAGTTTTGAAGAAAAATAGTCAACATAATGCAAACTGAGCTCTAATTTTGGGGAATTTCTCTTCAACAAATGGGAAAAATAGAATTTTTAATTGGATAGTAGCTGACGGTTGATAGTGTATATTGAAGTGTAAGGGATCAGTGCAGAACTATCGTAAATGCCTATATTATGTATTGGCATTTACAATAGTTCTGTATGGTTCCCAAAATTTGCCAAAGAACAAAGCTTTAAAGTAACAACCTGACAGCATTATTTATCATGTGTGCTCAGGCAAGGGAATTTTAAAATCCACATGAAAACAAAAAAGACACTACTAAAACTTATTCAACAATAATACATTGTAGATGAAATTTCAAAATGTATATCAGTCATTAGCTTGAGATAAATCTGTTATCAAATTTTATTATACCAACTTCTATTATGAAATTTTGCATAATTTTGACCCAGATAGATCATAGAAGTTTATTGTTAGATAAATGTGATTAATTGGGGAAAAGGGTCCAATTTGAAATTCCAAATTCTTTTTACTGAAATACTTGAAAAAGAATTAAAAAATAGCACAGGTCAATCACAAAGGGTTTTAAGAAACAGAAACCATATACATAACAACTTTTACAGAATTCACTAGGGCCATAATTGCCTCTAAATTGAGAGATGGGGCGAAAGCCCATGCATGTATTGTGTTACTCATGTTCATCTATCAAAATATCCATCTGTTAATCTTCAAAAACTTCAGACACAAACAAAAACATTTTCCCATTATTTCAACACTATTCAAGCTAAAAGGCATTTCTGGTATCAAGGTTCCTCTCATCAATCTGCATCTTTGAAGGTCAAGGTCATCTAACAATGTCAAGGTCAGTTATCAAGGTCATACTTAAAAAAAAATGGCGGTTTAATGGGCATTGGTGTTTTACAAACACATCTTGTTCTTGTATTGAACCAGAACGTTTTGAGATCTAGTGAATTATAGTGCGGTTCCTTATGTACGAAAAAGGGCTCCCGTAGGATTTTCGTGCTGAAATTGATTTTTCAGTTTAAATTGATTGTTTAGGGGTCAAGTAATCGCAAACAATGCGGGTCCAAATTTTCCGAACCCGTTTCCCGATTTTATGGGCTCTCAAAGGAGCCCATATGAGCAAAACGGGTATTTTCCTGAAAGAGGGCTCATGAGATGTGAATTTTTTTCCTAAAATGATTTCTTTGGTTACGCTGTGTATTAAGTGTGGATTGGAGAAAAAGATACAAAAATCCATGTTTTAAAAGCTTATTTCACCATTTTATGGGCTCTCAGAGAGCCCAAAACAGCCATTTTGCTGCTTTTATAGTAGTGGGTTAAGGGGAAAAACCTTGTTTGTTTCGACATGATTTCTTAAGCCCTGTTTGGTATTAAGTATGGGTTTGTGTGGAATACTTGCATGTCCATGTTCTCTAGGGTAATTTTGGAATATGTGTGGGCTCTCATAATAACCCATATGAGCCGATTGGGGTTTTTTCCTTAAAAAAGATTCACAAAAAATGAAATTCCTTTGACCTTTCTTTTCAAATTAAGTTCAATGCCTAGCGATGGTTAGTATTGGTGTATATCAATATTAAATTTTTAACTTCTCATATGCTTTTTGATTGGCTTTTAAATGAGCCCATATGAACAGATTCATGAGTTTTTCAAACTCGCGATTTTTGAAATAAATACACCCCTCTTTATGATGCCTACTTGTACCACAAATGGTACAAAAAGTATATAAATCAAATTTTCAAAATCCATACAGTCAAAACATAAAGAAATTGACATAGTGAGTGATTGTGGAATTATATCGAAATGAAATTGAATGAGTGGGAGGAGTGTGTTTTGAATGACTTTTAAGGGAGGTAACATGGAATCGCTAATTGCGTTCAAAATATCCATTATCCCCCTTTAAATGTTTTTTGAGAATGAATGAATGGAGCGATGAATGAATGATTTAGAATGATTTTGTTAGGAATATCTTTCAATTTCACAATGTTCTTAATTGTACTCGTTGCATTGACGCTAAATGAAGCCCATAAGAGAAGGGCGTGTATGTGTGCGTGCGTGTGTGTGTGGTGTGTGTGTTTTGCATAATGCAAATATACGACAGATTAAAATAATAAACGACATATTTCGTAAAATGTGTTTGTTAATGTAACTCGCTCGTACCACAAATGGTATCAATGATCTCTTTGGGTCGGAGATATTCTGTTTAAATTTCCTAACCAATTATCCTACTTTTATCGATTATATGGACCCTTAATAAGCCCATATGAGTCAACATGGTTACTTTGCCAACAGTTTGGTTCAAGAAAAGATTTCTGAAGAATGGTATTTCTGAGGCCTTATGAGTTAATAGGTGCGGGTCTCGGTAAAACATATGTCAATCAATATTTCAAAGCCCATACCTATTTCATTGGCGCTTAATGAAGCCCATAAGAGCATTTTCTGGCATTCTGTAAATATACAATGGATAAATATGTTTTATTCAATGTTGTATTTTTGACATTTATATGTTCCCATGAATATAAATCACGTCGTCTTAGTTTTGCTAGTTTGTCCGCTTTTCTCTGTTTCAAATTGTTGTTACTAGCCTTTAGCTTCTCGAGTAAAGTATACATGTATATAATGCATAGTTCGCTTATGCATATAAATTTAGAACTGTATCAAACAACAAGTTCATCAAGTAAGAGTGATAGATGTGTGCATCAGCTCTCTTCCCTTAAATTTCTATCAAAGAAACACAATTGCTGTTGATACAAGGTTTACATTTACAGATTATTGAGTCCTTACGAATTGCCATTCTTGTAAACATTTTCAAGCATTCGCAGGCAAAACGCCTGCATCAGTTAACTACATGTCCCTACTTACATTTTTATGGAAATGTCTATTAGTATATTTTTCATCTGTTCTGGTAAAATTTGCTGCTGTTTTTAAAAACAAATAGTGAATCTTCCTAAAAATCAAGTATGCATATGGTTTGCAAAGCTTATTACAAGCAAATTCTTGTATCATATGTAGTTATATTATCTTTTATCTATTTTGTTTAATTTTGCATAGAAATAAGTTACCAAAAATTCATATCATTTACAACAACTTTATCATTTCAACTCGTTTTGTCGTGTTATAATCTCTATACAGGTGCATTTATGTCTATAGAAGGAACATCATGGACTAGACCAAATCATAGGAACCCGTTATTTTAATGAAATGCACGATATTGTATGTCTGTTAAATTGCATCGACTTATCAGTAATCTGTGTACATGTTATCTTGCATATTTGAATCATATCTTGCTGCCTCGGGAAATGCATGTTTGGTAAAGAGCATCATTGGGCATGGCTATCTGATTCTTGTTTTAATTTTGCAACCTACCCAGTGCAAACGAAAGACCTTGAAAAGATATCCCTATTCAATGGACGCATGTAGGTATTGAGGGTTCGTTATGGCTAAAAGAGGGACTTTCTTGCTGACTATATGTATATACTAAAAAGGCGATGCATATCAAGATAATGATTACCGATATTTACTTTAATTACACGGAGAAAATATCGGACTAAGGCAAAGCAAGACTGCTCTAGTATTGCTTGATTCACATAGTTGAAGGAAATGCTTGGAAAGTTTTTCTATGGTAGATATGTCTTCAAAGAAATAAAAAATGTACTTCAAGTTTTCTTAAGTGTATAGGTGGAAATTAATATGGAACAACCATAAGATAAGATATGAACGGACATTGTTATTACCGCTTCAAGTGCAACACTGTCCCGGTAACAGCTATGCCCCTTCAAATCTAAACGGACTTTCACCAATAAATTCACCAATTCATTGGTCACACAAACCTAGAGGTAAATGCTTCTTAGAAATTAGCAACGATAAGTATATTATTTTGGTTTGGAAGACGTGTGAAACATGCACAGTGACAAGGAAAATTTCTTTAAGCCAATACAGAATAATAATGATTGTTTTTTACCAGTCATTTTAAAATAAGACCAACAAGAACGGCTTGATAACATCGAAAACTTTAAACTTCAATTTATTAATCATCGAAAAATATTATTATTCCTTGCAATGAGTCTCTTGACTATTTCAGTTCGAAACAATAAAGACAGTAACTGCGGCAACTGAAAAGAAGATTAATTCCTTCTTGACCTTACACCGCTCCACAATCATGTATGTTACAGTAAAGTCAAATCTATCAGTAAAAAAGGTGTGGTGACCATGGCTGTGTGCTTAAAGCTACTCTTTCACAGTTCTTCATCTAGAACAATTTCAAATCTGGTTCATAGATTCGGAAACGTGTGCAATTTTTGATGTTTAAAAATCGCACATGGGTATGGCACTAACAACAACCCATTTAAAAAAAATGTAGTTTGAATGTTTGAATCGGCAAGGTCAGTGACGAACCAGTCTTTTTATATCAAGGCTATAAATTTTGAAATTGTTAATTTTCATGTAAAATGCTTCATTTTTCTCATGTTTCGATATGAAGTTCCCTAATTCACAAATACTTCGACCTTGGCCTTTGAAAGAATGGGACACACAGAAGGAATTGCATGCGCAAATAGTTGACTCAAAATTTAAGAATAATCTTTTAGGGTTAGTAGTTGCTTTATTTTTTCAGAATGGAATTCCGCCAAATTCAGGAATATGTCTTTTTTTGTCTTACAAGATCGAATCGTTTTATTGTAGAGTCTTTTACACGATAAAGTCATAATTTCCGATTTATATAAAAAAATCAAAAATCGAATTTCCCAATCTGTGAAAGAGCAGCTTTGATTAATAAAGCGAGTTTTATACAATCGACCGGGGTTACATATTTTAGGTTTTCGACTACAATGATTTTAGACTTGTTTAAGAAAGCTTCAAACTTTAGAGTAGTTATTTCATTTATTTGGAGGATATTAAAACCTGCACATAATTTATGAGCTTCACCAAGCGCCAATAATCATGTGTGGGCTTTTTGATATTTGATTCATTTTTTAGCTCCACTGGCTGAAAGCCACTGGGGCTATTGTCATGGCGTTGTGTCCGTCGTGCGTCCGTCCGTCCGTGCGGTCGTAAACTTTTTCTTTAAAAATCTTCTCCTCAGAAACTACTGGATGAATTTCAACCAAACTTCACAGGAATGATCCTTGGGTGACCCTCTTTCAAAGTTGTTCAAGAAATTTTGATTCAATGAAAAACATGGATTTAATGGGCGTGGCTAATTTCCAAATATGGTAAAAAGTGACTTTTCTCAGATTCTAATTGATAGATACCAATTAAATTTTACATGAATAATCCTTGTGTGACCCTTTATCAGTCTACCAAAAATTATTGTGACCGGATGAAAAATATGCATTTTATGGGCGGAGGTCATTTCTCTATATGTTATATAGTGGAAACTTTGAAAATCATTTTCTCAGAATGTAATTGATGGATATAAATCAAATTTCACTGGAATGATCCTTGGGTGACCCTTTATCAGTCTACCAAAAATTATTGTGATCGGATGAAAAATATGCATTTTATGGGCGGAGGTCATTTCTCTATATGTTATATAGTGGAAACTTTGAAAATCATTTCAACATCAGTAGAACCAAAAATACTTAAAATCTAGTCAAACCTTAGATTTGCTATTTCAAGAATTTCAAGCCTGTGGAGCGACTCAAGCCATTCATGGCTTTCTAGTTTTAATTCTACCCTCATCATAACCCTTCTTAATTTAATGAGGCTCGAGAAATGTTTAAGAAAAGAAATTGATTTTCTCCCACCCATTATTAGGCAAAGTGTCCGCATTGGTTCATATTGGCTCATTTAGATCCAGTTAAAATGATTAAACATCTCGTAGTTGGTTAAGAGAATTTCGATTGACATTTTGTTTCAACCATTAAAGAATCATTTGCAGCAATGTTGGTACCCTTGAACACCATAAGAAGTGCCGATGTTCTTTAAAACCTAACTTCGGTAATTCATTGTCCGGCTCCTATGGGATCCTTTGCAAGCCAATCAAAAGGAATATTAGACTTTAAATACGGGCTTACTGTTTATTATACCAAAGCTATCTTAAATACAATAACGTGCTGAAAGTAATTGGAGAACGATTCAACCGCAATGAAAATAACCTTTTTTTGACACTTATTCAAAAAAGCACCCAAATCAGTTCACATGGGCTATTATGACGGAGAGCCCATAAAATCTTAAAATGGTTATAGAGAACATGGACCTGCAAGTATTTCAATGCTAACCAACACTTTATACCAAACAGAGCTTAAAAAATCATCTCTAGACAAAAAAATGTTTTTCCTAAACCCATTATTAGGAAACAGCCAAAATTGCTATTTTGGGCTCTGTGAGAGCCAAAAAATAGTGGAAAAGCTTTTGAAATATGGGTTACTGTATTTTCTAAAATGTTCTAACACTAAATACATTGTTAACCCAGGGGTGAGGAAATCCCATGCCCGACTTGTCCGACCCGGGCTTTTGTACATGCGGACAATTACATTTTTTCTAAGCCACTTGTACAAGGACAAGTAAATACCAAGGCAAATCTTGGCATGTAACTAAAAAGAATTAAGAGAGCGATCCTAATGTTTATATCATAGGGTAGAAAACATTGTTTTTAATGAAGAAAATGCTGGAAACCAGCATTTTCTTCATCAAAAAGCAATGTTTTTTCTCGAATTTATCTGTTCACTCTTTTGCGGACAAGTTCATTTTGGTCCTGAATGAGAAGAACATCCGCTTTTACTCGTCCAAGGACAAGTCCAAGAAAACTCATATTTCCACACCCCTGGTTAACCCAAAGAAAACATTTAAGAAGAACAAAAAAAACGCCTTTCCTGGACCTTGTAGTAGGAAAATACCCATTTTGCCCCTATGGGCTCCTTTGAAAGCCCATAAAATCGGGGAACAGATCCGAAAAATCCCGCATAGTTTCCGATTGCTTGACCCATAAACAATCAATTAAAGCCAAAAAATCAATTTCAGCATGAAAATCCTACGGGATTACATAAGGCACCGCAATATTATGTTAACTCAACAGTGGTATAATTTGTCCTTGATATCAATAATCATTGTCAAAGAAATGAAGAAAATGTGACAGTAGAAGCTCATCTTGTTGTATTCTTCAGTTGGAGGTTGATGAGAGATGTTGCCCGAGTGATTGGGATGGAGGTTCGAGCCAAGGTCAACAACTACACCTCACACAACCAGTATGGTGACCATCAGGGACTCAACTGTTTTGCTCCCATGATCAACATGATGAGACATCCATTGTGGGGGAGAAATCAGGTGTGTAGAACTGGACCTCTTTGGTGGACAATTTAACCCTTTGCTGTTTAATCCCTGCTTTTTACGTGCCTGTGATTTTATGATTGAGAAAACATTGTGAAAAAAGAAGAAATTGCTTCTGACAAGCAATTTCTTCTTTTTCCACACTATTTTATACCCTACTGAATGGTTATTTTTCAAATTATATCCACTTTTATTTTTCGTCTGCAAAACCTTTGAATTTGGACAGGTCCAAAATTGTGTAAAACAGGAAAGGGTTAAGCCTGTGTTTGGCATTTCCAACAATTTGACATATGTGTGAGACACAAACTTTGATTAGACAAGACACCATACATTGCAATAGAAATCTTCACTGAATGATATAAGATGGGTTGATACTTTATCTATCTATAGAATGCATATTGAAGACTCTGGTCAGACTGTGCAGATTCACAGGCTTGTGAGAGGATTTGCTTTTCTCACATGTGAAATTGTTGGCAATGTCACACACAGGCTAATTTAAGAGTAGTTCAAACAGGAGGCCTCAGATGATTCTAAAGCAGGCACATGATGTCACCTTGACCATTTTAGTGCATATGAAAAATTGAGCTTTCTCACTGACTTTCTGAGGGACAGAAAATAGTCTAAAATGGACTTATTTGATAGCTAGTATTGACCCTGAGCTTTCAAGCAGACAGTCCGTCTAAACCTTAAGGAGGTGCTCAAACAGGATCTACAATATTTTACTTTAAGGTAGTGGACCCGTAATAGATCCACAACATCTCGGCACTTACAAACTTTCACAATGATTTTTGAGGTTTTCTAATGAAAATTAGGAAACCTTGGTCAACACTGTTAAAGTACATTACTTCTGTAATGTTGTGGAACTATTACAGGTCCCCTACCTTAAGGCACTAAGTCTCTTTTGGAAACATTAACATGATTTGATTCTACTTTCTAAGAACAATTATTGTTTCTCCTACGGTATCTGAAATCTCACCATAATTATGTTAATATTTGTATCGTTCATGATAATGTATATTTTACAGGAGGTATATGGGGAAGATCCACACCTTACTGGTCGTCTAGCTGAAGCCTATGTGAAGGGTCTACAGGGGGATGATTCACGCTACATTCAGGCAGCGTCCTCTTGTAAAGCCTTTATTGGTTACGCTGGACCAGAAAATATACCTGTGTCACGACTGACATTTGATGCCAAGGTATGTGAGGTTTGATTTATGTCATGTTATTCTTAGCTTTAAAACAACACTTTTTTGTGTTCCTTTTTAGCCCACCCGTAGTAAAAGTCTCGGAAAAGCTATTGTCCATCCAGAAAACTTTAACCTTGCTTATATTTTTTTAATTCTTTTACCTAGGGACATCATTACTGCATATACACAATCACCAGGTGATAGGCTTTCAAAAGAAACCAGGTTCCTTGACATTTTGACCTTGACTTTTCTTGGACTCGGTAAAACTTTTACCAAAAACTTTAACCAAAAAACTTTAACCTTGCTTATATTTTCTGAATGCTTTCACCTAGTGAAATCATATCCTCATACACACACTCACTAGGTGATAGGTTTTCACCAAATACCAAGGTCCTTGACAATTTCACTATTACCATTTTTGTACTCATAAAACAAAAAAAAGCACGAGCTTTGCTTATATTTTCTGAGCTACTTGTTTCCCGAAAGGTGAGACAGGCCTTCTCCTGTGATCAAGTCCCTTGACTAAGTGACCTTGACTTTTGAAACTTTGCCATATTGCTTTAAACTTGCATATTATTTCTGAATGCCTACAGCTAGGGCAGTTTTACTTCATGAATGCACTAATTAGATGATCAACCTTATATTTAATACAATGAAATTCTGGTAGTAAATTCATCAGGCTACAGGCTTTCTTTTTATTCAACCTTTTACATGTACTTGAAACAAAAATGTTTTTAGATTTCTTTCTTACTTCTAAACCGGACTGATATATATTATATCATAGACTTTAATGTAGAAAAATTGACCTTGAACTTTCATCTTTTGTGACAAGCAGCAGTTTGGGCGAGCAATGTTGTCAGCAGACATTTCTTGTTATATGAATAAATCTGTACAGCCTGGTTTAAATGATCACCCAAGAAAAGATTGTCTTTTCTATTTTCCTTTCTGCCTTTTAAATGTCTGTCATAATGATTGCCAAACTAAACAATGATATTGATTAAACTGATGACTTGTTGCAAAATATTTGTAACCGCCTTTAAATAAATAGGCAGTTTCAATTGTTTCACGCAGAGCCATTGATATTTGGCATGATTATTGATCTCATTGATAAACTTCAGTAGGTACTAGGATCAAGGTCATGTAATAAGGTCAAGGTGATATGTCAAGGTCAAAGTTTAGAAAAAATATGCCGTTTTAGTGCATTTGTGTTTCATAAACTTATCTTCTTTGATGCTTCAAATATTATCATAGACTATTTTTGTTATTTGGCAGCATATATTTTCATGTTAAATATTTGGCATTCTCTATCATTCTACTGTAACTGATAAGTTCAACTTGAATCTCAGAATATCACCTATGTTAATTTTCAAATGAACAACATTGGATATTGGTATCATTACAGTTGTAACTGCGTATACATATGCATATACATGTATATGACCTGTCATGCATAAATAGACTATCTGGGAACTTTGTAAAACGAATATTTAAAAAATAATAGTTCCAGTACAGGTCAACAAAATTCTTTCACAGGAAAGTAAGTTGATCATTCTAGATTCAGAAAATAAGCAAAGTGTGCTGAAAAGTTTTGACTCTAGTCACATGCACACACTGCACAGTCTGACAAGGTTTACAATTAAAGCATTATCTAGATGATCCCTTTTCAAGTGACGAGTCACATATCGATGGCTCGGAAACAGTTGTAACTCCCTATATGTTTATAGGGAGTTACAACTGTTTCGCGCTGAGCCAAGGATATGTAAACTGAGGAATCTACAATCTAAAGGATGATGCATACTAGTACATGTTGTTGGAAATGAATGGTTTGCATACCCGAATCTTTGCCAGAGAGGGGAATGGGTTTGTGAAAAGATGCACAAACAACATAACATCAGATCTTAAAGATTTTATGATATGCCTCATTTTTTCAGATACCAGAGAGAGATTTACGACTGTCATATTTACCAGCATTCAAAGATTGTGTTGGGGCAGGCACCTACAGCTATATGTGTAGTTATAACAGGTTTGGACAGTTATATATTAAACTGGTGCAGGTTTTTTTTATCTTTGCCTAGGATGTTTCTAAATAGTTCCAGCATCATAAGGTTTAAAAGAGTTCATCTTTAAATAAAAAAAAAGTTTTAAAATAGTGACTTCACATATTTAGTGGTTAGTTAATAGAGGTGGTCACTTGAGACTAAATGTTTGAATGTAATAAATATACATAATCATACAAATATATAAGAGCCTGTGTGTATGATTTACCAACTGTTTCATATTTGTGTATACTCAAGACTAACATTACCCTGTGGGGACTGAGCATTCACTTTTTATGCTCTTTGTCAGCTTTTCATTTTAAAGTGAAATACAGTCCACTCCATTGATAATGAGATCAGTTAGAATGAGGTACTGCTTACAATGAGTACATTGCAAAGTCCCTGCCATTTCTCTTCTTAATTTCTTATGATTTTTATCGAAAAAAAAGCAAGATCAGCTACAGTGAGATACACAGGGTACATATTGCACCGGTTCTGTAGGTAATTTTCACTTTACAACTATGTACTGTCATAACTAGTCGTTGTAATTAGTGCCCAATTATATGAAAAAGACATTGCACTTCCCTTTTGCTTTGCAATTTTCATGATTGTACAGCATTTCAAGCATATCAAGGTGAAAAGATGACAGACCCCATCCAACATTTAATGCTAGGTATCTATTAGTTGTTTAATCAAGAGAAACAGACGTGTTGAAATATGTAAATAACATAGATTTATCATTTTCGACATGTTTAATGTGAAAGAGTTAAAAAGGTTGAAATTTATTTTAGGCTCAAATAAAATGTACATAATTCATATATTTATTACCTGTGCATCAACTAAAGTAAGAGTTATCTATCTTTTTTTCTTCCACTGAAAAAAGTATTGATACTTCCCGCAAAATCGAAAGTAAAGAAATACAAGTTGATTTAAGCATATCCCTATAACAAGACTAGGTTATCCTAGCAATCTCGTTATAAGTGGAGTGCACTGTAGTTGGAAATGGCACATAGATACATATCTAATTATTTCCAGTGTAAATGGCAAACCCATGTGTGCAAACAAAAGAATCTTGACAGATATTTTACGAGAAGAGTATGGGTTTGAAGGATTTGTTGTCAGTGATATGGGAGCCATTGAAGCTGTTGTGGAGACCCATCATTATCTGAACAATACTCTAGATACAATTGTAGAGACTATGAATGCAGGATGTAATCTAGAATTGTCCAATATCGATGCTTTTGCCTATTACACTGAAATCAGTAAGTAAAACTGAGTAAGAGAAAATGCCAGTCTAGGGGGTATTTTGGATTTCAAATTTAAATATTTCAATATTATTTGTCCAAACCCTATGTTGTTGGCATTCATTAAAATAATATTTTCAAGACAAATCAATTGGAAAACAAATTGGGAGCAATTTAGCTTGCTTTATTCAGCCTTACAAGTGTTAAATTTGATAGGAAAAACAAGGTTGCAAATTTTCTCAAGATAGGCCTGTTGCAGTGCTTAAATCCTTAGTATGATTTAAAAAAACTTCTTTTTTTTTTTATTCGAACATAACACAATAAAGGGTCAAATGATTCTTATTTCCATTGTGGTCATATTAATTCCAGATCTTATCCTGCATGTAGAGAGAGAGGCAAAGGTTTCTAACCACTACTACCCACTTTTACAGCCGGGTGGACTTTGGCCTTGTCTGTAAAATGTCCTGCCCAAATACACCACCCTCCTCTGGTGGGGCTTGAACCCACAACAACCATGTTACGAGTTGAGCACACTAACAACTCGGCTAATGAGTCAGACATGCTAAATAACAAAGGGAAATAACTCTAAAATGAAGATAGGTACAGTTATGGTTCTTCTGCACTGCACTCCATAGTTACGAGAGGAACATAACTGCCAAGTTTCAAGTCAATCAGACATAAGGGGACACAGTTATGCTCTGAACAAAGAAGAAGATTCCATCCAGAAGCATGGATGCCGCAGTTGATCCCATAATACGTCCTGTCTTTCAAAAGGTGTATAAAAATGGTAAGAATTGTTTTAATGAAAGGATTTAAAGAGTACAGTAAACTTATTTCATTTACCTGTACCTTTGGGCCTTCTAAAAAAACAGCTTAGTTATATATCAGTTAGCATTGTGATTAAAATTCCCTTTAGTTACAAGTTAACAAAAAATGATATTTCCTAGTTACAACAGTATATCACTGAACTATCAATTTATTGTTTCAATGTTTATTTCCTTACCAGCCACTGCAGTAAAGAAGGGAATGATCCTAGAGGAGACTGTTAGAGATTTATTGAAGCCGTTATTTTACACGCGTATGAGACTCGGAGAGTTCGACCCGCCAAAGATGAATCCGTACAACAAGTTTGATATCTCATTGGTACAGAGAGCTGAACATCGACAGTTGGCATTAGAGGCGGCCATGAAATCTTTTGTTCTACTCAAAAATGATGGAATTCTGCCATTGACAAGAAAATTCTCTAAAGTTGCTGTAAGTTATGAATTATAATCATCTCAATTTTGTCCATGCATTTAAATGATGTAGAGAGTGTTGAATTCATCTAAGTATGAAACTAAAAACCTAATCACACTGTATGAATATGGGTAGCAGATTAAAACATGAGTGTGATACCTCCAAGATGAGGAGTATAGTTATTTATAGAGGATAATCATTTGTTTCAGTGTAAGATCAATTAATATTTCACTGTTTGGGCACTGAGTTTATCAAGTATGATCTACTGTTAATTCTTGTTAATCCACCAAAATGTATTTAAGGAATCGATATATATCGGTGTCTACCCATCCATTGTCTGCCCATACATGAGTTGAATTATTGTGTTATGTCCAAAGACTAAGTCTTATTGATAAGGTACATTCTGTAGGAAATAACATTACATGTATAACATTTCAAAGTTCTACAAAGATCAAAGAAATATCAGAGGAAGAACCCATTAAGATACACCAACTTTTGTCCGTCTGCCCCAACTTTTAATCTGTAAAATAAAAATGTGAATTGAATATTTCTATATAGCTCCAAAATTGTTTAGGTAAAGTTGTTATTTTTTTTTTTTTTGAAAAAACATCTTTTCATTACACATCAGTTTATATCAAGGTCATCATTCAGAGGGTCAAGGTCATTCATAAAGGTCATCTTTTTTAAAAAATTGGTGTCTTGAAAGAATTTTGTTTAGTTAATATACTCACACAGGTGTTTGACCCCATACCATCATCAAACTAATCAAGTTTTCTTTATTTCAGATTGTAGGTCCAATGGCCACCAACTATGTGGATCTGTATGGGGATTACAATGCTGATATAGACATGAAATATGCAACCAGTCCCTTGGAGGGTCTCAAACCCCTAGGTGACTCTATAAAATATGGGGCTGGGTGTCCTGATAACCCCTGTACTAATTACACCAAGGGAGAGGTGATAGATGCTGTTTTGGGAGCTCAACTAGTTATAGTAACATTAGGGACAGGTAGGATATGAAATATGACACAATTCCTTTTTAAGGGTCTCAACCCCCTAGGTGACTGTGTATAATGTGGGGCTGGGTGTCCTGATAACCCCTGTACTAACTACACCAAGGGAGAAGTGATAGATGCTGTGTTGGGAGCTCAACTAGTTATAGTAACATTAGGGACAGGTAAGATATAAAATATGCAACAATTCCCTCGGAGTATCTCAGACACAGTTATTACATTAGGGATAGGATAGATGAGACTCTTTCAGCCCCTTAGAAGGTCTGGTAAGCTACATAGGGGTCCTAATTTACCCCCTTCCATCCTACAGACCAATATAATATTGGTCTGTAGGCTGTTAGGGGGTAAATTAGGACCCCTATGGTAAGCAACAAACATGACATGTACATTTTTGTATAGTTCTGTACAATGTGTCCCATCTGATATTAGGTTTTTGAATGGGGGGCTCGTTGTCAAGACAACAGCTGTTTTTATTTTGCCAAGGGAGAACTAATAGAGGCTGTGTCTCTGTTTACATTATGACTAGAATAGGATGAAGCTTTCATGCAATGTTCCTATTCATGTGTTTGAATTATCAAAATGTTTTTAATGGAGATAGAGACTAAATAGAAATTGTCTTGTAAAAGTTACTAAAGCTAAATTTCATGTTGATATTGAATAAAATTTTGATGGATCCTTTGTCAACCTATATCATTTTCTTTTAAAAGGTGCCATACAAATAAAATTCAGTATTTGAGCCTGTGTATGACATTTCCAACAATTTGAAATATTTGTGAGGTGCAAACATTGAGTTGTGTGGACAGCCACATACTGTAAATATAATGTTATCTGATACTTAAAGACCTTATCTATCTATCAAACGCACAGTGAAGACTCTGGTCAGACTGTGCGGATGCACAGGCTGGTCAGAGTCTTTGCTTTGCGCATATTTGAAATTGTTGGAAATCTCACGCACAGGCTCATATATCGCTTACAGGTGTTGGTATAGAATGTGAAGCCAAAGACCGACCCAACATGAACCTACCTGGATATCAGGAACAAATTATGAGAGATGTAATGGACAATGGTAAACAGACAGTTTTCTTTAATACTTTTCGTTGGTTAATCAAAAATAACAATAGATTATCACTTGTTAACCCCAACGCAAAACCAGTGAAGTTATGAAAAGATTTACTCTGCTCTCACTCATTTTATCCGTTTTAATGTATCTGAGTGAGACACAACAAATACAAATTTAAGTGAGTCATGATGACGTTGGTTAGGAATCACATGCAAAATGATGGGCTTTCAGTAAATTTATCCCTAGCTCTACACAGTTTGCCCCTTCTTAGTAATAAAGAAATAGAATAATTGTTTTCAAGTAAGATCAATTAATATTTCATTTCTTGAACAATTTAAGCTATATTTTCATTTGTGGCTTCGTCACTCCTGAAAATGGATGTACAACTTTAGTTATATAGTATTAAGAGAACAAAATGCAAAATTTTCATTTTTTTTTTATTTTTTAATCTCATATATGGATGTACTGCTCTTTTAATCCTAGGTTTTGTGTATAGTTCTTAGCTTAGCTTTGTTATGATTGCTGAAAAGTTCTTTGATCATAGCCTTGCAAAGATTTTAAACTTATTCCCTCATAATAATGAATTTTCATTCCCCCTGAATATAAAGCCATTCACAATATAGGTAATTTTACCTTGCATATTCTAGTAAATAATCTATCTTTGCAGCCAAAGGAGCAGCCATCATTCTGTTGCTGTTTAGTGCTGGACCAGTCAACGTAACATTTGCTGATGAAAGTGACAGAGTTGGTGCAATTATGCAGTGCTTCTTCCCAGCTCAGGAGGCGGGGAAAGCTATTTATAACACAATCACCATGGCAACAAGGGAGGCCAGTCCTGCAGGTAGACTGCCGTACACCTGGTATAAAACAGCAGATCAGGTAAAAATTGAGAGGTTAACCAACTTTATTTCACACCATACACTGAAACTTCCACAATTAACAACATATGAGAGAGATAAACAGAATAGATCCAAAGTGATCAGTAAAAGGGTGTCAAATGCAAGCCACTATGAACATGATGAAATTGAAACAAGCATTTATTCTAAAAATAGGAATCCACTTGTAATGTTTAATTAAGGGTTGAAGACGGTTAGTGCCTTCTGATTATAATATGAAATGAAAATAAAACAGATTGATTACCCGCCATTGCTTGAAATTTACATTTTCATGTAGACTAACGATATTACAGAATCAAGAAATAGCAACATTTTTTGTGTCTGTCAATGTCACTTGCATTATTCTTTTACTTGCAAAGCAAGGTAACAAATGTAGATTTCAAGAATCTACTCAAGATCTGAAAAGAGGGTTTGATACATTGAAAAGGCCGCGAAAAGTTGTGATATCGATATTCAGGACTTTCATCATACAATATAGCTTGCCTTGTTTTGGAAAAAATCCATATTGCGAAGTAGCCTTGTTTTGATTGGACAATATGGATCTAGATATTTCACTCTCATGTGAATTAAAATAAGTGATGGTATTTGTCTATCTCTCAACATGTCCATCTTTCAAAAATGATTATCAATGATCAGAATTTATATGAAATACTTTTAATTTGATCTACTTCAAATCCAAACCCTTTCTGTTAAGTCCCTTAAGTGCCTGTAATTTTATACTTAAGAATAATAAAAAAAAAATAGAAAAAAAAAGAAATTACTTGTAACAAGTAATTCCCCCTCCTCACCGTATGTGCCAGTTTTAAGACATATTGCAGATTATTGTCCGCTGCATCCTGTTTCAATTTGGACCCGTCCAAAATATAGTAAAAAACAAGAAAGGATTAAGAAAAAAAGAAAACATTTTAAAAAGTTAATTTCTGCTTTTACAATCAAATTTTAACTCTTGTGACATATATAGTAAGTTGAACCTTAATTGTTTCCAGATACCATCCATGGTAGATTACTCGATGGCAAACAGAACCTACAGATATTTTACTGGTGAACCAGCTTACCCATTTGGTTATGGACTATCTTACACAACATTTGAATACATGAACCTCATATATAATGATTTAATCACACCTGTGTCTAAGAGTGTATCTGTCCAAGTTGAGGTCAATAATACAGGGAGATATGGATCTGACGAGGTAAGCATTAGAAATGCAACATAGCATAGTGAATGTTCACTTAGTACTCAGTATGTTACAAATGAGATGAGTCAATTTATTCTTCTATTAAGATTTCTACATTACTGAAAGTCAGGTTTTATCAGCAGAGTTTAATATTAAAACTGATTTTGTATGATAAAGAAATAAAAAAAAAGTAATCAAGGTCGCTGTGCTTTAAGTTGGAAAGCACTTACAACCTTTTGATATTCCCGTCGAAAAAACAGTACGCATTATGGAATCACCCATGGTGACTGCATTAAGACAGCCTCCACTTTGTCCAGAGCAGAACTCTATTTCCTTATCTTTAATTGACTTGAAACTTGGCGATTATGTTCCTCCCAATTAAAGAGTGCAGTGCACAAGAACTGTAACTCTACCTAGCTTGATTTTTGAGTTATTACCCTTTGTTGTTTTTCATACTTGGGCATCCAGCACTGTAATGGGCGTATCATGTGACAATTTGTCACCTTGTTGTACTGGGATATAAATTATTACCCCTTGTCATGCTGAATAGAAATCTTTAAAAAATTACACTCAAATCAATGTGCTGAAGGCTATGAAAAAAAAAGAAAAATCTTAATATATCTTTTGAAATATAGGTATTTCCACAATTCTTGGCCAAAAAACATCTGTATGCGCTGAACTTGGTCTTTATCTCCTGTCAAATCAGGAATATTCCAGGTTCAGCATGACAAGGGGTAAAATCTCTCTTACGTAAGAACTTGCCAATATATCCGTCAGACCATAAGGCAGAATAAATAGTTGTTATTTTACGTCTGCTGAGGGTAGAGAATGATATTAACCTGCCACTTTCAAATCTGATGGAGGGCTTTAGCCCGAGGGCAGATTCAAGGTAAGGGCCGTTATCACACTCTGGCCTTTATCAGTTGTATAATAACCTGTTTATTACATTTAAGATAATTGTGTGGTATTATTAGTACTTTTCGGTATTGACAGTATATTATTTTCTTTTCTTTTAAATTTACGCAAAACATGTAACTGTTGTTCTAATGTCATTTTCATGGTAGGGTATTTCGCTTTTCTAGTATTATAGTGAGTGAATGTTTTATTATTAAGGAATCGTTATCAATATTGATATATGCCCACTGCTAGGGCCATATCAACACCCGAAGCGGATCTGAACTCATCGAAATAACCGTTATTTTTGGTAACAAATGTTACTATTTTTAGTAACAGAATGTAATAATATGATTTACAGTATTCACAAATGTATCTTCTTTTGAAGTCTGAACATTGTAGAATTGTCTTATGATATTTACAGGGAAAGAAACTCCGAACAAGTTACTTTAAAGATTTTTTGTTGTTGTATAGGTACTTAAACCATTCTCTTGGTGTATTTCTACTCTACACAAAGCTCTATCAGACATTATAGACTAAGATCAGCCTGCACAGATATAGCATTTACTGTCTGCTTTCTATTTAATTTTAATGACACAAATCTTGAACTAGAGTTGTTGGACCATCTTGAAATTTGTTTGAAAAGAATTTAAATTCAGCAGGTAATTTTATACAATAATTGCTCAATAAGTGAGATTATGATTATGATTAAAAACTTCATATACACATGTATGTCCAGGCTTATCTTGATCTATACCTCTCGCTGAAACAGGAATTAATACTGATTATTATATCTCCGAGCAGCAGTTGTTTTTCATACCAAACACCCATCAGAGATATCCCCCACTTACACATCTGTAAGATCAGTCTTAAGTTTGTGGACCCGTAAAAGTTGTGCAACTTTTCGAAAGTAATGAACTTTAAAATGTTAACTGAGGTTTCCTAATGATTTTCATTAGGAAACATTGGTCAACATTGTGATAATTCATTAGTGCCGAAATGTTGTGGAACTATTAAGGTTTCACTCCCTTAAAATGATATCATTATGATGTTGTATGAGCAAATGTAAATATGACAGTTCTTTGATTGGAATAAATAAGCGAGTTTTTCAAAAACAACAATGCTTTTATGTGAGAAAAAGAATCCGAAGAGAGAAGCTGAATAGCTTTTCATCTGTATCTTTATCTGTATGTGTATGTTGTAGAATCCTTAAAAGGCTTTTATACAACGGAGTGTGTGTTGCCGTATTATTGGCTCTCGTTTTTGAGGGACGTTTTAAAAGCCACTAACGAGCCTGCATGCACAGTTGCATTTGGCAGGTGATTTAACTGGATAGTGGTGTCTATGCAGAATGAGTGCTTGTATTGGGGTATTTTTAGCGGTGGGTATGACTAGGTATTTTGTGTTATTGCTTACATGTTTTTCGACGATGTTTGTACTGATGTGATCAGCCTATTTCTTTCTTCTAATTAACCTTTATGGTTTTTGAATCTGATCAATTTTGATGCAGGCAGGGATGGTACCAACCCCTCAACCACCTTGTACAGCAAGATGAGTCAGAGATTCCTTCTTCTTGTAGAGTCTCAAGTTCCAGTTCTTGTTTGAATCTATGGATGGTTCCTGGCTCTCTAGTTCTGTACTCAACCTTGATGAACCGTACAGCTTTGTTTTGTATTTTCTCAATTCTAGACTTGCTGAAGATCAGCTCACATCGAAGAAAATCTCTTGACGATCATTTTTATGTTTCAGGTTTGTCAAGTCTATATATCCTGGAGTACTACACAAGAGGTCATGCCTCAATTACAACTAATTGCCTTTGATAGAAAATTTATCGATGTTGGGAAAATTGAAGTATTTAGATTTGACATTGATCTGGATAAATTTGCTGTATGGAATGAAGATAATGGATTCTTTATGGAAAAAGGTTTGTAATCCTTAATTGAAAAATCCTAGCTATCAAAAGATTATTTGACAAACTGACTTCAATCAACAGTGACAAGATGATCTTTGTGGCAAATACAGTCTAACCTGTTTAAGACAGAGATCAAGGGATATGCCAAAATTGCTTGCTGAAGACACAGGAGCTTGCTTCATATCGTCAATCAGATATCATAAGGGAGGGGGGATGTGTAATGTACATCATTAAATTTTTCTCAAGGAACAGGCTAAGATTATGAAAACTCTTTTTATACATATATTCATGAAAAAAAATACATCTTATTTTTTATTGCAGGAGATATCAGCTTATATGTTGGAGGACAACAACCAAACCAAAAACGTGCTTTGTCATCAAACATTTTGGCGGGAAAAATTCACGTGCAAGATACATTTGGACTTCCTTCTAGAAAATCGAATTGATATTCAAGATATTTCATATTAAGTTAACATGTTTTGTTTAAAATATTGTAAAAGTATTATTATAATTACATTCCAAATGAGCCTGTTATTGAATGTGCCATGTTAATGTAAGCAGTACAATCGTGAACCAAATTTTGAACCAAATTGTATAATATTATTGGACATTTTATATACACTGTATATTCTGATTTAAAAAAAAAATGCAATATACCTGTAATCTTGGTAAAAGTATGACTTAACTTTTGAATCTGATGCAACTTTCCAGAAGCGCTGGGACGAGTACTCGAGTACATGTACCTTGATATCGGGTAGGGTAACACACCTTCCTTAGTCTTGAATCATTACCCATTACCCAAAAATTTAATAAGCACTATGTACCTTTGGGGATTAACTTCAGAAAAGAATTGAAGACTGTTTAAAACTTTTTTAAACAGTCTTCAATTCTTTGCATAAGTTGATTTCCAGATGGTCCTACAGACTTTTATCAGATGGTTTTGAGAGTTCTGGCTCCTATTTTGCAAATCACAGACTCCTGCGTCCTTTAAAACCATGTTGGAATTACAGTGTAGTGTGTTCCCCTTCACAAATATTCTGGAATCAGCCTTTTGTATTTAATTGATGAAATAATTATGTGCACAGTAATTATGGGTTTTTTCAATACCCGAGG
This sequence comes from Fragum whitleyi, assembly GCA_948146395.1. Classification (NCBI taxonomy): domain Eukaryota; kingdom Metazoa; phylum Mollusca; class Bivalvia; order Cardiida; family Cardiidae; genus Fragum; species Fragum whitleyi. The sequence continues at coordinate 4,409,614 of OX411545.1, read as the reverse complement.
GTATTGAGATCTCAGGTACCCGGGTTCAAAATTTCTACTTGTCCAAGCTCTGCTTACCAGATAAAGAAAATTGTTGACCATGTACCTCAAATCTGTAATAGTTCTGTCCCTTGGGTTATTCAATATATTAACAGGTCAACATAATAATGCTTTTGTGTATTGATGTTTATCTTTATTCATGAGAATAAATTTACTGTGATGTTAATGAAAGGTTGATTTTACAAGTAATAGCAATGTAAGGAGAAGCTCTTTCATTGGTCTGAAGAATTACAGCCTTGTCCAGGTTTGGGTCATTTAAGATGGTAAATCGGTAAAAGTTCCGCATTATTTTGAATCTCAGTGTTGACCAAGATTTCCTAATGAAATCATTTGGAAACCTTGGTTAACACTGATAAAGATGAAGACTTCTGACACCTTGGGAAACTATTACCAGTCCAATACCTTAAATAGCAGCTGTCATAAAATTCTGTCAGGTAAATGTCGAGTGGCAAAGGTAGCCATCTGAATTTTTAGCTCCACTGGCCAAAGGCCAGCGAGCTATTGTCATGGCGGTGTGTCCGTCGTGCGTCCGTCCGACCGTGCGTGTGTGCGTAAACTTTTTCTTTAAACATCTTCTCCTCCCAAACCGATGGGCAGATTTTCATGAAACTTGTGTTATATATAAACTTTAAATAAATCTAATGGTATTTACCATGTCTATTTTTAGAATTAGTCTGGGGATTTCCAATATCGCTTGACACTTTAAGGTAATGTATGTAGAAGAGTTTAGATCTTTCTAGAAAGGCCTTTTGGAAGGTGATTCAGACTCTAGAGTATTCTTATGTTCTATACTATTCCAGATTGTTCTATAGTATTATATAAAGGGGTTCCTACAGCATTCTTGGTTCACTTGATTTAGACTTATGGTTTCATTTAGTAGTACTGTGTTAAACTAAAAGGGGATTTCTTGTTATCTAAAGTGTGTTTAAAAGCGTGTTTAATTTTAAATTCGGATATTATTGGACTTATTATTTGTGGACCAGGAACTTAATTAAATTGGATCTAAAATTAAAACTTTAGGATTAAACATTCAAGGTATTGTAAATTGTTTTTGTATTAATTTCATATTGTCAATAATTCTGGTATTATTGTCAATAAATATTGTAAATTGTAAAGTTTGTTGCTGGCTTCTTTGTTCGTGTTACATTGGCACGTAACAATTTGGGGGCTCGTCTCGAGATACGAACATCAGACAAACAAACAAAACAAAACAAATCAAACAAATTCTGTATTTAAATCTAGTGTTCAAAATTATTTAAGAAATAAATTTCATATTTCAATTTTGATAAATCTAGAGTGTACTTTCACTATTATTTATCGAAATCTTACATTCTTGTTTGAATACAGCAACAAGCTACCATGTCTTTTGACTTAGAAAAATTTACGCACGAACCTTCCGTGGAGCTATTGAATTTGGGTAAAAAGCCTGATTTGCTCAATCTTGCCAAGCATTATGAATTAAAAGAAGTCAAGTCCTCATTGCGAAAGCATGAAATTAAGAATATTTTGGTTCAATATTTTGTTGATGAGGACATTTTTGATGAAAAGGCTCTGTCTCTCATTGTTGATGTTCCATCAGTTTCAAGCTCAAGAGATCTTGAACTGTTAAAACTTCAACAAAGGGAGAAGGAATTGGAAATAGAAAGAGAGAGAGAAGAGCGGAAATTTCAAGAAAAGCAATTAGAAATTGAAATTGAAAGAGAAAGAGCACAAAGAGAAATTGAAGAAAAAGAAAGAGAAAGGCAATTTCAAAGGGAAAAGGAAGAAAGGGAAAGAGAAAGAGAAAGAGAAGAGAGAGAAAGGGAAAAGGAAGAGCGAGAAAGAGAAGAGAGAGAAATAGAAAGAGAGAGGGAAAGAGAAGAAAGAGCATTTCAATTACGATTAAAAGAATTAGAAATACAAGATAGAGCAAATCAGCCCAGATATATGTATAATGATCATTTTGATGTAACAAAACATTTTAGGCTTGTTCCTCAATTTCAAGAAAATGAAGTTGATACATATTTCGAACATTTTGAAAAAGTTGCAAATAACTTGAAATGGCCAAAGGAGCACTGGACCTTACTTCTTCAAAGTGTCTTAGTAGGAAAAGCTCGCAATATTTATTCGCAACTTAGAACAGAACAAAGCAATGATTATGATACTGTAAAAGAACTCATTCTCAAAGGTTATGAGCTGGTTCCAGAAGCATACAGACAACAATTTAGAAGTTGTAGAAAAGAATCTGGCCAGACTCACGTTGAATTTGCAAGAAACGAAGAAAAATTATTTGACAGGTGGTGCTATTCTAAGAAAATAGACCAAAATTATGATAATCTTAGACAACTTATATTAATTGAACAGTTCAAAAATTGCATTCAATCTGACATTAAGTCACATTTAGATGAAAAAACTGTTGAAACTATACATGAAGCAGCTCGTTTAGCTGATGATTACTACCTTACACACAAAAATTCTTTCGTTAATAAAGCAAAACCTGCTTCCTCACATCCCCAAAATAAATCTATGTCTGGTGATTCATCTAGCATGTCTAGTCAATCGAATTCACCTAAACCAAAGTCTACTGGTGAAACCAATGTTCAAAATCCCTTATCTCGAGTACATTGTACTTTTTGTAAAAAACCAGGTCACCTTATTTCAGAATGTTTTAGATTAAAAAGGAAGAAGGAACTGAGTGTAGCCAAACCTACAGGGCTCACCAGCCTTCAGCCTAAATCACAGCCTTCTTTTGAGTTAAATTCAATTGTTAAGGCAGAACCAAATTCTGATTCCTGTATGGAGATTTTTGAACCGTTCATGTTGGATGGTTTTGTATCACTTTCAGGTGAAATGTGCCCACCTACCCCTATTAAAATTTTAAGAGACACAGGGGCTTCTCAATCTCTTATTTTAGCAGATGTTCTGCCTTTTTCTGAGAAGACTTCGTCTGGTACTAGTGTCCTTATTCAGGGTGTAGAGTGTGGTGTTATTAATGTTCCTCTTCATAAGGTTAATTTGTCCTCAGATTTGGTTACTGGTTCTGTGGTTGTTGGTGTTAAACATTCTTTACCATTTAAAGGTGTACATTTATTGCTAGGCAATGACTTAGCTGGAGATAAGGTTGTTGTTAATCCTCTTGTAACTGACACACCTAATGTAGGTCAAACAGATGATCCTATTTTGCAGGAAATACCTGATTTGTACCCTTCATGTGCAGTAACTCGGGGTATGGCTAAAAAAGCTTCCTTGAAAAATTCAAATGATATTGACTTAACTGATTCTTTTATTGGTCAATATTTCAATGACGAGATTAAAAAGTCTTTTAATCTTAGTCTGCCTGATACTCAGACAGACTCGTCAAAATTTTGTCAGTCATCTCCAAGGTCAAATGACCAAGGTCATGAAACGCATTCGAAGTCGAAGTTAATCCAGGAACAGCAAAATGATACTGAGATTTCAAAGTTAATTGACAGGGCATTACCCGAAAAAGAAATGTCTCAGAATCCTGTTTGTTACTATAAAAAGAATGGTATTCTGATGAGAAAATGGCGACCATTTGAAGTCCCAGCTGATGATGATTGGGCTGTTCATCACCAAATTGTTGTTCCAAAGTCATATCGCCATGAAATACTTAGTATAGCCCATGAAAGTCCAATGTCTGGTCATTTAGGTGTAAACAAGACTTATCACAAGATTATGACTCACTTCTTTTGGCCTGGACTTAAATCGGACGTTTCCGAATATTGTAAAAGCTGCCACACTTGTCAAATGGTAGGGAAACCTAACCAAGTTATTCCAAAAGCAAGCTTACAACCCATTCCAGCTTTTGAAGAACCTTTCAGTCGAATAATAATAGACTGCGTTGGTCCTTTACCGAAAACTAAGTCAGGTTCTGAATATTTGTTGACAATTATGTGTGCTTCTACTCGCTTCCCAGAAGCAATTCCTTTAAGAAACATTAAGGCAAAGTCAATTATTAAGGCTCTTGTCAAATTCTTTACTTTTGTTGGCCTTCCTAAATCAGTTCAGTCTGATCAAGGATCAAACTTCATGTCAGGCATATTCCAACAGGTTATGCATGAATTAAGTATCAAGCAATATCGGTCATCTGCTTATCACCCTGAAAGTCAAGGTGCTTTAGAAAGATTTCATCAGACCCTAAAGAATATGATAAGGTCATATTGTTTTGATACTGATAAAAATTGGGATGAAGGTATTCATTTGCTATTATTTGCAGTCAGAGAATCTGTTCAAGAATCTCTTGGCTTTAGCCCCTTTGAGTTAGTTTTTGGTCATTCTGTTTGTGGGCCATTAACACTCTTAAAAGAGAAATTTCTTGCTGATGATGAAACACCCTTGAACTTGTTACAGTATGTTTCTGACTTCAGAAATAAACTGTCTAGGGCATGTGAGGTTGCTAGGTCAAATCTTAAATCATCTCAGAGCAAAATGAAGGCAAGATATGACAAGCATAGTGTTGATAGGAAATTCAAACCAGGTGATAAAGTCCTTGCTCTTTTGCCAATACCTGGCCGACCCTTACAGGCAAGATATTATGGCCCGTATACTATTGATAAGAAAACAAGTGATTTGAATTATATTATCAATACTCCTGGAAGGCGTAAAAATAAACAAATGTGTCATGTAAACATGTTAAAAAAGTATTTTGACAGAGATAGCTCTATTTCAAAACCAATTACAGTTGTAAACACTGTCCCACAAGAATCAAATGTGATTGAATCAGAAGTTAGTTCAGACTTTAGTGAAAAATCTGTTCCTGGTCCACTTAAACTTGAGAACTCTGAAATACTAAAGAATCTTGACGACAAACTTTTACATTTGGAGCCATCTCAACAAGAAGAGCTGAAACAGTTGATTAATGAATATAAACACTTGTTTCCTGACATCCCCACAAGAACTGATAAAATATATCATGATGTCATTGTGGAAGATTCTCAACCAATAAAACAACATCCTTATAGAATGAATCCAGTGAAACAAAAAGCCCTTCAAGATGAAGTGAATTACTTATTGGAGAATGACTTTATTGAACCCAGCCAAAGTAATTACAGTTCACCATGTATATTAGTTCCAAAGCCAAATGGAACATACAGAATGTGTACTGACTATCGAAAAGTGAACTCTGTGACAAAAACTGACTCTTTTCCAATACCAAGAATTGATGACTGTATTGACAAAGTCGGTAATTCTAAATATGTCACCAAATTTGACCTTCTCAAAGGATTCTGGCAAGTTCCGCTCACTGATAGGGCTAAAGAAGTATCAGCATTTGCTACTCCAACTGGTCTGTACCAGTACAAAGTTATGCCGTTTGGGATGAAAAATTCTCCTGCGACGTTTCAGCGGCTTGTAAATATGGTTATAGCTGGCTTAGATGGCTGTGACGCATACATTGATGATGTCATCATCTATACAGATACATGGAGTGACCACCTTCAAAGAATCAAACAATTCTTCGACCGTCTCAGTGATGCAAAATTGACTGTTAATCTGGGAAAAACAGAATTTTGTCATGCTACTGTTACTTTCTTAGGACATCTTGTGGGACAGGGTCAAGTTAAACCTTTAGAATCTAAGGTCAATGCTATCTCTGAGTTTCCTGTGCCTGCTACTAAAAAGCAACTGATGCGATTTCTTGGTATGGCTGGCTACTATAGAAAGTTTTGTAAGAATTTTTCTATAATAGCTGAACCTTTAACAAATTTATTAAAGAAAAATGTTAGGTTCAAATGGAATGATAACTGTCAAGTTGCCTTTGATCGCTTAAAAGCCATACTAAAGAGCACACCAGTTCTTTTAGCACCTGATTTTGACAAATGTTTCAAATTAGCTGTTGATGCAAGTGATGTGGGTATTGGTGCTGTTCTTTTGCAAGAAGACAATGACGGTATTGATCATCCAGTTTGTTATTTTTCTAAAAAATTAAACAAACATCAGAAAAACTACTCCACCATTGAAAAAGAATGTCTTGCTTTGATTTTAGCAATCCAACATTTTGAAGTTTATTTAACATCTGCAACTTCTCCTATAGTTGTTTTCAGTGATCACAATCCCTTAAGTTTTCTCCACAAACTTAAGAGTAAGAATCAAAGATTATTGAGGTGGAGTTTGTCACTTCAAGAATTTGATCTTGATGTAAGACACATTAAAGGAAAAGACAACATTATACCAGATGCTCTGTCAAGAGTCTAAAAATTTGAATTGTCTTATCTTTAATATAAACATTGAATTTAACAGTTACATTTTACTATATTTTTTTATATATGTATATATGTTTGCATATATATCTCTTTTTCAATTCTTTTGATGAAAATTGTTTGTAATTTTCATGCTAGATGTGCTGAACTGTTTCAACAAATTATCAATTGCGTAAAGTATATTATCATTGTATATGCTAAAGATAATGCAAAAAGAAAGATTTATTTCATAAACCTTTCTTTTTTCTTTCAAGGGGGAAAGTGTTATATATAAACTTTAAATAAATCTAATGGTATTTACCATGTCTATTTTTAGAATTAGTCTGGGGATTTCCAATATCGCTTGACACTTTAAGGTAATGTATGTAGAAGAGTTTAGATCTTTCTAGAAAGGCCTTTTGGAAGGTGATTCAGACTCTAGAGTATTCTTATGTTCTATACTATTCCAGATTGTTCTATAGTATTATATAAAGGGGTTCCTACAGCATTCTTGGTTCACTTGATTTAGACTTATGGTTTCATTTAGTAGTACTGTGTTAAACTAAAAGGGGATTTCTTGTTATCTAAAGTGTGTTTAAAAGCGTGTTTAATTTTAAATTCGGATATTATTGGACTTATTATTTGTGGACCAGGAACTTAATTAAATTGGATCTAAAATTAAAACTTTAGGATTAAACATTCAAGGTATTGTAAATTGTTTTTGTATTAATTTCATATTGTCAATAATTCTGGTATTATTGTCAATAAATATTGTAAATTGTAAAGTTTGTTGCTGGCTTCTTTGTTCGTGTTACATTGGCACGTAACACTTGGTAGAAATGTTCCTTGGGTGACCCTCTTCGAAAATTGTTAAAGAAATTTGGATTGACCCCCAAATATGGGCGTGGCAGGGCGGGGCTTATTTTGACCCTGAAATCTTTGAATAACAACTCCTCCTGAACTATTGGGCCGATTTCAATGAAACTTTACCAGAATGTTCCTTGGGTCACCCTCTTCAAAAGTTGTTCAAGAAATTTGGATTGACCCCCAAATATGTGCGTGGCAGGGTGGGGCTTATTTGACCCCTAAATCTTTGAACGACTTCTCCTCCTGAACCATTGGGCCAATTTCAATGAAACTTTACCAGAATGTTCCTTGGGTGACCCTCTTCTAAAGTTGTTCAAGAAATTTGGATTGACCCTCAAATATGGGTGTGGGCATGGCAAGGCGGGGCTTATTTTGACCCCGAAACCTTTGATTGACATCTCCTCCTGAACCATTGTGCCGATTTCAATGAAACTTTACGAGAATGTTCCTTGGGTGACCCTCTTCTTAAGTTGTTAAGGAAATTTGGATTGACCCCCAAATATGGGTGTGGCAGGGCAGGGCTTATTTTGACCCCGAAACCTTTGATTTACATCTCCTCCTGAACCATTGTGCCAATTACAATGAATTTTTACCAGAATGTTCCTTGAGTGACCCTCTTCTAAAGTTGTTCAAGAAAAATGGATTGACCCTGAAATATGGGTGTGGCAGGTAGGGGCTTATTTTGACCCTGAAATCTTTGAACTACATCCACTCCTGAACCATGGGGCTGATTTCAATGAAACTTTACCCGAATGTTCCTTAGGTGACCCTCTTCTAAAGTTGTTCAAGAAATTTGGATTGACTCCCAAATATGGGCGTTGCAGGGAAGGGCTTTTTTGACCCCGAATTTTTTGAACGACATCTCCTCCTGAACCATTTGGCTGATTTCAATGAAACTTCACCAGAATGTTCCTTGGGTGACCCCTTTCTAATGTTGCTCAAGAAATTTGGATTGGATGAGATCCACTCGATCAATAAAATTCAGATGAGCGGTTTAGGGCCATTCTGGTCCTCTTGTTTCAAATTGATTTCTAAATAGTTTTCTTCCTTGTAATTTTACATATCAGGTAAATAAGTTCATTCATTCTTTAGTCAGTTTCAACTTAGAAAAAGTCAGAATTCCTTCTGAATGATGTTCACTTTCATTACCTTCTATTTTCAATATCTCTCTTTTGAATCTTGAGATTTTTAAGCCAGTGGAGCGATACAGGCCCCTCTTGGGACTCTTGTTAATCATTTACTGTAACACTACAACGACCTTTTCTTCTTACATATCATGTCAAGTCTAATGTTATACGATTTTTTATGCAAGTTTATTTGTTAATTATACTACTTATTAGGAGTGAAATAACCCTGTTGACTATTCTTGATATTACATGGATGTTATCAAACTAGTGTAACTAGACTGTTGCAAAACAGACTAATACTCCCCTACAAGTGCTTGTCAATAATGAAAAGCCATTTTCCATATAAAGGGTCAAAACTGTGTCAAAAGTCAATGGATCATAACAAAAATATCACTTGCACATTTCTGCACTATATTGATTACATCTGTAAATTTCAATGGAATCCGCCCTTCACTTGCTGAGAAATTGATCAGACAAGAAAAATGCTACAGATGGACCGACTGCCTGACAAGTTGACTCCTATATCCCCCCCCCCCAAACATAGTTTAGGAGGGGAAAATAACTTTGCAAATTAGTTTAGAGCCTAATACAGGCTATTTAATTTCTGTAAAATGATGTCATAATGTATGCAATGACATCATTATACAAACAGCATTATATGTTCTGAAGAAAATTTAATAATTTAATTTTAAGGGTTTTGTTATTGTATGGCAACTAATTTATGTATATAATATCTAATTTGTTCACAAAATAACACATTTATAACAATCATTATCTATGGCAGAGTTAAAAACTTGGCCAAATTATATTTTTACCTGTTAACAAATTACTAATTTAATAAATTTGTTATTGTATGACCACTCAAGTAATAAGTCTATCATTATTACAGGTGAGCCTAGGCATGACATTTACAACAATTTCACATCAATGGCTCTGTGTGAAACAGCTGTAACTGCCAAAAAACGTATAGGCAGTTACAACTGTTTTGCACTGTGCCACCAACATGTACATGATTTACAGACATTTGGCAGCCTGGACAATCACACAGTGCTTTAGAATAGTCTCTGATAGTGAGCAGAGGCTATAGTTTTCTATTGAGTGTGTAGTGATACTGATTAGATTGCACAGGCTGATCTTTGTCTTAAGGTAAATGGAACTGTAAAAGATCTAAAACATTTTGGACTTACCAACTTTTACAATGTTGAAAATCATTAGGAAACCTTGCTAAACACTGTTAAAGTTCATAACTACCCAAACATTGCAAAACTATTACGGTTCCACTACCTTAACATTGCACACAAATTAAATAAGTCTTAACATTGCACATAAATAAAATTGTTGAAAAGGTCACACAAAGGCTCATTTGTGATATTTTCACGGTTGTGAATGCTTTTCTTACACAAGTTTAATTTTGTTAAAACAAGCATTTCTCTTTTTTCCGCTTTCTGCCACAAAGGATTGTTCTTTTCATACTTCACCTACTTTTAATTGTTGTCTTAAACCTCTTTCAATTTGGACAGTTGCCAAAAACATCTAGTTCTGTCAAAAATTCTGTTCTCAGGGCTCTTACTTGTGGTTAAAAATTAGGGAGTCAATGACCCCTTAACCATTAAATTCTGGGGGTCAAAACTCAAAACAGATTTTAAAGGGGTCAAAAGAACAGAAAGAGCAAATCATGAGTAGAATTTTGTAGGTTTAAGTGTCAATTGAACTTTCCTTAAGATAGGAAGTAAGCATTTGATATGTAAAATTTTAGATAGTATATTATAGGATACCTTAAAAGTTTTGACTCTTAGAAATTTCTCCCATAGGGATAATAATGAACCCATTGTGACCCCTATGGAAAATTTCTTAGGGTCAAAATAAGATACCAGATTTTTGAGGATCAAAACCATGGTTAAAAGGTCAAACACTAGACCTGGTTCTTCTGTTTATTACTAATATTAAGCCATTTCCAGATGACAAAATTTCAAACTAGTTCAAAATTAAAGAAATTGTGAACAAACATTGCAAATACCTTGCACACAAGCTCAGCCTTTGTCCAATGGATTGGAGAATCTATAGTTAGATACTCTAGGCATCTTGATAGGACTGAAAGACTAGCTTCGACTTAATCATTGAACTACATGTATTGTATTTGCACTCAAAGAGTATAATCTTCATTACTTCTATACTTTTTTTGGAAATCCAAAAATATCTTGATCTCAAAAAAATCCAATTGTTGAAAATAATTACCTGTAAATACAGTTGTTTTATGATGACTTTAACTGCTTTTCACAACAGCAGATATTCTGACTGATCTTAGCCTACAATGCCTACTTTATTCTTACATATTATCAGACAAACACAGAGCTACTATAATGGGTTTTTTAGCTCGACTGGCCAAAGGCCAGCGAGCTATTGTCATGGCGGTGTGTCTGTCGTGCATCCGTCCGTCCGTCTGTGCATAAACTTTTTCTTTAAACATCTTCTCCTCCCAAACCAATGGGTGGATTTTCATGAAACTTGGTAGAAATGTTCCTTGGGTGACCTTCTTCCAAAATTGTTAAAGATATTTTGATTGACCCCCAAATATGGGCGTGGCATTTTTTCACTGCCCTGCCGTGGCATTTTTTCACTCTGAAATCTTCAAAAATCTTCTCCTCCCAAACCATTAAGCCAATTTCAATGAAACTTAGCATGGATGTTCCTTGTGTGACCCTCTACTTAAATTGTTCAAGAAATTTTGATTGACCCCCAAATATGGGTGTGGCAGGGCGGGGCTTAATTTGAGCCCGAAATCTTTGAACGACTTCTCCTCCTGAACCATCAGGCCGATTTCAATAAAACTTTACCAGAATGTTCCTTGGGTGACCCTCTTTCAAAGTTGTTCAAAAAATTTGGATTGGCCCCCAAATAAGGGCGTGTTAGGGTGGGGCTTATTTTGAGCCCGAAATCTTTGAACAACTTCTCCATCCAAACCCCTGGGCCGATTTCAATGAAACTTTACCAGAATATTACTTAGGAGACCCTTTCCAAAAGTTGCTCACAAAATTTTGACTGGCCCATAAGTATGGGCGTGGCAGGGTTGGGCTTATTTTGAGCCCAAAATCTTTGAACGACATCTCCTCCTGAATCACCAGGCTGATTTCAATGAAACTTAACCAGAAGGTTCCTTTTGTGACCCTTTTAAAAATTGTTGGCGAAATTTTGACCGGCCCTTAACTATTGGCATGACAGGGTGTGGCTTATTTTAAGCCTGAAATCTTTGAAATACATCTCCTGATAAACAAGTGGCCGATTTCAATGAAACATGAGAATTTAGGCTAATGTGGGCCATACCCTGTTAATTATTAT